>JAVDPK010002393.1:165737-196334 GCA_034780415.1 Cichlasoma orientale | reverse complement strand
TTATCTATCATAGCATCACCCAAAGTAGAAGGATGGTCAGTTTAGCAGTGAGAGCTCAGACACCATAATCATCCCTGCGTCCTTACTCACTATGGTTTGAGTGATATTAAATCTTCATAAGCACTTCCTAGTGTGATTCTTTAACAGGAAGTTTAACATGCTGTAATCAACTAATAATCAACTAGTGCTAGCAAGCTTCGTTAGCACATATGTGCAGGTGCAACGCACTGCTTAATGCGGTTAATTAGTGTTAAAGACTAATACAATACCAGAAGACTCATCAAAACTCATCAAAAATTCAATTAAAAGGGACCAACAGCACAAACATGGTGAAAATGTCCCTTTAATTGACTCGAATTCTAAACAGCAATCAGCACCATCTCAGTCAAAGTGGCCACACCCCCAACTTTATTGCACGTCACAAATGTAGTAGAGTCATACTGAAAAAACTAAAGCTAAAAATAAACATGCTGCCCTATAGCATGTTGTTGTTGTTAGCCTCTGAAAGCCTCAGGCTGACACTTTTAGACCCGTGGATCATTTTGGTGCCTTTGCTCTCATCACTCAGTGACCCTGTGGACTGATAGGACAATTTAAACATAAAGTGCGCGTGCCTAAAAATCACTGATGGGGTCAATCTGTCGTTAGCTGACTGCAAGGTTGACAAATCAAAATGGCGGGAAAAGATCGGTTTCAGTCCTCGTTGGGGGCGGGGCTCGTTGTCCGGATGCTGGCTTTCGTGTACATGGATCAGTGGAATGTTTATCCTGTTTTAGTGAGACGCAATGAGGAGTCACCTGTCGTTAACCCCTGCTGATGTAAATATAGAAAGAGACTTTATTTTGTTTATAAGAGCTTGTGTAATTTAAAGGTGTACATTTCTCTATGTTTTCAGAGTTCTGTGCTTTTTTTTTTTGTTGTTTTCTTTTTTTCAAAAGACAATAAATTGCTTGTGTTAACTGTGTCTGATGTGGTTTTATCTATCTATATAAAATATATTAGTTTTATAGCCAGTTATGTGTTTGAGGCAGGCTTGTGTGGCTCTCTCCCAGGAGCCCCTTATTGGCTCTGTAATAACTTTGCTCAATAATTAAAGCCTCCCAGAGGAAACTGATGGTGAACCACCACATCTTTAACTCATCGACACATTTGGACATTATATCACGTTTCTTCTGCAACTCTTTGTTCTCCACCTCAAATTTGTATTTCTGGGAATCTGAGTTAAGTGAAGGCTAAGTTCTCATATTTTAGTGTATTTTTTTATACAAACTCCTGCCTGCTCCACTCTGTGTGTATGGACAGGGGTGCACATCCGCACACACACCGGCATGTTTTTCTTTGGCTATCTTTGAGAGGACATTTATTGTATTAATACTTGCTATCTCGACTAAACTTAACTAAAGCCTAACTGTAACTCTGTTAACTCTCAAACAGCCTTTGAAGGGCGTTTAAAAAAAGCCAGCCAAAAAGTTCAAACTAAGAGTTTTAGTTGGTCTAAACCTCAGTGGTTCTCCCACAGGTAACTGGGCATGTTTTGATTCCATTTGTTTCCTGTGACAAATGGCTTCAGTCACACATCCACATAGTTTAGAAGAGCAGGTCTCAAGAAAGCCACAACCCACAAACCCTCCTGTTTTGAACAGACAATTACACATTCACACACACATTCAGCAAGTGAATCCCTACAGCTCTACCTGCGTTTAAAACAGGAAGTTTATTACTGGCTGCGTGTGGCCGTGTTTAGGTGACGTCAGTTTACGCTCTGCCCAAACAGGCGCTGCATTCCTTTACTCAGGAACAACTCCACTCACAGCTCATCTTTGATACATTGGTTTCTGAAGGATTCCAATATAAACACGTAAGAATCAACACAAATGCCAAATTTACCCTTCTTCATATTAAAGCATAGTTATAATATGCTTAGTGATTAAATACCAAGCGTGATAAAGCAAATATGCAAGCCTGTGCATAATGAAACCGCAGCAGCCTGCAGGTGAATTTGCAGCGTGTTTGTTGCGGACTGCTCCTTTACTGTACCAGCGTCGCCATCTGCTGGACAGGATCAGTGTGGCTGGCAGCTGAACGCAGCTGTGAGCTTGTGATCAGCTGCAGTTATTGACGGCGCAAGAAATTTAAAACAGACAGCCTGCCTGTTTCTGATTGGATACTCAGTCAATCAATCATGGGCCCCTTTGGTTTGTTTCTCTTAGTCTTTTTTACACCATTAGATTTGGAGAAAGCTGCAGAGTTAGTAAAGACAACCCAAGAACAGACTCCTCTGCACAAACAATTTGGTATTTTGCATTAATTTTTGTTCAATCAATGGCAGTGTTACATGTCTTGTTATTCATCTGAGGTTGTATATATTTAAGACCTGCTATTTCCTGATACATTAAACCTTAGAACTGAATGAGGATGCACTGTTTTTTATTTTTTTCATGACTATAAAACAAAAGAGGTGTGAAACGCTCAATTCCCAGGGAAGTTAGTGGGTCATTAAAGTAGCCTGTGTGTTTTGACAGGATGTCCCTGAACACAAGTTTTGTAGTTCCTTCCTCCCAGCAGGGCTGAGAATCACAGGGTCAGCTGAGGAAACTGATAAACCAACAAGTCGTATGTCAGCAATTAACCAGAGAAATCAAAAGGCACACAAGATCTTTTAATACCATTTCATCCTTTTTAATGGAAATAATTACTAACAACAGTTAAATAATTCTTGCCACTCCTACAGAGGTGTGAAGGATCACTGTACAGTAAGCTTTTCACAGTATTTCTTACAGTATTTACACCCCCCCATCTCTGCCTCAGCATCTCCTTTAGCAATGGATGAGCACACTTACGACATCGCACCTGCAAACCAAGCGCTGCGTCCCTTTACACGGCGCTCTACCCTTTAAGTCAAAGCACTTACAAAAAGTAAATATCAGCATACAAAGAAAAAAATAATCAGTTTTCTGTACAGTGTTTTGTATAATTAAGTTCACACACAAAAATAGTTAATCTCAAATGGAATGCAATGCAAACTCTCTGAAGCTAACCATTTTGGTACGACAAATAAAAAGGTGGGGAATGCAATGTTAGACTCACACAATAAATAAACTGCTTTGAAATCACCTTCATAGGCGTTAAGCTGTCAGTGAACTGTTTCGACGGCCAGTGTGGAACAGCAAATTCAGACGGCCTGTCTGGGATCTCAGCGGTCGACACAAAAGCACATCAAATGGATCCATTTGTCTAAATGGGGCGCGGATCCCAGCTCGTTTCTGTTTGGACAGCTGTCGCCTCAGCCAGTGTGCAATCTAAAGAGAAAAAGTTGTTGCAGCATTGTGTGTAACGATGTAATGATCCCACCTCACAACTGGTCCAATATTCAAATTTATTGTGTTGTTCTGCATTTACGATGCCACGCATCAGCAGCAGTGCATCAGCCCCAAGCAGGAAAGGTGACCCTGCATGGAGGAAGTTAAGGGTCAACACAGTTTAGAGGGACCTTTTTTCTGTACTATTAACATTCAATACATTTGAGAACTTTTTTTGTCCCGTTTTGTTTTACAAAGTTATGAAAACAATGTTTAAACTGAGCCAAGACATCCTCAGTGTAACAGTACCTTGTATATTTTTAGGTACAGAACTTCAAGTGATTTGGGATCATTTACTAAGGAAACCTGACTGATCGTGGTCCTCTCGCCGTGCTGCATGTGGATCAATACAGCACTCGACCTCAGCCTGGTATTAGGCTACTCTTCAAAGACCTGCCATCGATCATTTGATTGGTCACGGCTAATATCGTCCCAGTGCTTTGATAATGCTGTGTGTGAAACACCACAGTGGGTAAGGTGACCAAAGATCCAAACAGCTGCTAAATAAGTGCAATGATGTGCTGGAATGTGTTTTCAGGTCATTTAGCTTTAGCTTCTGTTAGGGTGCAAGATACACTTTTAGAGGAACTCAAAATGCCTTCCCCCTAAAAAGCTGTCAGCAGACTGTACCGGTATCCTCTGTGAAGCGAGTGGAGAAATTCACTCAGTGCTCGTGGAGTGCAAATGGCCTCTTATCCAGGCTGGATTCCTACCTGGGTTTTAGAATTGTGCGTTCAAGCAGCAAATTCACCAACTTGGCATTTGTGAATGTACTAAGCAGATTACTCCACTGTTAGTGGCACAAAATAACGCTACTGAGAACACATTAAAATTCATTACTGGAGCAGAAGACCCCTAAACATGTGCCATTACACGCATCAATAACTCTTAAACCCATTCAGTTTTACGTTATATTACAATCAGCTCTAATTCACACTGAGAAGAAGGTAATTATATAAAGTTAAGAACTATTAAAGATTTCAGATATTAACAGCACCCCTCAGAAAACACCTCTCAGGTTAGGTTAACTGTCCTGAATGAAAGCCATTAACATCCATTAGTCTCTATGTTCTGCAGCTCAGCTGGTGAATTATTAAGCCTGTCAGCTGTAAGACACCAGCAGTGGAGGACCAAGGCCAGAGTCCCCCCCCCTTTGGAGCCTAGAAGGGGTTAAATAGGCCAAAGGTCAACAAGTTACTGAGTGAGGCCCATGATTTCCAGTCATCGTGTAACTCAGACAGAAGAGTTCTTAATTGAGTCACTGGAAGTGTGTGCATTTGTCTGGGGTGTTATAAACAGATGAAAGAATGTATCTGCACGTGCTGAACGCATTTTAACCCAGAGCTTTATGAACGTGAACCAAGCCGTCAAAATGAATTGAAAGAAAATTATTTACATTTGTGTGAGCACGGAGAAATTAAAATGTCAGTGCACTGGACTGCAGCAATGTGTTGCTGTTCAGCAGAGAATACGTTCACCTGTTGCTGCTCCAACTTAAAATGAGTTCAAAATCACAGACTGTATATAAAAGATGGACTGAACGTCTGCATCTGCCCGACAGAGAGTGACGCCTCTGGTTGCAAAAAGACACCTATCTGTTTGGAAACCTGTGGGAAAACTTGCTTTGTGAGCTCAGTAAACATATCCTTGATGACTTTATTGTCTGAATACTTGGTTTAAAGTCTTACTGAATATAACAAGATGTTTATTTTGTCCATTATGGTCCCCAGTCAAGTCAGGAGGTAGCTATGGTACCGTATGCTTTCCCGTATGGCTGACAGATCACTGAGCCAATGAGCTCGCAGTGCCCGTCCGTTTCAGACAGTCTCAGAAAGACTCAACTTCAAGGCTTCAAAATGAGACTCAGCGTTGCTAAGCAATGGCTGACACCAGAGTGGCTACATCCATCATTTCCATGCAGTCTGTGTTTCAAATTACACACCAGTTTGAAACAGTTTGAATCCAGTCTTTTGAAAAGGGTGACAGCCGTAAACAGAGAGGTTTCTGCTGAGTTCTGTGTTCAAAGGTTAAGCTGAACACAAACACATAGACGGGCTTGTCCACCGCAAGCTAGCTTACGGCTAATGCCGGTCCACTTGTTATGTTGGCTGTTCACAGAGTGTGCGTCACGCTCTGTGTGAACGCACTTTAAGAGTGAGCACAGATTTCAAAGATTCCTGCTTTCTGAGCTTTAAGCACTTTTCTGTGTTAATGATTCTCCTTCTTCCGGACACTCAGATCTTTTCCCCATGAAAGTAACAGCTGATCTCGTGATAGTCACACAGTCTCAGATAACTCACTCCGCTGTCTCTTTGAAAGCTACACTCGATTTGACCCCAGATAAAACTTATGCAATATGTGATTATGTAAGAAATGTTGGCTAAATCTGGGATGAATGGAAGTGGATTACAGTGTGGGGCTGAGATGGGGCTCTGACGACCTGAGGAACAGGTGCGTGAACCTCAACAGAGGAACAGAGACGGGGACCAGAACTGGGAACTGGAGGGAGATCAAGGATAAAAGGGCATAAAGGGAGAGGAGGCAATGGCACAGACAGGGTGACAGAGGTGGTGATTTTCCAAGAGGTTGGGAAACCTTAAATGGAAAATTTAACAGAGCGATGCGCTGTAACCATAAAAGTCAAGAAGGTGGAAAAACAGCTCGAGGACACAAAAACGCACACAGTCACATTTTAACCATCCATCGCCTCGCTCTCCCTCAGTACCAATTCCAAACGAAAGAGTTGTTAACCTGAGATGTTGAATAACCCACAGCATCGTCACACAAATAAATAAATGCACATATAGCTACTACTCCCCATCACTGATTGCTATAACACAATAGTGATTCAACCTAAAGCTTTTTTCCATTTGCTGTTCCACACACTTGACATCTGGCAGGTCCTTCCTTTCAGGGGGGAAAAAATCCCACTGGCACACAAAAGTTTTACATTTCTAGCAGCAGCAGCAGCACAAGCAGCAGTTTGCTGTGAATAACTAGAAGATGTGGTGAAAGAAGCTCAAAATGCCTCAACAGGAGGCACCCAGAGGTGATCTCTGGGAAGCTCAGTGCAGAAAGCTACGGGCACTTAGCACCAAAGAGGAAGGGAAAAAACGAGAAAAGGTCTCAGTGTGTTAAAATATCTAGAGACAGGAGGAGGACCAGTCTCACCACACACACACACAAATGCCAGGCTGCACCTGTAATCAGTTTCTGGCCTAAATGAATCCACAGGTAGAGAACAAACCAGCAGCATCTGGCCCTCCTCAACTCTCCTTCCTCTGCTGAAGTTCATCACCAGCGCTGTGTAACAACCTGGCAGCCTATCCCAAACACAGACGTCTCTACGCCTGGTTGAGCTGCCCTAAGAGGAAAAGCGAGACGTTTTTCAAAATAAATTAAGAACACAGACAGCCACGCTCACACAGACACACACACTCATGGAAGTTTTGTCATTCTTGGGCTACAGTGGTGACGTACGTGGAGCTAAAGTTTGGAGGAATCAAAGAGTAATCGCGCTTGTTGCAGGTAAAGGACGCCAGGCAGACTGAGTAGTGGTCTATCAACAGCGGGCTCACAGAGAAGAGTCCCCGCTGGAGAGGAAGTCCCAGCATTTAACCTTCTACACCCTCCCTTCTAGGCTTCTCTCCTCGTCCTTCTGGCCTCCTTTGTCTCCCCTCATTCTGGGATCTGCAGGGCCATCACTACAGGTTTGGTCTTGAAGTACTGGTTGAAACGTAGTACGGCATACCTGCCAGAACCAAAAACAAGACAGTATGATGGCACAGATCAAAGACTCCAGCCTTATGCCTGATTTAGACTTCTGCGTCAGGTCTTAGGTCTTTGCCTAAGTACATAACCAGAAATCCCCTCTGAACTCTACGCGGTGACCTATGATGTGCACCTCTCAAGAAACCTATCTACATGTTGGGTCGATGCAGCCCGCAGGGATCGTGGGTTCGGAGGGGATTTATGGTTGCATAAATTACATTTAAATTTAATGGCAGCAATACGTCTCAGTCTTTCATGATTCTGTGTTTAACCTGTGCCAGCAGATCCTTCACACACATTCAACCATGACGTACACAACTCACCCGCAGCGTTAACCTTTTCACACACACAAACTTACCCCAGGAAGTCAAAATCGATGGAGGAGTATTTGGCCTGGATGAGAGCCCAGAAACCCCAGAAGAAGTGAGAAGCCTTGAGAAAAAAACAAATCAGATATCAGATGCGTAACATGAAACACTGTGAACGAGCCTGCAAGACATGCTGTGCGTATTTGCCAACATCTGTCTCACCAGAGCAAACTTGTTGACCTGTACGTAGAGCGTCTCCAGCTCCCGCTGGCTGACCTCCTCTGTGTTCTTGGTGAAGAGCTTGTATGCCTGCAGGTACACTCTGAGCCACTCCATTTGCATCTCCTGACTGGGGTACAGTCCGTAGTCCAGCTCACTCATGCCTGACCAAACACATGCGCATGCAGTTGTACAATAACCCATGTTGCATGAAAACATCATAAACTGTCGCACATCACACTGGGGTTTAACTAACCTGCAAATTCATTGAAGTGGTTGCCGATGTCAAAGGCCTGGTAGTTGTAGCTGGAATATTCATAGTCAATGAAACGAACGTGACCTGAGAGACAACGAGGGAAGGCGTCACATCTGTGGTACATCACCGTGTTAATCCTTAATTACAGCATTTCTTTTGTCCAAAAACAACCCCTAAGCCTTTGCATTTACGTTTGTTATTAATAATAATTATGTCTGTATCGTCATGCTATTTGTCACAAATATACCCAGATGAAGAGAAGCAATATGGAATACTCTCCACATGCAGTGCAGGATCACATGACAGACTAGCTCTGCTACCCCATCAGTTAACTGCTACTCGTTACACCCGAAGAGACTCTTAACGTGGAACTTGTGTGGGCGCCAATTAATTTTCCTTTGTTGAGGCGGGGAACGTTTTTGTTTTTGATGGTCAGCTTGAGATGGCAGGAAGAAGAGGGATTATGTGACTATTAGACACACTGGAGGGATTGTGTGTCAAACTGCACAGATGTCATTCACACCTGGATGACCAGAATAAGAGCGAGACCAACTCCTGAAGTTGATATGTGACGAATTGTAATAATTGGCTGTAGCTTTTGAAGTGCAGAGTTCCAAGTCTTTCATTTCATTGTAAGTCTCCACCGCGCTGACACGTTTGCCCACTTTACGGGTTAGCACGATCCTTGTTTAACTTATAAAAGCTCTTGTAGGCCTTCGGTTCAGCTTTTTAGAAGCAGGCTGGTATTAGCTTCTGCCTCTTTAAAGGCCACTCAGCCATGACTGACCAGGTTTTATTTTTTTGTTGTTGTCAACTTCTCATCAGACATGTGGAACAGACATCAAAATTTCAAGTTAATAACTCGAAATACCCTCTTTGCTGTTGTGGATGATGTTCTTGCAGAGCAGGTCGTTGTGACAGAGCACCACAGGTGAGCCCAGCGTGGAAAGATGCTCCTTCATCCAAACCATCTCCTGCTCTAGTACCGCCTTACTGGGAACCTCCTGCTGGATTCTGGACAGGGAAGGAGATGGAGACACATTATCACACAGTGTTGTGTTGTGACAGTCCTTCAGAGTATCTGCAAACACGCCATTGTCTCCACATGTAAAGTGAGGGGAGGTGACAGGGATAGGTTCACTGGCTGTTTTTCACCAAAATAAAACGCCTTTCGTGGTTTTGGTATCATTGCCGAGTGGGAACACACGTGAAGTGAAATCAACTGAGACCAACATGCACAGACAGCACACAAGCTCAGGGGGGCTCTGGCCTGCTGACTCCTGGGAACACAGTTACAGAGAAGCACGTCCTCAGTGGACCCTCGTGGTGCTGCGTCTACGCCGCTGTTAGTATGGCTGCATTAAGCTTCTTTACTGAGTTTTGAAATCTAACTACCAACATCTGATCTGTGATTTATTCCATGTTGTACTTGAACTCAGCATTCATGCATTCATGCACCAGCATTCATGTCATTCTTTGCTCTTTTCATCTGTGTGCGTACGATGCAAACCTGCTGAGCATTCACACATCATAAAGGATTCAGCAAAGATGGTGCAGTTTGATCCAATCAGATGAACAGCACATTTGGCTTGAAAGTAGTCCAAATGTGTTATTACTAGTTAGTAGAGGAAAAGTCAAATGCACCAAGTTTGTGTCTCCTCCAAGAGTGCTGAGTAAAGACCCCGTTTCTAAATGTAATGGGCTTATGGGATTACTCCACTATCAGCCCGAAAGCAGTCTGAGCTGAGAGAAAACAAACACACACACAGGGCGCGCCCTCTCCTCTTAGATTTCTATCTAGCTTGCTGCCCTGTGAGACTCAGACTCAACTCACCCCACACTTTATCCACAGAGGAAAAATCACTGAAATGATTCTGCATTATAATATAATGCTACAAATAACACAGGCCTATTAAAATGAACAGCAACATGAGGGCTTCTTAAACAGCAGCGCAACAAGTGCGTGCTGTCCAGGACCAGAGCACTCTAGCTTTCTGTGTTACCTAGGAAGGGATAAAGTGATCTGATAGACAAGGCTAAGCAAACATCTGCTGGCCCACTGAATGCCACAGACTCCCTAATCCAGTCTGCTATTATTGTTACAGTTATATAAGCCACATGCTGGACTTAATCTAACAGCGAATAGAACAAAGACATCAGCTGGGACTGGAAGGCTGGCCTGGCTATAAAATGGTTTACTTTTATCAGCTCCACAGGTCTCTGCACTGCTATCCTAATTATTCCCAGAAATGAATTCACAGTTCCAGTTGTAGGCAATGCTGGGTGGTATGGAACAAAAATGACATCTCGTCTTTTGGCTGAATGGAGATACGCGATGAATGCCTCGGCCTTTTCTACGCAGAGGGCCAAGTGCTCAGCTTTACGTTAAAGCTAAAGGGGAGAAGTCACGAGACGATTTATTAAAAACAGGCTAATTAAAATAAAACAAAGACAAGACTCCCTGTTTAAAGGTTTACTGTCTCCCTGCATGTTGCTGAAGTGTTGCCAAGTCTCAGTGGAAAGATAAAGCCTGCTCCTCTGATGTAATGAACTAATTAGCATATCAATTACGTAATCGCATTGTATTTTAATTCCGCCCAGCGTGTGCTGCCCTTTACACGCGTTTCCTTCTCTCTACAGATTTGTGATTTTGCCTATATTTACAAGTTGGCTCACATGCGCAGCTCACTTCTGTGCGCGTCAGCTACCATGCAGTCAAATTATCCCTCTGAGCAGTAGGTGTGCCCGCAATGGAAACAAGAGACCTTGCATTCGCAGCGGAGTGCTGGCAACTCTCTTCTACTGAGACTAGCTAAGGTTTATCCAAAACGCTTAATTTGCCTCCGTGCTTTTTAAAGAAAGCTGGAATCAATGAAGAGGACTTGTGAGTGAGTGGGGTCATGTCAAAAGTTACTCCCGAAAGTTCTGATAGTTCTCTTATGCATTTATCACCTGGCATGTGATAGCCTTAATTGCTAACACATTCCCTAATGAACGGTGCTGTGCCAACAGCAACATTTGTTAGCCTGCAAACCCTTGAAATGCGGCTATAGTTGATGTTTGTCCATTAATATATGAACAGTACAGGATAAGTCACATGCTTTTGCAGAGTTATCGCTGTCATTTTCCATGCAAACAAACCCCACTGCTCTGGGCACATGTCCTCAGTTAAAACGCTACACGCAACCCATGCTGGGCTTTGTGAACTATTTGCATCATTATCACAGTGATATTGACAGCACAGCAGTGAGCGATGAAAGCTGAGAAGCAAGCGCTCGCCTGATGTTGGAGGCTTGCTCGGTGAATTCTGTGGCTACAAGCGAGAAATATTTTCGCATCTTGATCCAGAGGTTGGGTTTGGGGATGCAGCCGTTGTGTGCGTGGATGGCGTGGATTCGAGCCATTTCCCTGGCTATCAGTCTGAGAGGAGACAGAAACAACAAAGGTTATCGTCACGGCTAGATTTCAATATGAAATGATTACATTAGAAGCTATTAGTATCCACTTATAAAGAATCCCTGTGTTACAGCGGCCCCCTCTTTGAGGTGAGTTTCCATTAATCTACAAGGACAAATTTTGGTTTCTGGAGAGAGTTGAAATAAAACAAACAAATACATCTTATACACTACACAGACATGTGACTTCCACAGTGGGGTATTACCATGAAAACACTGTTACCAGATAAACTTTTCCCTCTGACTGTTATGTCCAAGAGCAACTAATCGGCACACAGCCTTGTGGTGCTGTCGGTTTTGTTCATTATACAGTACTTACTGTATTTGTGTGCCCTGTAGGCATTTCTGCACGTGTCTAATTTTTGGTGTAGGAAACATAAAACCACTGATGCTTCTGGACATAATACCACAAATCCACCCATCATCCTTTTAGAATTTTTTTTACCATTTTTGAGCAAAGTCAAAAAGACGTCTCGATCATTGCCACGACAACATGAGGTCCTAACCTGAGCAGAGTGGGGTCTCTGACATCCTGCGTCCCAAGTGCGTCTCCCTGCATGAACTCATAGCAGATGCCATTTAGAAAGGTACAGTAGAGGCGAGGGGCACAGCCATTAGCGTGCAGCACCTAGGAGACGCACAAAAGCATAACAATTACGTAAGAACAAACAACTCCGAAGCTTATGCTAATTAACTTAGACTCAGCAGTGGAGCAACAGTACCTGAAAGCTTTTAAGCTCATTGTCTCGGTCCACAATCAGCTCTGTTTTGTTCCCGTATACTCGGACCAGGACTACGTCATCTGGACTGCCGTTCACGTAGCAGCCCACCAGCTTGTTGGTGGTTCCATCAGTGAAGAGCTGGAAGAAGAAGAAGAAGAAGAAATCACATCTGGTCTCACGCAGAGCTTCTTACTGTTCAGCACCACGGCGGCTCAGGAGTGTTTTCCTTCTGGCATTTCACAAAGCTATCAGTTACCTTTGAGTCAACATCAACACTGAAGACACCACACAGCTCTGACCTACATGAGATGAATATGTCAGAGCACCTCGACCGGTTTCGCACGGGCCTTCAGCCCACAGAACATTTGAACTAAAAACAGCTTTTCAGTCATCTTACTAAGATTATTTACTCAACACAATTATTGAGCACAGGTTCACCTAGAGAGACACAATTTTTAAAAAAATGTATCTTTTTATTTACGATCATCTTCAAAGCCAAAATCATCATTTTTAAAACTTTTTTCCCAATACCCCAAAATCACGCTCAGAGAGGGTAACTGCACCTCTTCTTTTAACTTTGTGAATGTTGTCTGTTTATGAGCAGGCCCCGCACGGTCACCCATTATTAATTCATGCTTCATTTTGATCTGTGGGGCATACACTGGTACTGGGATTGAAAATAATAGGGCCCTGTTCGAGGACTGTGATACTCGTGCATTAAGTCGATATGTATGAAACAACAGAGCGTGAGTCAGTCTGTGTTAGCAAGAGTAGTCTGTTGATAGTGGCATGGAGAGGGGATATTACAGTAGGGCATAAAACCCTCATTAAAAATGAATGCGTAGTAGTAGTGCAGCGGTCTACACAGATGCAGTCCTCAGCTGAGTCATCCTCCACCATATTCTCAACAAGTGGACCTCAATAATCCAGTGAGATGATCTAGAAGCTCTATTATTCTGTGAGGGCCTTTTTGCGTGTTCTGCCAGCGCCTGTGAGTTCTCTCTGGGTACTCTGGCTTCCTCCCACAGTCCAAAGACAAGCATCTGAGGTTAACTGGTGATTCGAAGTTGCCCCTTGGTGTGAAAATTTAGGGGGGGACCGTACGCACATTAATGGTATGATTTACTGAGGTATTCCATACGCAATCCACTGCAAAATGCAGCATTATTAAAGTCAAGAAGAATGCTGTAATTCATTAGTATCTGACATGGCTGTAATAGCTGGGGGGGAAAGGTAATCATTGAAGATGGGCGTTTCAAAAATGGAGACATTTGCATATCTGCCTGATAAACAAATGTATTAAAACGTGGTTCTGTGCACGGCACTGGTACGTTTCTACATACAGCACTTTTTTAAAAATTTCATTAAAATAAGCTGAAACTAACAAAAGTAACCGGCATCTACTGTTCTTTACACTGCTACACTGCTGCAGTGCTACTGCTGCTGCAGTGTGAACCGAAAGATCAAAGCAATTAAAAAGATCAAGCTGTGCAAACTATCACGTTTTGAAACAAGTTCTACCAACTTGGAGTCCTTAAGTTACTGGGACATTTTTTTTCATTTTTGTAAGTGATTAAAAATTTGGATTTTTTTTTGATTATTTTTTGACTTATTATTTTGCAAATTAAAAACAGCCCTCCCTAAAAGTATAATTTCACTGCATTATTTCTGTTGTTTCAATAGGAGTGTTTGCTGCAAACTGAGTCATACCAGGTTGCTCTGTTTGTTAAATGCCACTCATTGTTAAGCTGTGATAAGAGCTGGTGATTGTGTACATGCAGTTTTTATATCCGGGTGAGCACTGAAATTAAAGATATGGATCACTGTCTTTTCTTTTAGATAGGGGCTTCAAAATAAGAGCC
The DNA here is from genome assembly GCA_034780415.1 of Cichlasoma orientale. Classification (NCBI taxonomy): domain Eukaryota; kingdom Metazoa; phylum Chordata; class Actinopteri; order Cichliformes; family Cichlidae; genus Cichlasoma; species Cichlasoma orientale. The sequence continues at coordinate 182,382 of JAVDPK010002393.1, read as the reverse complement.
TAAATAACTGTTACCATGGTGGCTATCGAGTGGAAACACTTTCTTCTAGAAGGACTCGAGTCTAAACCACTGGAAAATTTGTAAATTCTAAGTAAATTATCTGCTCATACTATGTTTGCATGAGCACTTCTTGCATGTGGCTGATACTGGGAGGTGCTGTCAACAAGTTTTGTAAAATGCTCTTTCTAAAATGAGGAGTTAGCAAAAAGCCTTGCGTGTCTGAAGCTTGGCCTTAAAAATCTGAGTGACAGCGTCGCCCCTGTGGATAGCGGTGGGCCGGTCTGTCCCCCAGCAGCGGACACAATAACAACATACCCGCTGCCTGCATCCCCCCCCCCCCCCCCCCAGGCCCAGACGCTCACTCACGCATATCTGGCATTCCGCACGTGGCTCGCCACAAAGATGGGTGCACAGGCATCCCTGTTATGACCATTCATACACAAGCATACACGCCTTTGCCACAACGTGACTGATCCCTTCTGCCCGCCACACAATACACCACTAAGACCGGTGATCAATACATCAACAGACAGCGATAAGCTTGGACCCAGACAGAGGTAAACATTCTGCTATATACTGCTTGCATGTGACATTGATGGTGGCAGTGCCCCTCTCCCCAGCCCTCCACCCAACAAGCAGGTCCACGTCGGGTGATCTCACTGTACAGCATGGCGCCACCTTCCTTTGGCTGACATGAATCTTCATGTCTTCAGCATGAGAAACTTGAAAAATGGAGACAATGTCTCTGTTGCTGCTGGCACTCTTTGTCAAACATCCACACAGTTCCTGAAAATGGCAATGGACATTTTCCAGGTGGAGGGACCAGCCAGGTGTTTCTGTCAACCATACCGCACTGTCACAGTGGTGGTCTTTGACAAGAGTTTTGCCATTCTGACCTGTAACAACTGAGGTAAACACCATCACATTCTCAGGTGAGTAGTGTCAGGGCTGGAGAGCGGAGCCAGCAGGATGTAAACGGGGCTGCAGCAGGATGGGTTCAGACTGCGCCGCTCAGAGCTCCGAAAACTTTGACCCAGCTATGTTATATCAGTTACTAGATCCTTTTACCTGGAATCAATTATTCATTTTCCTTTCCCTTGCTGAAGCCTTTCGCTGCTGATTGGTTAAAGGAAAACGGCCTTTTGTGCATCACCTTACGAAGCATGCTACTACGTCAGAGCACATGGCCAAATCTTTCAATACAACGACCCCCTTCAAGGGATGCACGTTCGTGCATTTGTTCAGCATGATCGGCTGAATCCTGGAGGGGATTTCCCACTCATAAAGGTTGCTGCAAGGTGCGCTGTACACAGAGCACTACTTTTCACTCTTGTCAACAAAGGTTTAGATGCACTATGGTGCATGTGTGATCGCGTGCCTCAAACATCCGGGACTGTTTACCTGCAATCAATTATGCATTTTCCTTTCCCTGACGAGTCACGTTTCTGTGGATTGCTTAACACCACCGAAATTATAGTCAAAGCTTTTACAAAGACTTCATTTGTTACTTTAGAAGCAGTTGGAGCTCAAAATGAATACCAAGAATCGGCACAGCAGCGTATTATGCTTGGAATTCTTGGAACCACAACTGTTCGGGAGTTTATTATGATGGAAAAACTTGTGCTGACAAGTTTCATGGTCCATACACCCAAAGGTACAGCGATGTGTGTAACAGTGGATATTTAGATCTTGGTGTATATTATGAAAACAACTTATTATAAGTTTCTCATATCAAAGCATAAGAAGAAGAACAACTCTGAGGTGGGGCTATAATAATGAATTCAATATGATGAGAGCATTTTTCCAGCTATTTACATTATAACAGAAGCTGATACGCTACAAGCTGAGAAGTTTTTAAAAATATATATTGCATTTTATCACATTTCAACACTAACCTCACTGAGAGCTAAAAACCTTCAGCATTCGGATGCACTTCTTTTCTCACACCTTTAACGCTGATTTTAACACTGTATTTCTTTCCCTTTAACTTTATAAAATCAGCTTCATGTTTATTTCAAACCTTTTAGTTCCGTTTTATTATTTTAAATATAACTCTTCTTAAATGGAGTAGGGCTGCAACAACTCATTAAGTAACTCGAATTAAAAAAAAAAAAAATCCTCAATGCTAATTATTTTTTTGTTTTTTTTAATGCACGACTCTGTAGAGCTCACCATGTAGACGTGTGTGTTTCACCCACATTAGCGATGAAAAAATAGAGCTGCAGTAGAAATGGATTCAGGAGGACACATGTGAATAAAAAGTGTGACATCATTAAGCTCCTGCAGCCCCCAGTTCTCTCAACAAAAAGACAGATAACACAACATCAGTGACAATGCTGTCACAGTTTAACATGGAGTCTGCCTGCACACAAACAGTGAAGAGCAAAGAGGTGGAGCCGTGACAGACGGTGAGCTCAGGTGGAGTGAAAGAAAACGTTTTTCTAACGTTCAAAACAGCAGCGCTAGTTCCTGTAACCACTATTAAAACCTTTACTAGGAAACAGCTGGCTCACAGCAGCTGTCCTGCTTTCTGTCGCAATGATAACTGCAGCAAGCAGGGGGGAGTCTAAAGGGGGGCATGGGGTGTACTAGACCTTATTTATTTTAAGGCTTTAGAATCATTCTTTTGCAGATTTGGATTCATATAAAAAAATCTATTAATATTTTAAAATATAAAATTAAAATTTGTATGTGCGGGGTTCCCCTCAGGCCAATAAAAGCATACAATGGCCAATAAAACTCTGAGTCACTGACCCAGTACTGTTAGGCTAGACACTGAATTATTATTAACATTCATTATTAACATTTACACATAATCAGAGCATCTATTTTCTGCAGCAGGAAACATTGTATCAAAGCTCAGGACAAACCTCAGTTCTGAGAATGCTGATATGCTCGGTTTGCTTCATTGAAGCCACCACATGCTCCTTTAAAGTCTAACTACCACACATACTGATTCATTCACTAGCACACTTAAACATGCAGACACACACACACACACACACACACACACACACATTTAAACACTTACACGTGAACACACACCAAATCTACCTCATCCAGGAGATAGAACACTGTCAGAACTGGGGTTTTTTTTGCCTCCTACTAATGTAAGAAAGCCTTCCAAGAAGACAGAGTAAAGGCTATTTTATGCCTTAGTTTAGGTTGTATGTACCTTATTTATTTCTGCATTTTTCTGACACCCAGATGACAGCGTGACTTAGCTTTCACACCACCTTTCATACCCCCCGGCCAACAAACAGATCCATGTTGGGTGATCTCACTGTACAGCACGGAGCCAGCTTCCTTTGGTTGACATGAATCTTCATGTCTTCAGCATGAGAAACTTGTAAAAGGAGACAATTTCTCTGCTGCTGGCACTCTTTCCCAGGGACCAGCCAGGTGTTTCTGTGAACCATGCAGCCCTGTTACAGCTGTGCCAACCCACTGTCACAGTGGTAGTCATTGAGAAGAGTTTTTGCCATTCTGACATGGAAAAACTGAGGTAAACACCATCACATTCTCAGCTGCAGGTGTGTGTGTTGTGTCAGGCCTGAAGAGGAGCCAGCAGGATGTAAGCTGGGCTGCAGCAGCTGGATTCAGACTGCAAACTGAGGACTGAAGGCTGTAAATGCTTTTGCAGTGCTCCAAAAACTTTAACTCAGCTATATCAGTTACTAGATCCTTTTACCTGCAATCAATTATGCATTTTCCTTTCCCTGACGAGTCACATTTCTGTGGATTGCTTAACACCACCGAAATTACAGCCAAAGCTTTTACAAAAACTTCCATTTGTTACTTTAGAAGCAGCTGGAGCTCAAAATGAATCGATACAGCAGCGTATTATGCTTGGAATTCTTGGAACCACAACTGTTCGGGAGTTTATGATGAAGGAAAAACTTGTGCTGACAAGTTTCATGGTTCACACACCCAAAGGTACAGTGACATGTGTAACAGTGGATATTTAGATTTTGGTGTATATTATGAAAACAACTTATTATAAGTTTCTCATATCAAAGCATAAGAACAACTCTGAGGTGGGGCTATAATAATGAAATCAACATGATGAGAGCATTTTTCCAGCTGCATTTTATTACATTTCAAGTTCAAATTTTAAGTTTTAGGTGATTTTTTTTTTTAACCCTTTAAATTTATAAAATCAATTTACTGTTTATTTCCAACCTTTATGTTACCTGTTTTATTATTTTAAATATAGTATCAGTCAAAAGTTTGGAACACCCACCGTGAGTGTGTTAAATCTTTTGACTGGTAGTGTATAACACATTTTAAATGGAGTAGGGCTGCAACAACTCATTGACTAACTCGAATAACTTGTTAACAAAAAACCCTGAATGCTAATTTTTTTTTTTTTTTGGTCCGTTTAATGCACGACTCTGTAGAGCTCACCATGTAGACGTGTGAGTTTCACCCACATTAGCGATGAAAAAATAGAGCTGCAGTAGAAACAGATTTAGGAGGATGCATGCGAATAAAAAGTGTGACATCATTAAGCTCCTGCAGCCCCCAGTTCTCTCAACAAAAAGACAGATAACACAACATCAGTGACAATGCTGTCACAGTCTAACATGGAGTCTGCCTGCACACAAACAGTGAAGAGCAAAGAGGTGGAGCCGAGACAGACGGCGAGCTCAGGTGGAGTGAAAGAAAACGTTTTTCTAATGTTCAAAACAGTAGCGCTAGTTCCTGTAACCACTATTAAAACGTTTACTAGGAAACAGCTGGAGGAGTCCTTCATCAACCACCTGATCAACGAGCTCCAACATGAAGAACAGAACATTGTAGCTGCTCCCATCCACCGCCGTTTGTTTTACAGTGAAAACCTACATTAAAGATAGAGAAGTTACAATAAAATATGCAGATGACCTGTTAACTTTGTTGACACTGTGTTTAAATCACTGAAGGCTAACAGCAGCCGTCCTGCTTTCTATCGCAGTGATAACTGCAGCAAGCAGGGGCGAGTCTAAAGGGGGGCATGGGGTGTACTAGACCTTATTTATTTTTGCATGTAAGAAAATGTTTTCTTAAAAAAATAATAAAAATCTGGGTTGAGTTTTTTTGGCAGCTATTTTTTGCAATTAAACTATTAAAACACTGTTTTCCATTTTAGAAACTGCAATGAACAGTTTAACACCTGTGTTGTTCTCTGTGTTTGAATATTTACTCTTGCTCATTAATATGGACAAAAGTATTTAATATCAGATTACTTAATTAATTGATGGCATAATCAATTAATTGCAGCCCTAAAATGGAGTAATTAAATCATTTAAGAAAAAGTAAATCTGCAAATATTTGTTATTCATTTATTGCTTTTTAAAACTACATAAACCAATATTTTCCTGTTGATACACAGGCCCGATCACTCGATCATGGGGAAAAAAAATTCTGATGCATTTCCAGTTCATTTGTTAAATGATCTTTAAACGTCACAGCATTTACCAGACTAGAATGCTTTAACTCTTTAAGAAGCTCTGTCGAGGTGACAAGGTACAGGAAGATTCAATTCAGTTCATTTATACAGCGTCAAGTCACAGTCGCCTTGAGGCACTGTAGGGTAAAGACACTACCACCTCAGAAATAAATCCCCAACAATAAGATGACCCCCTATGAGCAAGCACTTGGCAACAGCGGGAAGGAAAAACACCTTTTTGACAGGAAGAAACCTCCAGCAGAACCAGGCTCAGGGCGGGACAGCCATCTGCCACGAGTGGATGGAATCATTTGTGTCATGATTCAGTCTCGGAAGTCATGAAGGTGATGTCAAGTAAACTGTTTAATGTCGTATCTGTATTCTCATATGGCGGGTAATGCCATAAAGTGATGGGAGGTCTGCCTCCTTTCAAAAATTCAACTCTTTTGGTTCAGCTCCCTTAGAAGAGCACTTTCAGCTCCCAAATGGCTCATCATTTAATATCATTCAGAGCCTTCCATTTTAGCCTAACTCACCAATTACTGCTCACTCATGTATAGTAAGTGTTGTGACAGAACGGTTAAATTGAGTGAATAAACTGAAATGAAATGAAATTACTGCCGTTTAACATTTTAATCAAAACTTAAATGAACAACTGAACACAGCAACCGACAATTAAATAAAGTCAGTTTGCACTAAAATCCCGCTCCCTGTACCTGTACCACTAAACTTGCTGTCTTCGGAGTATCTGCCGGTCTTGCTTCTTTCACATAATGGTAAGAGCCTAGTCTGCCTTTGTATGTGATTGGCCGCATGGTATGCCCATCAAAATAAAGTCCCGCCCCTGCCTGCATGGATTCTCTGCAGAGCTGAGCAAGAGCGGTTGCTCTTCTCGTTCCCAACAAAGAATTGGCTGTTAGAGTCGGCTCATTCACGAGCATCACGACATCCCACAGAGCTGTGGCTGCCTAACACCCAAACCTCTGGCTCACTTTAGCTGCAGCATTTCATACAAAATCTGTCTGCCAAGCAATGAGGTCGCTAAAGGACCTCATGAGACATTCTGCTGTGATTCGAGCACAGACCATGTTCATTCCTCACAAATCTTTTCCTGTCAGCCATGTCATTGTGCTCCTGTGAATTCATGCTATACTCTAAAGAGCCTAAATTTAAGACACATCTTCACTTTTATCTGCATACTTGCTCACTTTCGTGAATCCATTTACTTTGCTGACCATTGTTATTTAGCACAGTTACAGAACTTCAGTCTAGTATGAGAGTACTGTTCAGGACACCCTCCTTATGCTAGCCTAGAAAACATGTGATTTTCTTAATGCTTTACAGCTACACATTTAATTCAATGTAGACCTTATCCATTAATATATCACACTGAATCAGATGGAGCAGCATCCAAGACAACATTTTTTTAAGATTAATTCACATCATTTTTTTTTCTTTACTGCTGTGGTATCAATCTTGTTGAGAAAAACAGGAACTACTTAGGCTGACTCTTGTAATACTTTTTATTCACACTTGCTACTAAGTGCGTAACTATTGTGGGTTTACTTTTAGTTACAAAAGGGAGTGAAACACTCACACTGTCCTTCCTACCGGGTTTTTCACTTGAATGCCTTAGCTGTTTCACTAAGAATTATGGCCAATGAGACTGAATTTTCTTTTCCAAAATGAGAGGGAAAATGTTCTTTAATCTACCAACCTTAAGACAGACCAGTGACCCCAAATATTAAGGTACACCAAACTATAGATACAGGGATATGTCAGCCAAACACTATCGCCCATCAGCGATAAAATTTGCATACGACTGAGGATGTTTAATATCTGCTTTTGTAGCTGAGTAAATGCTGTAATGAAGATTTTTGTTTTGTTTGTTTCAGTGACACAAAATGGGAATAAAGAATGAAAGAAAATAAATGGGCACATAGTTATTTGAAACACTGATATTTAGTTTGGTTTAGTTTATTTGGTTTAACAAGCCTTATAAAACAAAAATTAAATTAACATGGAATAAAAAAAAAAAAAATCAGGATTGCACAAAAAATGTAAACACTTAAATCCACTGTGGTCCCAGAAAGCTATCAAAAACAACACACAGAGACAGAGAGACCTAAATTACAACCTATCTTCTAAATTCACCTTTAAAAAAATAAATAAAATTTTAAAAAAGTACCGAAAACCACACATTTTTATTACTGATTTATTTATTTATTTTGGAAAACGTTTTCAGCATCTAGACTGTTTCTACTCTGGTTTAAAAAGAAGAGAGAGCATCAAACTGTACATGGCCTCTAACTCCATTAAAGTCCAAGAGCCAATATTTCTAATATTTCTGAACAGTCACTCATATATTTGACGAGAGCGCAGACAACCTGCTGCAGAGTGAAACACAGTTCCTGCTGTAACACAGTCTGTTTCTATCAGCTACTGATTGCTCTGCTGACTGACATCGTCACATTAGTTGCCCTCTGACACACAGATGACAGCGCGACAGCTTCCGTACCATCTTTGGCCCTACCTGCTGTGAACTTCGAACACAGTCCAGATCAGAGTCGCACTAAGTTTTGGGACATCCTGCCAGATGAATTACAGCTCTTTGCTAGTTAGGCTAACCTTAACGTATTAGTTTTCTCTCAAGAATGAGAAAATTGAACGTCGTCGATCATAAATGAGGGAAAAGCCTAGTTAACTACATACGGTACAGTAAAATAAATTAAAGCAGGACGTGTGTCAGGTTTCCACGGCCCTCCTCCTAGCTTGCCGGTGATGCTGCAAAGCTGTCATCCTTGCCTAGCCTAGCACAGTTCAGCTAGCTTTACAGCTAACATTACCTTGGTCCTGACGTCGCTCGGGTCCCACGCCGGTCTCAGCTCTTTTATGAGCTTCATCGCCCCCTCCGTAACGTTGCGCTCGTCCACGAAAATGGGAATTTTTGCAATTACCGGCGAGCCCACGGGCACATGTATCTGCGTCTCCATCCTGCAGCACTGTCTCTGAAACGTTAATCTCCAAGCCCTTCGCGGATATTTGTAGAAACTGAACCATACAAGTGTTGCTTGGTTTACAAGTGCCTAGACGTAGGTGTGTTTTTGGTGAGTGATCTATGCTTGGCTCGAGAGATTTATCAAGCTTGATATCTGCTGCTGTAATGGTGAGTTGCAAGCGGTAGAGATGTACGATCAAACTGCCGGGTATGGATGCTCGTCGCCGGTTTTCTTGGGAGCAGTCATGAGCAGTCAGCCCACAGTAACATTTCCTCCTACTTGGCTCCGCCCGCCCGAGATCATCCGATTGTATGGTCGGCTGAGACGCACCACGTCCGAACACGCCCATTACTTCCGAGTATGCCCGAGCAGTGCCGGGTTCGGGCGAATGACAGCTGACAGAAGAGAAATGAAAAACCTCACACAGAAATGTTCCGGGTCATAAAACCTGACACATTTTACCATAAAGAGAGACTGTAACTCACATGTTTTTCTGTTTGTAAGCTTCTGTTAGTATTTCCTTTAATCTTTTATTAAATTACAATATTTGATTCTTTTTTTTTTAGTGAGCACCAAGCTAATTTTTTGTGATGCTGTCAATAGTGGCAAGTAACAACTTGTTAAAGACATAAAAAAAAATTGTTACTGAAAGACAATTAGCCACAAAAATTTCAGCAGTATGACTACATCTTATATTGTTTCAAAGAGTCATTTTAAATTATAGCAATAAGATAAAGAAATGTCAAGCACTTTAACTGTATCATCATCTGCTTCTTCTTCTTCTTCTTCTTTGGAAACAGTTTTCATGCAATTTATAATTTGCTGCAGCATAGGAGTAGCATTAAGAACAATGCATCTAAAAAAAAAATACATCAAAGGGAACAAAAAGTAAAAAGTGTTTTCCAACTTTAAAACTGGGATTGATGACTTTAACTGTCATAAGACAACAGTGCCAAACTACACTTACACTTCCTCAAACACTGTGACCTTGAGGAGGAATTTTTTTGTTACATTTTATGCATTCTGATTACAATTAGTTCTGTCGTGCTCACAGTGTTAGGGATAAAATTAATGCAAAATGCATCAAATTTTATAATGACTCAATGCACTTCTAAAAGGTTATTCCACTTATTCCAGACCTGGCGAAATTATATACATAATGTCATTAAAACACTAGGCTAGCAGCTATTCCTTACTAATGAGCAAAGCCATGACTCCACTACCAAGCAGGTCCCGCTGCCCACACTGTTATGAAACGGGACTGTAATGTTATCTAGTCTTCTACATTTATTTTATATTTTCATTAATAGAGGGAGGTGTTGGGTTTTGTATGGATAATTCCAGTGATTGAATGTGCATTTTCCTTAATCTATATAAACTAATTAACTGTTAAAATTAAAATAAATTAGGACATTTTTAAAAATGCATTTGATCTTCCAGCTGGTCTGTATGGATGGAGCATTAAGATTTGCTGTAGAAAGTCACCAAAAAAAAAAAAAAAAGAAAAGAAAAGAGGGAAACACATGACAAATATGTTAATCTCTGGATGAAAACTAGAAAGGCTTCACAGCAGGAAACAGTATGCCAGAGGAACTGCTCCATCTACTGGCTTATCTTATTATCATGGGCTGCGTTCAGGGTGAGGATGAATGAAACTGTATCCATAAGCACAAGATGGTTAAATTGAGAGATCATAAACTGTAAATTGTTGGTGTTCCTCCAAGCCATGCTTTACCCTGATGAAGAGCTGGTTGTTTTTCCCCTCAGTTTTATAAATTGAACAGTCCGCTCCTTGGTTCTTAAGCATTTTAACTTTAACAACATAGGTCAACATATATCAGGCATCAATTTTAGGCAATTAAACTCACAATAATTATTTGCAACTGAGAAAAACTTGAGGAAACCAGTCAGGTTGTCTTAAATTCATGTTTTGGAGTTATATAACATCCACACACATCTCACCCACCCCACAAAAAGAATGTAAATGTGTGGAAACCACTGAGATCTGTGTTTGAATCCCAAATTCTTCCCAAAAATTCTTTTTGCCATCTCTGGGTATAAATCACTGTTTTATCTGTTAGTCCAGTTTTTTGGAACTTTTTAAATGTCTATCAAAAAAGGTCTGGCACCATAAATTCCTCCATCCAATTACATGAAGCAGCAGTAGGATCATCTTCTTGGACAGGGACAGCAGCACACCTTCTTGAGCATATTCTATCTGCTGCAGGTTGAAGGCTTTAGGATGTGATCGGTGGCAGCCTGGGAAACACGACGCTCACTGCATCTGTAATCACACAAGTAGCAAGATTTCAATGAACTTCCACTGAATACATCGATTTATAGAGTTAGAGCCAGCAGCTGCCTTTAAGCATCCAATATGTCTGATTAACAAAAATAGACAGAAAATGCCAGATTTTTTTCCCACCTATGCATAAATACAACAATACTTAATTTCCTTATTTGATAATTTGCTTCAAAGAGATCTCTGTATTTGAGGTACTATTAGAAATAGATACAATGTGTAACCACTGACCTTTGTAACACCTGTGAAAACTCTGGAAAGCTGACACAGCAAAAGTTTTTTCTGCCAACATAACCCGTGTTAATGTAAAAATCAAGTCACAGAGTCCACCATAAACATGCACGTGCACATATCAGGACCAACGTAAAGCTTTGCTGGAGGACATCATGTTGCTTGGTGGAAAAGCGAGTCTGATGCAACTTGTTAGTTTTTTGGAACCCCAGCCCCATGCAGTCAATGCAGTGGAATCAATCAACTTAATTAGCATGACTTTTCTTTAATGTAGTCAGTTTATATTCAGTTTGATCACAGCATTGACCTATACGCTCACAAAACACGGCAGAGGACTTCCGGGCTGTCTTCAAAAGCAGAGCCGGCCCAAGTCTTGATACCACTTCCTTGTTCCCTGAGCCTAACCATTATTAATGCTGGAGGGTTGAGGTTGAAAATCAAATTTTTGGGATGCATTGCTGTTTCACTCTCATGTACATAAGCCCACTGAAAAACAATGGATTTTAGTATGACACGCATTGTAAAGCTATGTCATGTCCATGACATTGAGGAGGGTGTGACAAGTATCAGTGCATGCAATATCCAATTTAGAGGGCTTAGGCTTTTTAGGAAATATGTAATTTGGGGTGTTTGACCTGCTTTTGGACATGTTGGACTGTTTTCATCCAAAAGATGTATATTTTTGCACAACTATGCAAATGCACCTAATTACAGACTAATAAAAAAGCCATTTGTAATTATATAAATAATTATTTAGCATACAGAGTTGCTCATCATCAATGTAATAATATCAAATACAAATGGTCAGCAATTGGGCCCAATGCTACAAGTGCCATAAATATGTTATTATACTGTTATACCACAATATAGGATGTGGCACCCCAAGACCACAAATGAGGCCTAAAAGTGAGGTCTACTAGTCTATCCATGCAACCTGACCACAGTGTGAAAACAACAAAATGCTGTCACCACAGGAACAGTGAGTAAACCAGTCAGATTAAACCACCACAGCTCACAAATGCACAGTTGTGTCTGAACATGCATGTATGAATAAAGCCAAGATATGCACTGTTAGCATGTCCCGTCCACTGAACCTTGTAATTATTCAACAACTCCGACATATAAGAGTCATGATTCTGCAGTGTGGCAGGCAGGAAAAGGACCCAAGCACAGGACTCAGGAGGGAAAGCATTAACTCGGAAATACACAACTTTGTCGCTGATTGCACATCAGATACAAGAAACTTAGAAAAGCTTATCTGCAGCTAATAATTCAACTAACTAGGAATACACAGGGAAACTCTGAACCAGGAAACACACTACCTGAGTGAGACGATGTGACGAGGAACAGGAGGACACAGACAATACACACACGAGGTAATCAGGGAGGTAGTGTCGTCACGGTCTCAGTTTCCCTTCTTTTACCTTTTTCCGTGGCACCGGGTACAGTTGAAAGATCTTCACAATTAAATCCATTTTTCTGAAAAATCTACTCTTTCAAATAATCCACAAGAGTCGAAATAATCCATCGGATCGAGCAGAGTTCGTTTCAGAGATTTATTTTCCACAAAGTGTTACAAAAAGCAAAAAAAGCAAGAAAAAGAAAAAGCAAGCAAGCAAGCGAACAAATACATCTCGGGAGGTCCAGCCTTAGCAGTCAGTTCCAGAAAAAGTGGGCAGCCAAAGAAAAAAGTGACTTTCTCTGCAAAATCCCGAGCAATTATACCCTCTTTGCGGACAATTCTCCTCCCCAAATTGAATATTCATAAGTTGTTATCCTTTGATCTTTTAGTCGTTCCCTATGCTTTTCCAACCACCTTGACAAACTTCAGATCCCATGGATGGGACGCCATAAAAATTGGCGCCTGGTGCTAAGAAGAGAACAGATAACTCCAGGCACTTAGGTGAGAGTGATTGCAAGATTGTAAAACACTATATGCTTATGTGATAAAACTACAACACTACAAACATATAAGTGACAAGTAAACATACCCCTTACAATAATACACCTAGCAATGACAAAGCAGAGGTCTTTTAAAGGGACCACACTGACCTCACACGTGTAGGTCACTGCTGACAGCAAGAATGTCCACGCTTACACATGAAGTGCACGATTATCACTACTAGAGGTGGGGGAAAGGATATATTCCCTATAAAAAGTTGATAAGGGCAATTTAAAGGAAAAAAGTACAAACAAAATAAGGGAAAGAAAAGTTTACAACTACAACTCCTACACAAGATCATACCGGGTAACTAGACACAAGAGGAGGACTTAAACCACAGAGCTAGGAACAGAGACCAGGGGCCTATTCCAGAAAGCAGGTTTTTCTAACAACTCTGGGTTTGTTAACCCTAAAATGAGGGAAACTCAGGTTTTCAGTTCCAGAAAGAAGGCTAACCCCAACTCTGAGTCAGTTACTGGGATTACAGACTCTGTGAACCTAAGCTGCTCTCTGGCAGGTTTTATGCAACAAACTCTGAGTAGCTCACTGACTCCTCCCCTCCATGCTGCACCTGAACCACCTGTCTGACACTCCGATTCATTTCCTCATTCATAAAGTCGCTGCAAAGCAATCAGAGGAGCGAATTCATCTGCAGACATTTATGTTTCTACAAGCACTGAAATCCCAGTTAGACGTTAGTTCATTATTTCCGTACGTAACATGAAGCTTTCACAGTCGTTCACTCGTCAACAAGTTGTAAGGACGGAGACAGCGATGATGTCACGGATTTATAATGAGCGCAGCTGCAGCTGTCAGACTGTCAGTCAGTTCCTCTGAAACATTTACTGTAGTTGCTGTAGCATCACTGTTTACATCACACTGATCTGGATGAAGCTTTAGACGCAGAACACACTTTGGATGGAAAAATGTCCGGATCCTAGAGATGATGTAATTGTTTGAGTGAAGATGAGGCTGAAATGATCTTAAGACTTGAAAACGGAACTAAATAAATTTAAAGTGACTTGTCAGCATTTTTGAAAGTTCTGGTGTCTGAAATTCAGAGTATGAATCTCAACATATTTTCCACTGAAAATCACCTAAATCAGTGATCACAGGCTCTCTAACAGATCCGCAAACCGAGTCCACCTGCACAGCAGGAGGATCCAAATGGATCAGAATCACGGATTCAGACCGGATAAGGTCCAGATCCAGTTCAGGCTCCAGTCATTTTCCAGCTCATCCAGTCTGGATCCGTTCATAATAGATTCATTTTCCAGACACAATCTGCATTCGTTAACTAAAATGTCTCATCCTCCCAAAACTGTACTGGAATAATTCAAACCTATAAAGCTGAGACATTCATTATAATCTCCTTATTAATAAAGCTTTACATTACAGACTTGGAAAGCTGCTCTGAATGTTTCCAGCTAAATATGACTGAACTCTGTGTGGCTCAGGTCAGCTGTGGCTGTCAGAGAGTCGTCATAATCAGTGAAGCTGATCTTAGATCAGATTAGAAACGGTTAAACTGGAAAAATTAAAGTAGTTTTTCTGTAAATCTCATTGCTCAGATTTATCCAGTAATGGCAATTCTCCATTAAAAAAATTATAAAGTGGGGCTGCTTTTCCATCAATAGATTCCATTTTTACTGTATGATTATTTGAACAATTAAATGGTCATAAACCGAACTGTCATAAACTGCAGCAAAAACAGTTTTTATTAAATAAAAAACTGACCTGAGGTCAGCCCCGCCCCCGGGGTCTGCTGCTGTCACTGTCTCTAACACACAGGTCCGTCAGTGAACTCAGTCTGAGCTGTTTCTCCACATTCTTCTTCACTTTCTGTCTCCTGCGTTTTTGTCCGTCAGGCTGCAGCTGAATAATTAAATTTTATAAATTAAATGTGAAATTAGGATTCAGCTTCATCTGATGGAGATTCAAGTTGTGTAAATGATGACACCAGATATTATAAAATAAATTATATATTTTATCACAAACATTTATTCTGTCTATGATGACAGAGTGGGTCAGGCTGATTAAAGACCCATCATGCTCCACACTGACACGTGCGATCCTCCATCCATCGGATTAAAATAGAGGCTCCGCACTTTATTTACCCGTTGCCATGGTGAATCCTGGTGTCGGCGCTCCGTTGATGATGGCTTTGAAAACGAGAAAAGGAGGAAACGCACGTTTGCCGAGCGCCTCCGCTGTTTGATGTTAGGCTGTGTGGGCTGGCCAGATGCGCCCCGGAGTCTTTTGCTATTTTGGTCTTAAAATAAGAACTTACACAGTTGGTCACAGGAATGACTCTAAAAATGTCGTTGCTTAGCAACGAATCATGCTAGTGACGACGTTGCAAACATAAAAGAGAAAAATGAAAGAGGAGATCAAAGATTTTTATGAATGATGCCACATGATGTAGTGGTAATGTTAGGATTTAAGACAAGTTCTAAACACAAAGCAGAGTGAAGGAGAAAGATACCAGACAAAGGTACCAGACACGGTCAATGAGCAACGAAACAATGAGTCTGCCCCACAAGCAAGAACCCCCCACAACTGGAATGACAGAACAAGGATGTCAGTCTCACTGTACAGTCTATAATCATTCAATGAGTGTAGAGACATCCAGTTTTGCTCTATACTATTCTAGTCTACGTGCAGCTGCTGAATACAGCAAACTAGATGCATCTCCTCATGTTCCTCTGCCTGTGGCAGCAAAGACGTCTCTTCCACCAACTGAAGAAAAGATATGGACCACAAGTTTTAGAGCTATGGAATATTCGCAAGTAGTACACAGCGTGGTGCCAGACACCAATGTGACACCAAAAAACACAATATTGCCTCAAAACAACAGAGATTTTAAAAGTCAAGTGACAAAACAAGGAGGTGACACTGCTGAATACAGCAAAACATATCCATCTCCTTATGCTGTGCCCGTCGCAGCAAAGATGTCTCTTCCGCCAACTAAAGAGAAGAAATGCACCACAAGGTTTAAACCTAGAAAATATTCACCAATAGGACAGAGGGTGGTGCCAGACACCAAAGTGACCCCCAAAAAACCTAATTTGCCCCTAAACAATAGAAATTTTAAAAGTAATGTGACAAAACAAGGAGGTGCAACTGCTAAATCCAAAAAACCACATCCAACTCCTTATGTTCGTGTGCCCGTGGCAGCAAAGAAGCCTCTTCTACCAACTGAAGAGAAGAAACGCACCACAAGTTTTAGAACTACAAAATATTCACAAGCAGCATCTAAAGGGGAGACTGTTGAAGATTTAATATCTCCTTTTAAATCAACATTGAAGGAAGAATCAGACACTGTCATTGCTCAAACAACACCAGAGCCTACAGATTCTGAAGGCAAAACGCAAACGAAAACAGTGTTCCAACAACTGCAAAAAACAGAGGAACACAGAAGTGATGAGGTTCTGTTGTCTTCTTCTCCCAATGAGGTGAAGGAACCAACACCTGAGCTGGTGGAGAGACCCTCTCAGGTGTTTCATGAAACAGTGAGTCACACTCCCGTTATTGAGCCAACTGAAGGTTTAACCACTTGCCAAAGAAAGTCTGAACTCACACAGGATGTTGGACTGACCACTGAAAGACCTTCAGATAGCCCTGAGGAAGAATCAGACACTGTCACGGCTCAAACAACACTAGAGCCTACAGATTCTGAAGGCAAAACACAAACGAAAACAGTGTTCCAACAACTGCCAAAAACACTGAAAAACGCTTTTCAA
>JAVDPK010002393.1:120480-146062 GCA_034780415.1 Cichlasoma orientale | reverse complement strand
TAGCTGAAAGTATGCTGAAGTAGTTACATTTCAAAGTAGGGTGGGTTTGAAGAGGATTTGAAGCTTTCCCCATTCATCTGAACAGGGCAAAAATAAAAAATAAAAATCAGAAAAAGCTTAATATTTTAAAAATGATAAAAGTTAAAAACAAGAAAAGTAATAGCACACATCTCCAGAAGAACATTTGGATACCAGAACGGTTTCTGTAGCACAAACGGTGCTGAAGTTATTAACGACCAAAAAATGCACGGAAGAAAAAAAAAATCGATTTTGGAGAAGATCATTACTGTGAATGCTTCGAAGCAATCACAGTGTGTTCTCACTGAGGTCCCAGTCATGCAGGCCTAGACATTGGTCAGCGACCCTTTGAAAGCCACTGCTTGCCAGGGAAAAATCTGTATTCCCCAACTGATTGGCAGCTGGTTGCAGGATGTTGCTTGCTGTCACTAGGTGAAATTGGCCACAAAGCAAACATAGCATCATTCCTTTAATAACTGCCAAAGAAGAGAATTCTTCAGTACCTTATAAGTGTGGAGTCTTGGGCCCTAAGCTGTCTTTGGTGATCACAATATGCAGCTCTTCTGTCTCCAGATGCTGAGTGTCTGCAGAGGGCAGTGGAGGGAAGAGCTGCATCTGATGAAGAAGAGGAGGACAGGGGGATGAGGGAGGAAGAACAGTGCTGCCTGGTGGAGGTGAAGAGGCAACTACATGGCTGTGGCAAAGGGTTAGCTAACGTCTTGTGTTCATACGTGGCGTTTTCTTATTCCTCGGCATACATCAGTGTCTAACCTTAGATGACAGTTTAATAACAATAAGGCTGACAGTTCTTAGATTAAATGCAGCTGTATCAGACATACAGCTGCTTTACTATAAAAGAGTTGGAAAAAAATACACTATATACTTATTACTGTATTTCCATGTATGTTTTTTATGTTTCAATAAATCACTGCACCTATTTCCCATTTTCTATGGCAACTAGAGTTCACCCCATCAACTCCCGCAGAAGTCACAAGATGTAAAGAAGCATTAACTCGTTTCTGTCTTCCTTCAGGTGTCAGAACCATACAGTCCATCAGCTTCTCTCTCAGAGTCGCCTGCCTGACAGAAACCTCGCCAGCGCTTCTGAGCACAGCAGTCAGAAAGAACCAAACCACGAGCAGCCACGGGGAGGCTTTAAAAAAGAGGTGAGGGAACGATGCTGTAGTTTTTTATCAGTTTGATGAAATTCTTTGTAATATGGCAGAAATATATTTTACAAAACACTGTCTTTTCCACAGTTGTTTCTCGGCTTGACTTTTCTCTTCATGTTCACCAGAGACCCGAGGACGAGGCAAAGAGGACAAAAGAGGAAAATGAGAAGACGCGGCTCTCTTTGCTGGAGGGCAAACTCACTGATTCACTCACATTGCTGCTGCAGCTGCGTAACAAGGTATTCACACACTGTCACACCTCATCAGGGTCATCTCGTCAATTCTCCTTCATTTCATTTGCTGTTGCTTGCCCAGATCGTTGGCCTGTAGATGTGCAGTTTTGACGTGTTAAAAAGGCTCTGCTGACAGAGATGGTCCCCACATGTACTGTTCATAGACAAGTATATTATACAAGTATTATATTTATTGTTCCATTCTGGCTAATTATGGTTAAAATGATCCTAAAAACAGGAATTTATAATCATTTAACACTTTCGCAGTCCAGGACGGGGTGCACTCTGTGTTCTGTATACGATTCTGTGCACTGGTTTTGATGACATCATGCTGTTTTGGCTGTGCAGCAGTCTCACGATGAGTGAAAACCTCTGTTTTCCCCTCTAGAATATGTCCCGCAGGGTGCTGGGGAAGATGGTGATGGATACTTTGGATGTGTGCAGCAGGGGTGGAGCTGGTGCGTCTGCTCTGAGCATTCCAGTTTCATCCAAAGGCTCTTTGTTTTAGCATTTTTGCTCATTCCTTTACTTTTTCAGTAGCTTTTATCCCTCCGTCCTGCAGGTCGCTGATTCTCTCTCTGTCTGCCGGTCCTCCGCTGATCTCCTCAAAGGTGGAGAAGGAGGGGGGAGGAGGAGGAGAGCGCAAAGAGAATCTCCTGCTTCCACCCTCAGGACTTCAGGCCAGCACTGTTAACCCTCTGCTCAGCTCCCGTTGAGTCAGCTATGACTGTGGAACATTTTTTGTTTCTTGTGTCCTACACTGTATCGTTAGCTTCTTTGCACCATGTAACTTTCACTCTATTTAATAATGAAATAATTTATATCATTTAGTCTGCTAGTGTTTTATTTTGCTTCTAAACTTAACACAAAAAGTAAGGAAATTTGTGTTTGGTTGATTATTTGTTGTAATGATGCTTCTTGGCAATAAATCTCATACCATTGGAAAGCCTGTTCATTTCCCCTTAAATGGAGCCACATTTGAAAGAAAAATGCATTTGTGGGTTGAGCAGCAGAGTTGAGATGTGGGTTGTGCCAGTGATAAACTTGTTTATATTAGATATTGAGACGAGATTCTGCAGCCAGTGGTAATCCCATATCTCCGCAGTCCGGGACCGAACTCTATCCTCCAAGATGACAACGCTCTTCCCCACAGAGCGGGATTTATCAGAGACTACCTCCAGAATTTGGGAGTGGAAAGGATGGAATGGCCTGCCTGCAGTCCTGACCTCAACCCCATTTAGCACCAGTAGGATCGGCTTAGGCGTGCTGTTCGTGTCAGAGTGACCAACACAAGCACACTGGCTGACTTGCAACAAATGCTGGCTGAAGAATGGGATGCCATCCCACAGCAGTGTGCGACCAGCATGAGGAGGAGGTGCCAGGCTGTTGTGGCTCTGTGTGGTTCTTCCACATGCTGCTGAGGCCGCTGTTTGATAAATTTATAGATTGTTAAATTGCCAGTATGTCCTGTTTCTTTAGACTTCAATCATACAATCCAATAAACGACATCCAACACGAGTCAATAGCAGAATAAGCTGTTTGGCTTTGACAGGGAAGATTTGACAGGTTTTCCATGGGCGCAACCCACATACTCAACTCTGCTGCTCAACCCACAAATGCATTTTCCTTACAAATGTGGCTCCATTTAAGGGGAAATGAACAGGTTTTATTGCCAAGAAGCATCATTGTAATAAAGAAATAATCAACCAAACACAAATGTCCTTACTTTTTGTTGTTTGTTTTTATTGGGCTTTCCTTCCATTACTGTGAAAATGGAATTTCTACATGCATCCAAAATGAAACACACAAGCTGAATAAGCAAAACACATTTACAGTGACACTCCCTTATTCCCTAAAGTGTCTCGAGAGAAGCAGAAGTTCATCCCGCTTTAATTTATTAGTGTAACACATTTTTGATGGAACTTCATTGAGTTATGACTTGTGTAACTCTTGGCACGTTTTACTAAGAACCATTAAGTTGCACCAAAATGAATCCAAATGCCTTCACTTTTTGAACAGTTAATGTTTTCTAGACTTCATTTTAATACACTGGCACTATCCTGCCTAAACAGTTTTGTCTCATCAGAATTTGAGATGTTTTAAATGCTGTTTCCAAACTACAGGTGAGCTGTCGGGCTGCCTCTGTCTCACACTCTGCGGTAAAGGTCTGGAACTTCTAAATGTCTGTTAGAGTCATTGCACGTGCCCTTGGTCACTTTCCTCCTTGATTAATTACTTAATCGACTATTCAGGCAACTTTAGAGAGAGTCCTGGTAGTTTTTAGCTTGCCCTGTTTCACAGTCACTGATGACACTGATTCCCTGGGAACCTTCAAGCTTAGTTTTAGACACTTGCCCTGATCTATGATTTGTCACAGGGTATCTAAAGAGTTCACTGGCCTTCATGGTTTGGGTTTTGTTCCAATATGCAGTGTAAACTGTGGGATCTACACTGTCCAATCCACTTCTAAACACATATCAAGAGTAATTAAAGCACCCGACCACAATTTAGAACACTGCAGCAAAGAACACTTTTGTAATAGAGAATTAAAGCTTTATATTTTTAGAAAATTAGCAATGTTTTCTAAAAATGTGTAACATTATCATCATAGCTAATTAGTTTGGATCAATGTGGGGGGAAAAAAAACTGATTTATGCATTTAAAATCAGATCAACAACACAGTAAAGGTGGAGAGGTGGAGGGGTCTGAATACTTCCTGAAGTCACTGTAGAGTAAATTATGTTTTTGGATCGCTAACTTACTGTATTACTATGCTGTGATATTGTTAACTGCTGTAACTTTAAAGATACATTAGTGTATAAAACAAAGTTGTGTAACCTTTGCTCTACACTTTAAACAAGTTTAGCAGATAACCAATATATTTATGACACACACACACATATACACAAGACAGAGGGATGGTATGAAATAATATATTTCTTTATTTCCAGCAATTTACAAAGTCCTGCAGGGAGAAAGCCTTCCTCCTGTCTCACAGAGGGACGGCTTTTACAAAAGGAACACACAGAGAGCACAAAGACCTCAGACCCAGTAAGACTGTTCGTGTGTGTACAATAATTTTGACATTTCCAGTCAAAAGCTGATATTTAAAGTCAGTGATGGCAGTCTGGGGGTCAACGCGGTTCCCTGTGAGTTCAGGGGCTCGAGGATTCAAAGCACTGAGGTTAAAAAGGCAGCAGGTGGATGATGGGTTTTAAAGGCTGGATATGTAAGATACAGGGGGAGATACATCTGGATTCCTAAGAAGAGGAACCGCAGAACTTTGTGTTTCCTTTAGATATTCTGGTGTGCCGGTGGGTCGGACTCTTACTTCTAACTCCAGACCTCCCACATGCCCTGTAAAGCAGCTCGCTACCAGCGTCCCAAACTGAACAAAAACTGATCTCCACTGCAGCGTCATATAAAGTCATTATTACATTACACTTAATCAACATATTGTACACTTTTTTTCTTCAAAAATCAGAGCTAAATAAGCAGACGCTACTCTGTGGCGAACCTAGCTCCGGATTAGTTACTCTGAATAGAGCTTGGCTCTGATAGGTTAAGGCCATTCTATGTTTCATAAGTATGCTTTCCCTGTGTGAGATAGGGCGCACGTGTGAGATGTATAAAGATGGGTATTAGGCACTGTGCTAGTCATTAGCCTCACCACAAGTCTATTGCAGAGACTGCTAAAAAGCTCTACTGGCCTGAAGGAGAACATGGCGACAATAAAACCGAGCCAAAATGAAATGGCAAAATAAACAACCTTATATATAGAATAAATATAGTATGTACAATTTGCTTTGTGTGCTTCTAAAAATAAATAGACAAAGCATTACATGCCCCCTTTTAGAAGTATTCACAACTTTCCATTGACGTAGAGGCAGAATGCTGGCACCTGGTCAGTACGAGTGGAGGGTACAGACTGAGAGTGGAGAAATGGAAGGGTGCAACTCTTACAACAAGTTAAACGCTGTAGAAAAGCAGACAAAATCAAAATAGTCACTCCAGATGTGGGTTTGAATCCAGAGGACACGCGGAGAAGATGTACAGTTAAGAGAATCCCTGCGGTGCCCTCTGGTGGTGGTTTTGCAGATTACAGTACTATGTTGCACTTGACCAGCCTGGAGACAGCGTTTACAGTGGTTGTTTGATAAATTTCATGACACAAAACGATAATCGCGAAGAGTTAAGATGAAACGAGGCAAACCAAAAAAAGAAAATTTAAAAAAAAAATCACAATTTCAACATAATTGACGCCTTAAAAAAAAATCATAAAACCAAAGATTTTTAACAGATAAAATAATCAAGTTTTGCACATTCACACCGTGTTCCCTGCACATGCATTCTGCTGGCCCCCTTTGGAAACAGTTAAGTCAAGCATCACATGCAGGTTTCCTCCGGACTGACATCAGTACTCGGTACAGTCTGTCAAATCGGCTCACGACTTCCTGTTTCCTTCTCCTCCTCACCTTGAATATAGAGTTAGCTGATCTGATGGCAGAGCAATTGCGTGTGGGCGGAGCGTGCACTAAACCTATCCCAGTATGTCACTAACAATTTAACTTTTGATCAAACATCATTCAGTCGCTCCTATGAAAACGTTAATGTCATTATCATCAGTTATCATTTCACCTGCGATAACAAAAATACACACTTTGGCAGAACTGGGGGGAAAATGACAGCAACAACTAATGAATTCCGCCTCAGTGTTCAGTCACACCAGCAACTACAACACCTAAATGTGTGAGTCCTCAAGAAAAAGGTGGTGCAAGCTTGACAGCTTGCTAACCAATGCAGTTAAACACACAGCTACTATATTATCAGCGATGTGATTTTATATCAAAATTTCTATGTGTAGCAAATCTGTAAGCAAGCTACATTTGGCTTCATAAGATAGCTCTGCTTTTCTTTCCAACATAACTTCAGACAATAAAGAGGCACCGGAAAGAGGTCTGAGTTCTCCAAGCTGGGGTGCGGCTGAGGGGTTAGTGTGCATACATTACCACATGCAACCTAGTCTAAAAGGATCTGAATGTACTTTCTTCTAAGCTAATAAGAAGCGAAGATCTTCTGCCGAAAACCTGCCCAAGCAGTCGGCGCTACCCGGGTCCAACACAGGCAACAGTGCTAACCACTGTTCTGCTGTTACTACTCGTAAAAATCTACAAATTCATTTTGTAATTTAGCAATTTATAGTAGCAGAGGGCTTACTGCAGGCTAATAAGCCATGACTCTGTCTCAAGGGTCAGAGACCTATAGCCCTGTAATGTATCAACTAACTGGTGCAATTCAGCAGGCGTGATGAGATTTAGCTGCTACAGCCCTGGTGTGACTGGGTTCTCAGGCAGCTTGAAGAATTATGCTGACCTTTCAGTGAATCTGAATTTAAAGGGCCGGTACAACTGCTACAATATTTAAAAACTTTCCCATGACCTCCTTCGACCTGACGAAATTCCTTGGGCTGTCCCTTAGAACCAAATATCCACACAAAAAAAACATCTGCCATCAGCACATTTCATCTGCTATCAGACCGAATCCGAGTCAGCACCTCCAGGCAGCCTGGCTGCAGCAACGTAACACACTTTCACACCCGTGTGCGAACGCAGCGGTGCTCAGTTTGCCAAACTCTGCAGGCTTGTTCCAAGCGCGCTGCAGCACGTTGAGCCTCTTGCCACTTACTGAAAGCCAGGCTTGGGTATCGGCAACAAACAGCCTGCTCCTGGAGAAAGTTGGCAGATGGTTACAGACGGGGGGGGTACTGATGCTGTTCTCACCTGGAACAGCCCGGGGCATAAAATGACCTTGCTGACCTCTTGCCATCCACAAGCTGAGCTCCAGCTGAGAGTGAGTTGTGTTTTGCATGTCAGGTGTACTGACACACTCCAGACTGACACTCACTCAGCCATTCTCCACATCTGTGGAGTGTGCATGATTAATTTTTCTCCGAAAGAGGATATTTCATGAGCATAGTTTTTAGTGGAGTTGTCCAACAATGGAAGTAGCATCCTGTGTGGACCACAGGGCTGAATAAATGTAGAGTCCTCATTAAGAGAAACTAATTACATGATTCTCAACTCCTTCTGTTAAGAATAAGAGCTAAATCCACGGTTATAGCAGCTGTCTGAAGTGCTGAACTGGCCTCAGGTCTGATAGTCCTTATTCTAAATGCCATAAGTGAGTGTGAACAGCTATGGAAATTAAAGCCTCTCAACTTAATTTTCCTGCCCGACTCAAATGAAGCCATTCACCTATGGAAAAGGGATTTAACTTGTCTGTGGTCCAATCTCCTGTAGCCACCCCCCCAAAAAAACAGTTTCCCGCTATCAGAAGGACAAAGCAAAAACCTACGAGTTCTAGTAAATCAGGTATTCCATTAGATTTCATACAATAATCATTCTGTATATGTGATGTAGCACTTGGTGATTATGCGTTCTAGGCTCGTCTGGATGTTTTTGTTTTTTTTTCTTCTGCTGTCTTTTTTTCATCAAGGTTTCAAGTGTTAAACGTTTGTAAAAACAGGACGGCTAACTTTCCCATTGAAAATAATGAGGACTGGCCGTCCACATAGAACAAATATCAATTCACAACCATCACAATCATTGTCAATAGTATGATAACAAAAGTGGTAGGACTCATTTATTAAGTAACATAAAGGTGGAGTTGTGAATCCATCATAGGTGGGGTTTTGTTGCGTGGTTGAGGTGGGGACTTCCATTCTTTCTAACGTGGATTTCTGGGCTGCTGCTGTTCAGCGACCGTGTCCTGATATCCTGAACATGAAATGCTACGTACACTAGGTGTACCGTCAGTCAGAGCCTGACAGGAGTTTAGCCCTTTTGTTGCGGATGTCCACTTTCAGCGTTCAGGCAATGCGGGTGATGTTCGTCACTGCTTGAGCGTGCGAGCGTACAGTATGTGTAAGGTTTTGTGTGTTTTTTTTTTTTTCGTGTGCGTGTGTCTGTGCATGCATTCAGTTGCCCACGTTAGTGTCTCTGTCCCCGATGAACCAGCGCATGTGGAAGCACAGGGCTAGGAAACCAGTCCCCAGCAGGTCGCCGAGCGCGGTCAGGTACGGGATGGAGAAGTTATCGGGGTCCATGCCCCGGCCCCACATCCAGTGGACCATCCAGTCTGCCAGGTAGAGGAGGATCATGACCTGAAGGAAGCAAAGCCAGTTTCATCTTTAGCAAACGATGACATTTGATCACTGGAAAGGTTAGCCCATTTTTGTACCTCACAATCACGACTATCGCACAATCCGCATCCCTTCAAATGTTGCAAAAATCATGTACAAACATATTTATACCTGCAGTAGTGCAGCAACCAGGTAGAAGGTGATGAAGATGGGTGTCAGGGTGGTATGCCCCCCCCTCAGGGAGTTGATGGTGTAGAGGAAGACGAGGTGACCTGGGGCAACCAGGAGGAAAAGGACTCGGGCTGAACGAGAGTTCACGGCTGGGATGGAGAGAGACAAACACTGGTCACATATGGGGAGGCAGCATGATGGAAAACATTGTACAGTACTGAGACCCGGATCCTGAGCAGAGATCTGGAAAAGACTCGCCCATTCCTGTGAATCAGGAAAAGGACACACAGGCCAACAAGGCTGTCATTTCAAATATTTTGTTTGTATATTTTGGTGAGAGTTTCCCTTGCAACTCTTTGTGATAGTTTTATTTATCATAGTTATTTTGTTTTTTAACGGTCGCTGTTTCTTTGTTGAGTCTTCGCATTATTCGCGTAGCCGTGATTCCAGCAGTGTAAAAGAGGCTTAGCAGCAGATTCTGTATTGCCAAATTAATACATGCACATTTCCATGACAATGCAATGCAAAATTTGCACTTCATGCAGTGATTTTAGTACAGGCTTAACACCTTGCACATATAAAATGTATTTCCCCAGCAGAGAATCTTTATTGCTCTTTAAACATGCTGTAAATAAACGAATCAATGTGGGTGGCGCTTCCAGCTGATTTTAAACCCAAACTCTGAATATAACCTGCTCCTGACCAGGTTATGTGGTCAGCATAAGGTACTTTTTCACGGCACATAAAACTCTGCCTTTAAGCTTGATATACCTCACTGAGCCATTATTTTCACTTCGTAGTACACCCCTCTGGACATTAATCTATCCATGTATGGAAACGTCTGTTTATGAGATGAAGAATGTTCAGGGACAGTGGAACAGTTATTCCACAGCTGTCTGGTAACTTACTGGAACCAAAGAAGGAGGTGCAGGGTGTGGGACACTTCCTGGGGGTTGGGTTAGGGTCCCCCATGGGTATACCGTTCATGTGTAGATAGGTGGAGATTCGACTTGCCTGAACTGCTACCAGGTTACCTCCCACGCCTGGTACATGGAAAACATGAAAACATAACAAATCAAACTCAGAACAAACACAAATATCGGTAGAAGAATAAATTCAAGTTGTAATATTTTTGTAATATTTGACACATTTCTCAGATCTTAAAAACTAGTATTGTGGAGATGGTTTTCAGCCATGCAACAGCGCTATGCCACCTCCATATGTTAGTATGATCGCTGTGCACATATGCTTCCTCTGGCAGACATTACCGCACATTTGACACATTGACTGTTACATAAAACAGATGGGAGAGAACGTGAGCAGCTCTAAACACACATTTTAATGCTAGAACAGATTTTTCTACACTTGTTGTTTTACCAATTGGCCTATTGAGGGTTGTTATTTCCACCTCTCACATATCCTCCTGTATTGCATTGTTTTATAGCTCCACCCACACCTTTTTCTCCAAAGCTAGAGTGTAGTACTCTTTAGTTTTTATGACTCCTCACCGTTGATGACCGGAGTGAAGACAGCCATGCCAGCAAAGTTTGGGTTGGTGACAGTCTTGTCGAGGATCAGACCACCGACACTGAAAGGAACACGAGAGGAAAAAACTGAAAATACTTTCATTTATTACATGAAAACATGGGTAAACACTTGGGGACCCATCTGTTATATAATCTGCTCTCCTATCAAAGACATTATATAGCCTGTGAAAGCAGAGTGAGTGCATGACCTGTTTTATTTCATTTGGATATCTAATTTAACTAATGTACATTTCCACCCTTGCACATGTGGTATTAATGTTTTACTGTTTATATATTCTGCTCATAGGCCACAAATAAAAGACGGATGAAGCCTCTGAGCCTGAGAACCTGCATTCTTTCTAATGGCCAGCAGGGGGAGACTCTTCCATTTACAAAAAGAAGTCTTATGGGGGTTTTCTCCTGTTCTGCAGATCAGTGTCCGGTTACTGTGGAGCCCAAGTCACTTTGTTGCTAGGCTCTGTGACATCATCAGTGAGCATAGCAGCAGCAACCAAGAAAAACAAAGCCGGTGCTGTCACCAAATGAGAGTTAGAAACTGCTGTGACAGCAGGCACATCCATGCGATCCCTTACCTGCTGATGGCCATGGCGATGATGACCGGCTCCCAGCCGGAGTAAAGGACTTCTCTGGTGGATGGGATCTTCCTGGCTATCAGCACCCATAGGGGGCACATTGCCACAAATACCGCACACACCAGAGGGCTGGCAAAATCATTGTACTCTGAATGGGAGGAGAAAAAAAGACAATGATGCCTTAGTAAAAACTCTGTGGCTCAAATATAGGAAAGACTGTGATAGTGTACTTATTTTTATTTTATTACTGCCCAAGACTTGTGTTTGAATATAATGGCAAAAAAAAGTTAGTGAAACATACTTTAAGTATTAT
Organism: Cichlasoma orientale; assembly: GCA_034780415.1. Lineage (NCBI taxonomy): Eukaryota > Metazoa > Chordata > Actinopteri > Cichliformes > Cichlidae > Cichlasoma > Cichlasoma orientale. The sequence goes on along the minus strand of JAVDPK010002393.1, from coordinate 134,895 downwards.
TAGGTCTTTTTTTCATATTTTTAAATTAAAAAAAAAGTTTGGGAATAAACTATTTAGAAAAAAAAAAGCACCTTAGTCTTGATTGAAATGCAACAAAAATCAAATATTAACAAAGGATGATAGAAATTGCGCATAATGAGTGTTGACTTTAACCTTTTAAGCAGATCACTGGCAACATGTCTGGGGTTAGGGTTAGCCACGATCGCTTCATTTTCAGAAACTAGGGTTTTGCTATTAAAGGTTTTTCCATTAGGGTGTTCAAAATAGGTGAAAATCCTATAACAGGTGACACGAACCAACCCCAAATCCTGCCCCTATCCCTTAGCTGGATTATAGGTAGATGCTACTTCAGAGATTAAAAGAAAGAAGGTCTGCGCAGATCTTAATGAAATATAAGAACATTAAGGTGGTGACTAAGCAAGACTGCATTTGGATTGCCATTAAATCCACGGTCTTTCCAGTAGAAGGCAGTATTGCAGCTTAACTGACCGGATGACTGCAGGAGACTGCAAAACACCGCAAACACCACATTTAAGCACACAGACCACTTACAACAGCCAGACAACAGCTGTGTTTGTGAGTGTCTCAGCCAAAATATCCCAAATAAACTCAATATAGCAGCAATGAATACGACAGTAAAGTTTGCAGACAGGCAGAGCAGTTCCAGGGTTACTCCACACTCTGGAAGTCAGTGTTTGTCACTGTCTGGAGCGGAGAACTGATGGAGCAGCGGGGAGCTCGATGGAGCTGGGTGTGCTGCTGGTGAAGATGCTATCACAGTGCTAACAATACAGCCACACAGCTGTGAAGTTTCTTGCCCTGAAACACAGCGAGGGTAGGTGTGGGCGGCTTTCATCCTTATTTACCAGAAGCAGAGTCACATTTCATACATTCTACTCATGCCGCTCCCTTTCCTTTAATAACTCCAAAGATAAGGAAGGCTTTGGAAGCTCTTTGATAGGCGTATCAACTATCATTGTATCGTTGCTGCACAAATAATATCAAAATGATTCTGTCTATGAATTTGGGACGTGCTTCCAGTTTCTGATCAGAAGCTCAGTTTAAGACTGATGCACATGCGTGAAGGTGCGTGAAGTATCCACTTTTTAATTTCCCTAATTTAGTATGTTCAGGTAAAAATGTTTCCAAATGACAACAGCTATAAGATCTGTGGGCATGTTCGTCATTTCTGACTCGTGTTACCTAGCTCTTTGTAGAGTCCTGTTGAGATGCCTGCCAGCAGGGACAGGGTGATCAGATCTCCGAGGCTAGCAGCGATGGGTGTGGCCACATTATCCGGGTTAATGCCGACTTTTCTGGACGCAACAATCACACCGATCATGATGAGACCTGTGGGATTTCACGACATCGCAACACGGAAGACAAGTGATGGTGTCAAATGTAAGTATCTACCTTCAGGGTTGTCCAGAGCTATTCAATTCAAAAAAACAAACAAAAAAAATCTACTGTGTTGTTTTTCAGCAGTTATTTTCATAAAAACTTGATTGCTGGATGGTGACTCGTTCGTTTTCCTTTCCTTTGGGCTAAAAACATTAAGTTTGAGTAAGAGCCAGTATTATGTTTCTGCATATCTAAAACTTTAAGAGTTCTTTCCTACAGCAAACACAAACAGCTCACTTCAGTTTATGGTAAAAATAAAATAAAATATAATAAAATAAAGGCAAGAACAGTTCAGAAAACAGCTTCACTCAAATGAAAACTCTGACTGCACCTATAAAGACTCTAATGTTGCCAGCACGGGTCCAGGACTGTTTGATCGCTGTTGTTCAGAGTGAAATTCATCAACAGCAGCTGACACTGACTCGGGTCATCACCCGACCTTCCAGCTGGCACGAGCAGAAACTTTGTGGATTTTAGTGAAATGCTGCAATATTTACCAGATGGATAATTGTGGTGCACACAGGGTGATTTTTGAGGTCGACCATATTGATGTAGAACCTACATCACCTAACCACCCGGATATGATTTCCATGCATTTGGGTATAGATATGTCAGTATGTTAGTAGTGCCTTGAATCTTCACCTGGCGCTACAATCAGGCCAAAATATTCCAATATTTTGGAATAAGACTAAAACCCCAGTCCCAGCTTTACTTTGTGTTTATTACTAATTTGCATGTAGCAAACACATGTAGTAACGCACTGAACTATGATAGTGGACACAGCAATTACTCGACCTGCTTAATATTGGCATTACTTTACTCACACCAATATCAATGACAGAGTACCATAAACCACTGCTGAACCACTGATAGAAAAATGAGGTTAATCTATTTAGCATCTCTTTCTCTGTAATAGAACTGGCTGAATGTCTGTAGCTCCATAGTGTAGTGGTTTACAGATCATCATTTAGAAGATCCCCGATGAGCAGCTCGTATTTACCCTGTGAATACCCCTCACTTCCTCAGTGGTGACCTTACCTAGCAGCAGAGAGGCGATGAAGGCGGTGGCCACACTAGAGGCACACAGCAGCACCGCGTGGCCCAGCTTGAAGTGTCCCTCTGGGATCCAGCCAAAGATCACAGCAGCTATGGAGGCCAGGAACCCCACCACTGTGGCTTGGACCTGGGTGAAAACATATAGAGAGACTTATACCTTAAAATGGTTCTCGTTGCTATCAGTTATAGCGAACATGTATGAATGAGATTCTGTTACATCTGAGCATCTTTCAATTGGTCTGTACCCTTCTGGACCTTACGTGGCCTTCTTGATACATACAGTAACACAAAAAGAGAGTGCAAACCAAGGCAGCTCACTCTCCAGGCAGTATTGACTTGTAAGGGAATATTATTGCATTTTGCATACATTAATTTTGTTCTTTTTAAACTTGAAAGAAAGGCAGATGTGAAATGTGAACATGAGATCAGAGGTCAAAGGTGACAGGATATTTGGATGTAAAAGTATAATTTACACGTTGCCAATACAAACAAAGGCAGCAACAGAGGTTTAAATAGCTCTATATAGCATTCTAAACTTTTTGAGCTGTGTTTACAGACAGAAGGACACGCACGCGCACAAACACCTCCTCGGAGGATGTGATAATAGGCTGCTTCTCAAAGTCATGCAGGGATTCCTAACAGCTGGATGCTACACCACCAAATCCAGCTGGATATCGAAGATCATTCAAATTCTAACAAGGACCGACTACTTTTGTCAGAGAATTTTCAAGGATGACATCATTACTGTTTTTACCGATACGCTGGTGCACACCTGCTCAGTGACGCACATGTGCACGCCAAGCTCCAGGCACAACAAATACAGTCATGTAAAAAAGAACATTTTCACATTTTCACAGTCTGTCTGTGTTAACTTCAATAGTTACTTTCGCCAAACCATCAACGTGTCTATAAGACCCCATTGATACAAGACTGCTCAAAGAAGATGTACCATTAATTAATGCTTCGATCTTAAATATGATCAATCTATCTCTGTTAATGGGCTATGTACCACAGGCTTTCAAGGAGGCAGTAATTAAACCAATCAGTTAAACTGCAGGAATGTCTTAAAGACATAACGGCCTGGATGACCTCTAATTTCCTGCTTCTGAAGTTCTTGTTGAAACATGGTGTCCTTCAATGCACATATTAAACAAATATGTAGGACTACTTTTTTTGCATTTGTGCAATACTTCTAAAATTAGAAACATCCTTTCTCGGAGCGATGCTGAAAAGCTAATTCATGCATTTATTAATTCTAGGTTGTTACATAAATAAAACTGAATTTGATTGAATTAATGCACAGCACCATATTTGGGAAAATCATCTATGCAATAGCTAAAGCTTGGCCAAAACTGGGTCATGCAACAGGACAATGATCCTAAGCAAAAAAACATATCTATAAGAGAATGGCTGAAAAAGGAAAGGTGTTGCAATGGTCCAGTCAAAGTCCAGAGCTCAACCTGACTGGATTGCTGCGGTGGTATCTTAAAAGAGCTGTGCACAAATGGATGGTGACAAACTGCAATGAACTGAAGCAACTAGCATTAGCATTAAGTTAGAACCTCCCTCTTGTCTAAATATGGTCACTTCTGGTTCCAAAAAAAAAAACAAAAAACAAGATAGTGCTGACCATAAAAGTAAAACAGAGGCTTTAAAATGTGGAGTTCACAAATCAATAAGTAATGTCACAGTGGCCATGATGCACACTCACTAATCTGTTTCAGCATGAGTTCTCAGAATTGTACAAAAGAGTCTCCAATGTAACTGCTGTCACAGAGCGCCGGTGTGACCCAACGTGAGTGCAAGATAACCCTAGATAGACGGTTGTGTCGTACTGCCCAGCACTGGTTTAGTGCTCCAGGAACTACAGGCACATCAGGTATTACATAACCAAACGCTCACATCAGTGCAGACCATCAGGGTTGGGGGTCTGCTTCACGAGAGACCAAAAAAGACTTTAAGAAACACTGAGAGTTTGTTTACGTACAGTAAATGCACTGCAAAATAATACGAGTAGACGAGGACTTGCTGCATGAGAGCAAGTAACTCAAGTAGTTACTTTGTGCCTGCCAAGTTATTTCCATACTTGACTGACATGTCAGGAGATCCTGTCTGTGTTAAGGAGACAGCACTCACGCCTTAATCCTCCTGAAGGTGCGGTCAGATATGACCATATGTTACTGTGCTCAGCGGTGATTGGTCAGTGTGTTTACTGTACATAATGCACGTGCAACACATGACTTTTTCCAGGCTGGTATTAACTTACTTCCTGAAATGTGACATAAATGTGAAACACTGAACATTCAAATTAAAGGAAAGACTCTAATGGAAACCATAATTTACAAAATGATCATGGCGCTGTATTCAGTAACTCTTTAAACTAGGGACAGGGACCATAAACACATCAGAAAAGTGTTTATAACAAGGTAACAAAGGCCTGTTACCCATGGACCCACGGAATCTACCCCCTGCTGGCCATCGGAAATAGTGCACCTTTAAAGCACCGCACTCACCATAAACCCATCTTTTACATTCAATCTGTAGAACTACTGCACTAAATAAGATAATTCTATTATTCGCAGGAGCGTTCTGAAACAATTCAGAGTTGAAATACTAGTGTACAAATACTGGAGTATTTGTACGTGATTACTATTTCATCTAGCAAGGATCCGGCCACTGAACTGAAGTGCACAGCTCATTATGTGATTGCAGTTTGTTGCGTGGATGTAAGCATGGTCGAAGACGCTCTCTGACAGCACATTTAATCGTTCTTCCTTTTACCTGGATGAGGGCCAAGTTCCCCATGATCATCTTCCACATGTCCTTGGCTGTGTCCATGTGACCAATATTAGCCTGAAAAACACATAAGAAAGCACAACATTATCATGACCATGTGTAAGTAGCTGTGTGTGTGTGAGTGTGAGTGTGCGCGCATGTGCGGGGGGACACAGCGTGTTCACATTCTGTTGCCTCTTGGTCCCATCAGAACAATAGGATGTCAGTTCTCTGGACAAAGGCACTCTGGTATGATCCCCCACCCTGCGGCCGACACCACTTATCTCATCTCTCCTCTTTCACACACACACACACACACGCACACACACACACACACAGATGGTCTCAAACGTCAAGTGGCTGTGGCTACAGTGGGCTACTGTGAACCCAGAGCATTGATCCTAATGCCAATCCGGAGTGAGAGGACACAAAGAGACAATCTCCTCTTCCTATCTGTCCTCGGTCATTTGCATATGCAGAGGGAAGGGAGACAGCTGGACACATAAACATCACTTGTGAGAATTTCGCTTCTTCCTTCGTTTTTAATTATCCAGCTTACTTTTTTGGGGGGGGAAAAAAGTTAGTTGGAAGAATTATTTTATTTTCTAAGTGCCAAGACCAGAGAGAAGAGTTTAATAAAAACAAAAATTGGATATTGTGAGGTCAGAGTTAGGGTTAGGTTTGGGGTCGTCACCGATGATGACTCAGAGAGTTAAACACCGAAGAAGAACAGGAAGAATAAAAAGATGAGGCCCTTGCATCTGAAATAAGTCTCTGTGCTCACAGCTAGCCAAAAATCAAATGGCTTTGGGTGATGTAAAACTCTTCTATATTGCTGGTGTCACGGTCAGCTCAGCACCGCTACGGAGCTTTTTAAGCTCTTTTCTTTAGCTTTGTAGCAATAGCATCCATGTGACTGCGGTAATTTAAACAGTTAAGCTACATTTACTGTCTGTTAGGGCAAAAAAGCAACTAGTGGTGGAGAACTGTTGCAGCTGAAGAGCCTGATGTAGTTCACAAGGGTTGTTGAAACCAGACACCAGCCTTGTGGCTTAATACTAATTTGAGTTATTAGATTTTCTCCTTCCTGAAACATTAAGTAATTCTTACTTGATTTTTATTAATACTTTTTTTTTAGTACTTTAGCACCAATGTCTGGAAACACAAAGGGAGGGTTACACATCAGAGATTATCCTGTATGTCCTGATATGGAAGTAAAGTAAACACATAGACTTGAATTCACCCATTCCGCCTATTAAAGACAAACCCATAAACCAAAGTATTTATTAAAAAAAACAAACAGCCCAGACAAACAGCAAGATGGTCTCTATGACTGAGTGTTTTTGTGTGTAGCATTTCTCCTCCTCTTACGTTTCACATGTCTAGCAGCATCCAGTAAATCTGGCAGCGAGATAAACCAAACTGACGTGACAATCAAGCGTGTAGACGCGTACGTCATTGGAACTCGTGCATCTGCCAGATACGCCGTATTACGACCACAAGCACGTGCACCACGCCCATCAGCGCCATGTAAGTATGTGAATGGACGCCTGCTGCTACGAGTTATGCTGTCACTCAGAGCGGGGAGATGGCCACAAATGCCGATAAGACGGTTTAAGGAGAACAGATAAAGGAGAGCCAAACAGCTGTGCAGCGTGCTTGAGCATACAGCTTTCCTCAAAACCTCAGGGGATAATTTAAAGAGCCTCAGTACATCCTGATGCAGTAAAGGTTGAAAGGCTTTTGAATTTCCTAACAAAATTCCCCTTTAGAGCAACATGTAAACAGCAGAGTACACAGATGACATAGCCTGGTGTTATGTGACGATCTGTGACGATGATGCCAAGTCCTCAGCTTTATGCGTGTGTGTGCGCGCGTGCACGTATGTGAATGCTCGTGTGTGTGTGTGTGTGTGTGTAGGCGGCTGGATTAGTGGTGTCTGGATTATCACAGAGATGTTGTTAAAGTGATTCATAGATGACATAAGATGGATACTCTAATATTCAAAAGCAGCAGCATGTTTTTCAGTTGCTGGAATTTACTTTTATTTAACAAATACAGAGCAAGAATGCTGTTTACGGCCCTGAAACCTGAACATTCATGAGTTTAGTACACGCGGAAATGTTCAATACATAATTATAAGGCAGGCTTTTGTAGCTGTTGTCTGATTACACTTTGCACGTTTTCCCAATTTTCTTTGCAATGCAGGTGGTGCTAAGCTCCAGCAATCTACCAGAGATCATAAATAATCAATTAGGCCCAATTACATTCAACAGAACAGAGAAAACAGCTGCTTATTTCCTTTAATCATCTCAGTAAATAGTCAAAGACAAAAAGGTTAAAAAGACCAAAGAGGAAAAAAAATCAAAAAGGAACCACAGTCATGTGAACTGAAAACTCTGACAGCCAGCCAGTATTGGGGATTACATTATTTTTTTCAGTTATAAGCGCATTAGGAAACTTACAGTGGTCTTAATCTGCTCATAATTAGCGGCAGCGTGGAAAGAAACGTGGTCCTGCTGAGGCCAGCCAGCAGAGAGCTAACGGTAATGTCTCACGACAAGCAACAGACTCCGGCCTACTGTGTGAAGATGGATGTGAGAATTATTTTGTGCTGAACTGAAAACTATGCAGACTAACAAACAGGATTGATGCAAAATTCTGTTTTATTTATTTCTACCTTTCCATGTGAATACATATAACATTATCATGACCTGAGAGAACTCGATAGTCTCATGTTTTTGCATATGGACATTCTTTCCCATCACTTTGAATAGAGCCATTCGTAATATACACCGTTGGTTCAATCAGTGCTGAAGCGCTGATGTAACATCGCTGACTCAGTTTCCTGCTCTGACACTCATTTACCATCACACACTGCAAACTGGATTAAAACGGAAACAACGTGGAAGGTAAAACAAATCATTACAAAAAGCTGGTGAAGGTTAAACCTTAAATTAACATCGACGGTGTCTCATTAAATGTTCAACTCTTGCAACTTTTTGGGGCTTGAACTGAGGAAAGTAATCTGAAAATGATAAATCAAAGTCCCTGCAAAGCGCAGTCTTAAGTAGTATGTCTGCAAATAATATTCAACATTCAATTTTGCGACCGCAATCTTTGCTGTAGCTACCGATTCACAGGTTAGACCAGCTGAAGTGTTAAGGAGGCAACATTTGAGACTGAACAAATACTAAAATTATGCCACAGATATTCTACCACGACTACTCAAGATGATATAAAGACGGTTTAAAGATTCTGCTTTAGCTTGGAGCTGAATAGATCAGTGCACTGCAGCAATTTTACAGGTCAAGTTGCAAGTTGCTCTACGTGCTTGCAATGCTAATCAGCTTCGTCACCTGTTTCACACAGGCCAGCGGAAAGAATGTGAGGATTGGTGCAATTAAGAGCACCACTCGACTAATTCCCCTATGCCTTCAAAAGTGTAGGGTATGTCAGGTCATCAACACTGCTGACTATACAATGGTAGTGTTGGCTCACAGACATAGCCAAGGAATCAGCTGTGCAAGGCGTAACAGACATAAGATTTACCTTTAGTATCAAACTCTACTCGTAGAATCACCTTTACAAACAAAAGCATGTAACTGTATATATCTGGCTATGGATGGCTAGCTGGGTGGCTAGCTAAAATTAGACATACTAAGAACTTCAATATCTAGGAACTGTGAAAGAATGTAAGCTAAGAAGCAGCAACATGGTCAACCTACTGTTACATTACACCCAACTCTATATTGAGGTTCTGCAGTCATGCGGCTGCTAACCATGTGACATTAACTTGTCATTGTGGGTGTGTGACAATGTAGGGCCAAATGAATAATGCTCCAATCACACAGGCTTAGAGACCAGTCCACGACCATCTGGAAACTGCTGGTTGCGAGGAAAAAATATTATGAATTCTCCAACCAGTTAGCAAGTGGTTGCTGAACATTAAGGGCAGTCGCTGTGAAATCGAATGCTAAAGCCCCACTGATGCAGGCTGGGACCAGTCATTGTCCCACTCACAATTAATGTATATTCCCCGATTGGTTGGCCACCTTGCAATTGCTCTTGTTGCTATCAGACTGCCACAGTTGCCCGTAGTTTGCATGGAATACGCTGACTTGTACGCAAACACTCACCAAGTGCTCTCCAAGTACTGAAACCGCAAAGTGCAACAAAACTGGAAACGGAGACCATTTCCTTCAGTGTAAAAGTTGTTTGAAATGTCTTGACTGCGGCACTGAGGTACAACTTTTACTCTGAAAGGGAACATTTTCCATTTCCAGCTTGCAATGCACTTTTCAAGCTTTACTACTGCTTGGGTGCTATTTAGCGAGTATTGGCGGGATCTTCTGTGCAAACTACAGGCGACCAACGCAACCTGTTAGACACCAAAGGAATCACGAGGAGGTTTTTAGTGCAGCACCCTCTTTGCAATCAATTTCACCAAAACCCAGCAATCACTCGCCAGCTGGTTGGGAATGCACATTTTCCCCTCGCGACCAGTGGTTCTATCACATCCAATATGGCAGACGACTCTCAAGTAATGCGCACATGCGAGAGGATTCTATTTGGCAGAGAATTCAATCAATTTTTAGTTACTAGATCAAAGGAAAACACTTTTTGTTCAAATTATTTGCTGTTTGGAGTTCAAGTCTTCAAACAGACGCGAAAACCTCCATTAACCTTTTACCCCATGTGCTCAGGTGAACAAGCTAGGTAGTGAGGAATGCAGCTATCGGTTTGTCTGAAAGCCATGCCACACAGGCAATATGACCTCTGACCCCAAGAACAATCAGCTTTAATGGATCTGACAGTGACAATAGGTCTGGCAATAGACTGGGCAACACTGAAAGGAGTAAACAATGCAACGTACAGTAAACAAAAAAATTTACATTAATGACTCGTGACTGATAGGACCATCCTTTAATATAAGATAAAGGGTAATGGAACACATGCATCCTGTGACAGGCTATAAATCTGAGGCAGACAGACATTAACAGAGATAAAACCACCCCAACAAACTCTCAAGGAAACAAACACAAGCTTCTTACCGCTGTAGAAAGTCTGGAGGCCAGCGTCATCTCCAAGTTGCCTTTAAGCCCCAGCAGAGCTGGAACCAGGATGAACACTTCGGACACATCTTTGAACACCGTCCAGTGCTGCAATGATCAAAGTGTAACACAACATTACTATCAACACTATTATCAGTAACACAACACTAACACAGTGTACACACTGCACATCCTGAAACAGGATTCACAGGTGCAGAACGCGATCACCCACATAGACAGAGTTTAGGTGCAGTCAGGAGCAGGCGGTCTCTGGGTCGTTGCAACTTTGCTCTTTAATATTGATTCAAAAATGAAAAAAAACCTGCATTAAGGGCCTGAAAGTCTGCCACTGCAGACCTTTCACACTATGCAGTCTATCAGCTCTCTTTTAACAAGAGCACGGCCAGTAGAACCTCAGCTGAAATGATTTATCGCCCTCCTGTTTTCTTGCAGTCTGTTTCCCCTCTTTCACCTTTACCCACCAGTCTTCATTTATTGCAGCTTAGACACAGGGACTGCCTCATCGCTCAGTGTAATCATAATGCTACTAATAAGTTACAGTTTAATAATATTATTTTTACTTGGAATCAACTTATAAATAAGTCTGTACTGTGTGTAATAATAGAATAAAAGTAGACTGCATTCTCGCAAAGGAAACTATGTAAGATCGTCCTATATTGCTTTAGAAATGTAACTTTATGGCGGGCCTCTGCACTGCTGCCCACATGTATGTTTTGATCAGCAGTTCAAAGGTTGGAACCAGGTCTTGTGCTCCTAACGACCGTTTCCCTATCTAATGCCATACAAATGGAATAAAGGCAACAGATATAATAGAAAAACAGCATAAAGGGCACTCAGTAGAGCGCTTACCTCGCCCACCCCAAATTTTCTATGTGCCGATAGTACGCTGCATTAGATACTACCCAATGTTGTCATACTCAGTCATAAATAATTTTCAGCATTCTGGATCATTAGATCCAGAATCCTCCTTGGATCATGAAAACTTTTCTATATGAATGAAAATTGAAAACTGCTCATCGCAGTGGTGCAGTGGTTAGTACTGTCGCCTCACAGCCGGAAGGTCCTGGGTTCGGTTCCAGCTTGGCCCGGGCTTTTCTGTGTGGAGTTTCTGTGTCATGTTCTCCCTGTATTTACGTGGGTTTCCTCCCACAGTCCAAAGACATGTAATAGGTGGGGTTAGGTTAATTGGTGATTCTAAATTGCCCATAGGTGTGAATGGTTGTCTGTGTCTCTGTGATAGGCTGGCGACCTGTACAGGGTGTGCCCTGCCTCTCGCCCTGTGACAGGTGGAAGAAAATGGATGGATGTTCCTTGTACCACCCCCAGAAATTTTCATTGAAATCCAGTCATAATTTTCTGAGTTATCCTGCTAAACAGACTGACCAACAACATAACCTCTCTCCACCTATCGGTGGGCGAGGTAATGGGACTAAATTTACTAAACTTACAGGACTAGCAACTCTTATAGGCAACCCATTATGGTAACTGGCAGTTCAATGTTTTAATTCATACTCTAGAGTAGCTTTGCATGATTTGCAGTTCAGAATAATCCTTATTTTTTACACCAGGCTTAGTGCAGCCCCTCAAGATGAATCAGTGTTTGAAACAAGTTGTTTTAGCTCCCTTACACCTAAACAACCTTTCTTCTCATTGGTTAAAGATAGCCAATCTCACTGACATCAAAGATATCAACCTCTGAGCGCTTCAGCATCTCGATAGCCTTTGCCAGGAGTGGGCTGCCTTGCTCAGCCCCTACCTCAGCATAAAAAAGATGAAGTAAAGTGAGCCAGCAGCTAGTCCAGCTAAATCAGCTTTGAAGGTAGTGGACTTGCCTGACTGAACCACAAATCATCTTTAACACAAGTAAGAGAACAAGACCGCTCAGCTATGTATCCCAGTAGATGTCTTGAAATTACATTTACAGCTAGTATTATTGGGCCTGACCTTTGATAACCTGCTCCCTGGCTGCTGGCCAATCCTCGAGAGGTGGGTTCCCTGTAATTCCGTGGGCTTATCCCTGTGTGAAGTTCTCCCTCAATTAGACTTCATGCAATGATAGCAGATTTGTGGTCTACTGTGGCCAGAAACAAAGCTATTGCTGAGGCTAAGGCCATCGATCTATCTCCAGTAAAAGTGCTTATCTTAGGAGCCAGTCCCACAGGCCCCCAGCACTCACAGTCCAGTCTATCACAAGCTGAATCAATATTCACTGAGGCTGACACAAAGAGAAGAGAAGTGGAGAGGAAAATAAAGGTGTTGCTGATGCTGAAGCTCCAAGCAAACAGTGCTGGTCTGCGTTTCTCTCTCAGAGAAGTGCTTGTGTGTTTACTGGGCTGCTCCCACCAGATGTACAGCACTGATAAGGAGTGTCGCCCACGCTTGTACACTTGTGTCGTCTTTTTTAGGTGGTGGTTAAACTCCTTCTGTCCATCCCTTTAGCTGTCAACAAGCCAAGCAGAGCTAATTTCCAACAGCCAGCCCCTCAGTTTGGCTCACTGCCCTCTGCCAACCCAGCAGCCTTGCAAGCACCTCTGTGAGCACTTCTCTCTTCTTTCATAGCTGTATGTTTTCAAGCTTTCCCTCTCCCTCTACTTCTGTCTCACTCCCCTATCTTCCTCTTTGACTCCCCCGTGGTGATATATGTTGTTGTCTCCATGGAACGCTGGCTCGGCTCCAAATAAGCCCTCCCTCCTCAGTTCTAAGAACTCAATTGGAGAATCCCAGTACCTCTGTGTACAGACCTATAGGAGCTCTGGTATGCAAGCCCCACAAGGGTCAGGATGCCCAGTTGAGCAACGTGGCCCTTTATTTTATTTGTGATAATTGTACTTGCTGTACTGAGCGCTGAACCCTGATGGCATGCAATGTCAACCCAACTCCAGCAGCGTCACAGACACTACAGCAGGTGGTGTCTGTTTCATTTTCCTGTTGCTGCAGCATGGATGGTACAGTCAGGGTCCAACTTTTGTATGTAAACTGATCTCTGCACATAGAAATGCAGAACATGTAGCTTCCAGAAGCTTTTTTGTGTTTGTTTGTAGTCTGTTTGTAGTTTTATTGAGCAGGCTTTGGCTGCATGCATGAAAACAGTCCATGGGGGGCGCAAAAGAAAGTCATCATTTCAAAACCATCAGCTATCGTCTCGTGGCAGATTGCCTCTTTTTAGATTTGTCTGCATTCACATACAATGACCAGCAGATAGAACGAGAAGTCTTAGTCCAGATATCTGCTCGAAACCCTGAAAAATCAACCACTGTCCCCAGAGTTTACCTACCTAGCTGATGGGTTCAGACTGATGTGCAAACACATGGCATTCAGGGTCAAACAGCATACCTGTGGTTTAAAATAAGGTGTGCACCGGAGATAAATGGCTGTAAAAGACCTTATTTCCCTGCGATAAAAGACACAAGATTAACATAAAAGGCACTTATGTACACAAAAACTGTGACCAAGCTGTGACCAGCTTTGAGAAACCTGGACTGTTTGGGACCAGATCAAGCTGGACTGGGGGGAAGCCTGAAGTATCTGATGAGGGGGAGAGCAAAAAAGCAACCTGGGACCAACGATTCCTGAGGCTCTTTCACTCAGTGAAAGATGAGACCCTAACCATCTGATAATCTGAAATATTGTCAGGTTTTAGGAGCTGCGAGGTGATACGTCGTTTATTACCGTCACGACACAAGCGCGACGAGCGGACGGAGGAAGCTGACCAAAATAAAACAACACCTCAAGCAGTCGGGGTGCAGAGGTTTAGGAAAAAAAAAACTGAGCTGGGGTTCTTTAATCATGACTTTTAATGTTTTGGTGACATCATTGAAACAAATCCTGGGGGAAAAAAAATAGCGTACAAAGGTGTACATTTAAGCAGTGTCTGATTCAACTTTGTCAAGCAAAGCCAGGGTGTGAAGCCAGAAACTGGAAAGATGATTCCGTTTGAAGGAATTAAGCCCACGTTCCGGTTTCAGAACGACTCCTGTGTGAAAACTAGGCAACTGGATGTGGTTGGACCAAAATGGTGCCTGGTGGGTAGCGAGCAGTGATGGCATAGTTACCTTGAAAAAGTAGTCCGACTACTGATTACTGATTACTCCTTTAAAAAGTAACTTAG
>JAVDPK010002393.1:101673-120380 GCA_034780415.1 Cichlasoma orientale | reverse complement strand
GACCCCTTATGTCCAAACAATATTATCGTTAATCGCAATAATTTCTGAGACAATTAATCGATTAGCAAAATTTGTTACCGTGACAGGCCTATTTGTGGCAGCTCCTGAAATTCAGATACATTATCTTCAGTGAAGCATGTTGGTTTCAGTAAAGCAGAACTTTTATTTTGAAGTTGAACTTTTCCGTTTCTGGTTTGCGTCGCACTTTTTCAAGTTCCACTACAGCTCGGAGAGCAAAAGGTGAGTGTTTGCAGCAAGTCGGCATCTTTCATGCAAACTGCGAGTGACCGCGGCAGTCTGCTAATGACAAAATAATCACAAGGAGGTTTTCGGTGCGGCACCCTTTTTGCGACTGATTTCACCTCGCGACAACCAGCAATCCCCAGCAACAACTTGCCGACCGATACGGGGAATGAACATCTTTGCCAGGTTGCCGGGGAGGTGTCGGCCAGTCTCTGGGCCTGAGGGCTTAAATATAAAAACAGTGTGGACGGGTCAAAGCCTTCAGATAATTCAGCATGAACCTGATATTAAATTGTGAAATTCTGTTTTCTCTATTCAAGCAGAATTTAATAGTGGAGTTATTGCCAAGGGAGTTGCTGCTGTTTGTGGATTTGAATGCAGAACCTACACACAACATAAAGGTTCTTGTTTTTCTTTTTCATATTACTTCAAAAGAGGCTTTTCATGAAGTGCACTCGAAGGGAAACTCCGGAGCTTTTATACATCAAAGTCTGTTCACAGGTATCACGGAGTACTACTGCATGTGTGAAAAACTTTGTATAAAGTCATTTGTGGCCCCAGAGGGAGCTGCGAGAAGTCTGGCAAATGTCCTCGGGTGATGTCACTTGAGTCATTCGTTGCTCAAGACAACAAGAGGGAAAACTAAGAACAATCGGCTGCTGTGTAGCAGCGTAACACACCTGAATTTGATGGCTGTCATGCTGCATAGTGGGTGATGCAGGCGCCACGTTTGACAAGAAGAAGAAGAATCCTGTTTCTAACTATGATGTTAACGCCAATATGAGGAGGGACGTTTGCTGAAAAGCCCATCCTATCAGCCCATGCATTACCTGCATAGATTGATCATGAGTCACGCAGTGACCAATAGGAGTGCATCCAGCAGCCAATCAGAGTGCGGGGAGTTCAGTCTGACAGTAATGTGGCTGCATGTAAGTTTCTGAGGCTTTCAGACAGAATGCTGCTGGTCTGTGTGCGCTCGTAGAACCAGCACGTTTACTCAGTGAGAAATGTGTTTCATTGTTTCTGGGTTAAACTGGCCAGTTAATGGTTACTAAGTTGTTATTGTGTCAGTTATTGTTGTGGTTGGGAGAGGGACAGCATTGCTTTATCGGCCATATTTCAGTTAAAAATTGATTGATATTGTTTAGAGGTAATATTTATTGGAAAGTGTTAAATGCTGTAACTACGGTTGTAATGCATATACCTGTTGTTGATGACGACACCTGTATGTCAGGCCACGTGTGAGAGCGGCACTTTGGGTGAGTTCTTGGCCCCAGTAGAGGGCGCTGTTGACCATCAAATGAGAGATTTCTTCCAATTTCAAGGATTTTGTGCAGATATCTGTTCATATCTGCTTCTGTCCACAGGGTTAAGATTACAGTTTGTTGTATTATTTATTGTAATACCTTGATGTGTAAGATGCTGAACAGTTGAAAGAGATCTTAAAATATATCTTACACCAATTTCAGAACTACATTTCTGCTGGTCAGCCAGAGTGTGTGCCTGATGTGTGGCAGCGATAAAGTTCTCGTATACTGTGACATCGTCTCCTGTCTCTGACAGTACTACAGGGGGACAGCACTGGTACCACATTTCAGAGATAGTGGGTTACAGTGTCCACTATAAAAATTTTATTTTCAGCCCGCTTACAATTATTGTGTGTGAAGCAGGCTCAGATCAGCAGAGGCTTGATCTCGATGGGACAGATGTGGGGTGAGCAGATAGTTGGGCTGTTAAGGTCCTTTTCAGAACACATCACTCCTCACTAGCCCTTCACCACAGAGTGCCGCTCAGCATGAAATCACTGCACTGCTGAGGTCGAGTACAAATAAACAGGTGAACTGTGGGTCGGCATCTGTCACCATGGATACAAACAGATGCCTCGATTGCTCGACGGTGAGGTTACTCTAAGTATTGTTTTACTGCAAAGACTGTACATAACGCTTCCACTTATACGAAGTCGTTGTGTACCTGGTTGACTCCTCCCACCACCAGGAGGCGGTCTCTGATGACAATAGAAGAAGCAGAACATCTGGGAAAGGTCATTGGAGCCAACCTTTCCCACTTCTTCCTCTGAGGATGAAAGGCCTCCACGGTGTCCAGAGCTGAAGGCTCATGGCCTAAAGAAGAGAGGAAGAATGGAGGAAAATAGCTCAGCAAATCAGCAGATCTTTATGCTAGCCCATATCACCTGATAGCTCTATTCATCCTATTGGCAAACTTCATGTAGGGTGCACTATTTAGTCTGCAAACCCACCTCCATCCCAGCATCTCCTTTCCTTTGATTTCGGACTTAATGTCATATATGTTGTCATTGATGCCTGCTCTGTTCTGTGTTATATAGCTATATTAAATAGCTTTCCATGTATGCCAGTGGAAGAGCATGGAGATCCCAGGAGAGAGTCATGCCAGTATGAATTGCAGTATAAATCACTGCAAATTGAGATAATAATCTCCTTCCAGGGGGAAACTTGTGTTTACAGGAAATCTAACAGAAAAGTTTCAGTTTTGCTTAGTTTACAAAACTGCCACTGATAATTTATTCAGACTTCCTAAAAGCCCAGGAATACACTGTATGCAGGTAATAAAAAGTGACTAAGAACATTCAAGTGCTTGCGTGTAGCTTTATTGCATCAAGCGGATAAGCAGAAATTAGTTCACAGTTGATCTCCCTTACCAAGTCCTCCTGCGACCACCATCCGTCCACGCAGGAAGGCAGCAGCAAAGTCAGCTCTCTTTGTTTTCATTGCCACGGTCTCCTCTGACTTCAGCCAGGCGCCTGAAAAAAGGAAGGATAACAAGCGACAGCTGGGGTGAGCATGTTTGTGTGCACAAGCTTGCAAAGTAGTTGAGGTAAAGTCTGGTGGCACTGGAGTCCACCTTCAGCCAGACAGGATGCTGCTGAGTTTTCAGAGGATGACCTGCCCGAACAGGTCACCCACAAGGCAGCTGCAGCCAGGACGTGCACCGCACACACATACGTAACAAGGACAGAAAAAGGTTATAACAAATGCGGACTAGAGACAGGGAGAAAAGGAGGGAAGAGGAGGGTCAAGCTAAGATTGGGAGGGAGCATGTGGAGGATTCTGTGGTTGGTACATTAAGACTGAACTTAACTGAAAATTTAAATGAGTTAAGAACAGCAGAGCAGCACAGACAGCAATCAACAGCTGTAAAGCAAAATGTTGCTCATTCTATTTTAAGCTCCAGGTTTTGGTTTATGTTCAGACATAAACCAAAATGTACACTGATATCATATAATGTACAGTGCTGTGAAAAACTATTTGCCACTATATGATTTCTCTTTTTGCATATTTGTCAGACTGGCATGCTTCAGATCAGCAAATACATTTTAATATTAGACAGAGATAATCCGAGTAAACGCAAAATGCAGCTTTTAAATGAAGATTTCATTTATTAAAGGGAAAAAATCATCCAAACCTACCTGGCCCCTGTGTGGAAAAGTAATTGCCCCCTAAACCTAATAACTGGACCAGCTTTTGTCTCGTCAGTCCACAGAATATTTTCTCAAAAGTCTTAAAATCATAAAATGTTTATTTATTTTTTTGATAAATATGAAACACGCCTTTGGGTTCGTCTTGGTCAGCAGTGGTTTTCGCTCGTGGATGCCATTTTTCTCCAGTCTCTTTCTTATTGTTGAATCATGAACTCTGACCTTAACTGAGGCAAGTGAGGCCTGCAGTTCTTCCTGGATGAGTAGTTGATGCACTCATAGAGTAATTATGGTAGGCCGGCCACTCCTGGAAAGGTTCACCACTGCTCCAAGTTTCTCAAAGCCTTAGAAATGGCTTTGTAACCCTCTCCAGACTGATTGATGCCACTCACTTTGTTTCTCAGCTGTTTCTTCAGATCGTGGCATGATATGGTTTTTTTTGGGGGGTTTATTTTTTTAGATCTTTCTATTTAAAATTTCTTGGTTCACCAGGTCTGGCAATAATCAGGCCTGGGTGTGGCTAGTAAAATTCAACTCAGCTTTCCAAAAAAAGAAATGTGGTTAATTATAGTTAATTCATAATTTAATAAGGGGACAATTACCATTTCACACAGGGTCAGGGAGGTTTGGATAACTTTTTTTGCTGTAATACATTAAATCATCATTTAAAAACTATATTTTGTATTTATTCTGGTTATCTTTGTCTAATATTAAATTTTGTTTGATGATCTGAAACTTGATAAATATGCAAGAAAAAAAGAAGAGAGAAATCAGGAAGGGGGGAAATACTTTTTCACAGCACTGTAGCTGCTTTGGTTTCAGGCTATAAACTGTGTGTGTTATTTTGGGTGACCTGAGCCTGCCTGGAGCACATTTGGTTTGCCTTAGATCTGTTCTGGTTGTCTGCGGTGTGCAACATGCTCCATGAAGCTAAGATTGATTTTAAGATTGTGCTGTACATCTGAAAATACTTTAAAAAATACACATATACCAGTCACTGTCACATCAAATCAGCGTACTATACAGCAATACACACTGCTCCACGGACAGAATGTTCATTTCTGTGGTCACAGAAATATTCTGATTAAGCTTCTCCAGGTGCAACATTAAAGTGATATACATATTAATAAATCAATAATTATGACCAGCATAAATATCACATATATGATTCTGCATAATGAGTACTTTTACTATAGGTAATATAAGGATATTTTGATGCTAAAACCTTTGTCCTATTAGGCTTCTTAAATTGGATTATGATGTTTTCTGCAGTAAAGAGTCAGTTACTCAGGTGAAGTTACCAAATAAAATATGCTTGTCAGTGCCACTAGAGCAACTATGAGTAAAAACCAAAGAACAGTTTTTTATCTGTAAAGCAAAAATTTCAACTGTTCCAATCCACTGTTGGGCGCTACGGTTCCACAGCCACGGTGCAACTCCTGTCTTAATCAGTAGAAGGAGAAGGAAGATGTGTGTTCTTCCTCTGAAACACCCAAATGGAAAAACTCAAATGCCAAAATGTACGTGACTTCATTGGAAACGTTTCAATCTGTAGTTCTAGCATGGGGCTAAACCCAACTGCAAATCTAACCCTAAGTTGTGGATCTGAAGTCAGAACAGTCGGCTTTCTTGTGCTTTTGCATGTGTATGTAGACACGCTTTGCACTTTAACAGTTTTCAGAAACCTCCTGACACCAAGAAGACGTCCTTTGTTTTTTGTGTTTTGTAGGACAAGGTGAAAAAAGAAAAAAAGGGCATTAAATTGCTGGGCTGAATGCTGGGCTACATGCAGTAATTCACAGGTCCAATCCTCTCTGCGCAGCTACCTGACAAACCAGCAGATATAGTGGCGTATACCATGATCCCCCAGCTGCTTCCTGCCCATAACACTGCTGCATCCAAACCTGAAGCCTCACTGCTGGGAATTGAACGCAGGTGCAGGGTTAAGTGAGGGCTAGTTCTTATCCATCATCAACACAACTATTGGCAGCTTTAATCCCAAAATATTGGTAACAGGATTTAAAAAAAAAAAAAAAAAATCAGACAAGTCACAGGTGGGCAAGACTTTACAATTTAATCTCCTTAATTACCGAAAACTGAAGACTGACAGTGTTTTCTTCAGTTCTGTCTGATGTGGTTGGAGTGTGGAAGTGACAGCTGAGGCACTCAAGATGATAAAAAGTGTACTTGATAGTTGCAGGAAACGGAAACACAGCCATGAAAATGATGTTTCTGTTTCCCCAGCAGATTCTGCGAAAAGTTCTCGTTTTACTTTTAGGCTTTGTTGCTGCCAAGCTTTGTTTATCTGAAGAAAACCCAGACAGGAGAAAACCGTGACAGAGCAAGACAGATAACTTCATTAGGGAGTGAAGGAAAGCGAGGGAGAATTTAAAAGATAGAGACAGAACAGGAGAGAAAAAGAATGTCTTACTCTTTATCTTTGTCTATCTCACCTTTCTTCTAGCCCTCTCTCCCTCTGCTTTATCACGCTTGGTTTTCCCATTCTCCTTCTTTGCCTTCACTCCTGCATTGCTTTGTTCCTGTTTTTTTTTCTCCTTCTTTCTCTCTCTGCTTTTTTTCCCTTTCTTTCTACTCAATCTTTTTAAGAGGTAGAGACAAGGTCGAGAGCAACAAACAGAGTTAGAGAATGAAAAAAAGATAAGAAGCCAGATGGTGACTCTTCCTGTGTGTTGCGGGAGAGTGTAATGAAGAGCAGTGCTTCTCTTTCCAGCCTGGTTAAGTTGGACCAAAGCGAGCAGAGCAGCGATCACAGCTGGCTGTCCACTCTGTTCTGTTTTTCTCCACAGCAGAAAATCCTGTCTTGGTGTATTCCAGTGTTGCACATCATCTGTGTGATTCCTGCAGTTATTAATAGGCAGGAATCAGATTAGACCACTCAAACGTGGTTGCAGTGTTGAATAATTCAATAAGCAGGCCCAGAATGTTATTTTAGCTTGTCTGCTTATTATTGAATTAAGCCACACAAATTACAAAAAATTACTATTGGATTAGAGACTCATTTGCAATAGTATCAATACCAACAGTGGCGTCATCACCTCCTCCACCTGACACACCCTCACACGGCACCTGGAGCCCCTCCCCTCAGGAGCAGCCAGCATTCACAACACCAAACAAAACATTATGAGGAATTTCAAGAGGTCAGTAAAGCTCCCGTTTCAACAACACTGACGTATTAAAGTTATCTTGAACGTCTCAAGAGCTTGAAAGAAAGGCCACTGAACTCCTTTATTTTGTGAAGATGTTTCACTTCCTATCCAAGAGGCTTCTTCAGTTCTGCAGAACTGAAACATCTTCAAAAAGACTGAACAAGTCCAGTGGCCCTTTTTTTTTTTTCAAACTCTTGAGGCTACCATGACCTGGATCAGAAATGCTAACCTGACTGGCACACATGCTGATGTTAGCTGTTTAACAGTTAGCAATTACTCACATTAGCCATCGATTATCACTAAGGTAGAGGCTAGCAGCTACGGCTAATTAATAGAAACTGATAAACAAATTAATAATGTGGGCTAGGCACCAAACGTTATCAGTGTGTAATATTAATAGAAAGTGTTAATTTAACAGGATGATACAATTATTTGTGTGTAGAAACTGTTTCTCTTTAAGTCTCAGACTGAAGCAGAGAGAAGTCTGCCAGCAATTAGACAGAAGCGGTGGCAGCCTCCCATACAGCTCTATTTGATCAGCAATGAAATATGAAGCCAAGTCAGCAGAAGCACAGCAACCTAACAATGTTGTTTTATTATTTTTTGGCTCTAGAATCTTTAAATATTTTTATATCTTACATTACGTTAATTTATTCTTTGCACTAATTCACACAAATTAAATAGTTTAAAAAAGGATGTGGGGGGGGGGGGGGGGGGGGGACACCCCCCCCCCCCCCCCGCTATTAAAAATGGTATCAAGAATTAAGTATTTTATTTTTTAAGTATTATATTTTTTCAGAAAATATCGTGACCTGATTGACCAGAAATGGCCCAAAGCTAATATATGAAAACAGCCTGATTTTTGCATTGTAAGCAAAGTTCTGGAATAGGTTGGGTGGAAATTTGACTAACACAGGGTCATTTTTGTTGGGTGTATTTTGAAATATTGTCAGTTTACATTGTTACTGTACTATTTTGATAGCATGTCAGGTAGTCTGTTTTTGCCATTTTATGTCCATTAACTCAAAAAATGTTGAAAGAAATAATAAAAGAAAAGCGCTGTATGATAAAACAATTTAATGCAGAGATATGCAAACCTTCAATTACAGGATATTTGGCCAAATTAAAAGAAAATAGCCCCATTACAGAGGGCAGTGCATTTCCTGTGGCTGTTTTCATTTTGTCAGCTGAGGCTGGATCATCTGTTCAAGACTTCATTACAAAATGGCAGTTCTATTACTCTGTCTTTGATTTTTTTTCTCATATATTACTCTGTAACAAAAACATACATCAATCTACAAATAATTCAAACAGTAATAGCTGATTTTTAAACAGTGCTTACAGTGGTACAGGCTGGATTTTTGTCTTTAAATTACAGCTGTGTCAACACATCACTCTACAGACTTGTGGTTCAATCCTTTGAGACTGAGCTGCAACTGCAGGCCTCATTCCTATTTGCTTTGGAGGGATTACACAAGTCTTCACGCCAAGATTTTCTTTGTAGGATGCGGGGAAAACACCAGCATGCATTATTCTACTCTGGTGGGAGACTGCAGAGGAGAATAAAGAGACGAGAGCGAGAGAGAAAATACAGAGCAAGGATTTCAGATAGAGAGAGGGGTGAGACAATGGAATGAAGGAGATGAAGCGATTCTCTGAAGACTGGGCTTTGTAGTCTGTGTGGTGGTAATTTCGTCTGCGGCTCTCCTCTGTAATTGTCCCTCATGATTAAAACTAGAAAGGGATGACGATTGGTTCCCGCTCTTTGATAGATTGCGTGTGTCACGTGTGAAATCTTAGACACTGCTGACCGCAGAGATGATCCTTTTGGATAGAATGTGTCTCACTATGACGTTCAGTCATTTCTAATAATTACACACTGGCCTAAGAAGGCGGTCCACTTTTGCTCCATTCTCATTTCTGCTTCATTCTATCTGCTTTGTTATGTTTTAGTCCCTTTTTTTTTATCTCGAGGAGGACATAAATCAAATTTACAACATGGGAATTTGTTTGTTATAAGTAGGCCTCAGGGGGACTGCGTCATTTGTGGCTATTGTTCATGTTGTCTGAGCTGTATGAGCTTTAGCAGAACAAAGGAAAGTGTTGCTTTGTTAGTTGCAGTAAAGGCAGCAGAATTCATTATTCCAGCTGAAGGTTTGTTACAGAAAAGCAACTGAATTAGAAATTTTCAATTGTACATAAACACCAGCTCAGGTCTACTGTGCCTCAAAGCTTTTATACCCCCTTCAGACTTGTATACTTTTATCAGTTTTGAAGGCTCAAGCACAAATCATAACTTATTATTTGGTTACTTTAGGAAGATTCTGTTGGCAGCTATGAGTATAAATGACAGCAGGAATAATAATAATTTAAAAAAGAAAGCATAGAGAAAGCCTTCTAGGTGTAGGCCACACCCACTTTTGGCAGAAATCTTAATACATCTCATGTCGGTGGTCTCTTTATGCTACTTTTTTCTGTATTCCTCCGCCATCTTTTCTCACACTTTTAACTGTAC
This sequence comes from Cichlasoma orientale, assembly GCA_034780415.1. Lineage (NCBI taxonomy): Eukaryota > Metazoa > Chordata > Actinopteri > Cichliformes > Cichlidae > Cichlasoma > Cichlasoma orientale. Next base: position 111,001 of record JAVDPK010002393.1, on the reverse strand, counting down.
ATGGCAGCTGGCTGCCCCTTCCTGAGCCTTGATCTATTGGAGGTCTCTTCCTGTTAAAAGGGAGTTCCTTCTCCCCACCATCACCAAGTACATCGAGGGTTGTCTGCCTTACAAAGTGCCTTGAGAAAACTGTTGTCAATTGGTGCTACATAAATAAAACTGAATCTATTTTGAAACCACTTGAAATAAACATAGAAGCTTCCAAAATATACTATTCCCCTTTATGAAGTGCTGTGCTTTCCCATCACAACTGAAGGAGTGTGAACATATGGCAAATTAGTTTGACCTGAGATATTTACAGTTGGAAAACTGCAGTAATTCCTATGCTAACATAATGACTGGATGCAAAGGGCATATAAGCAGCAGTAAAAGACTTAAACCTTTGTACACATGGGCTTATTTTCCACTTTTCCAAATCCTATTTTTGTCACCCTGTGGTTATTTTACCCTGGTCCACGCCTCTTAGGCAACATGTGCGCGTAGAGGAGATTGTAAGGGTCACATGTAGTCTGAAAAGCTCACAGATGTTGTTTTTCCATCCAATGTAGCGTTTTCCTTCAGGTTTTTTGTATGTCTGCATTTCCACTGCAGTGGAGACCCGTGAAGATTAGGCAAATTAATCAACTGACGTAGTGACAGCTGTGTTTACTAGCAGGATTATAAAAACATAGCAGCCACATTAAATCTCGGCTGTCTGCATCTCTCGTTCCGTTCTCTGATTCATCGCTTTGTTTTCGTTAACATCGCTCCCTCTCTCTGCTCACCTTCTAGCTTGCTCAACCACTGCCACGCACTCTCTCTATCCATTTCTCTCACACTCTTTTTGTCTCTCTCGCACTCGTTCTCCTACGCAAAATCTCTCAGGATTTCATCAAAGTCATATTAAGGAAAAAAAGATAAAAGACTCTTCTCTATTTGTTCTACTGTTCATCTTGCATATGGACTTTGTGTTTAAGTTTTTGAATCATCCAGCACAACAACACTACTGATGTACTACTGCTCTGGTAGTTTGTTTTGAATGTTCAGTGGCTGCTAACCAGCTAGTTCCAGATTGTCCCATCTCATGTTTCCTTATGGGGAGGCTGGTCTACTTGATGCTGTTGCCTCAGCATCATTCAGCAGTTCCTCGTATTGAACTAAAGTCTTTGTTTTCCTTTGGAGATCCATTGTTAGCTGGGGGTCTGCGCTGTAACTCAATGAGATTGCATAGCACATAACGTACCTACCACCGCCAGCTGCAGTTCTAGACTTGCAGCAATGGGGTCCATCCATAGGATGAAGAACTTGAAGGAAAGTTCTGCTGTTATCACTATGTTATATATTGTAAAAATATATTATTTATTAATGGATTATAAAGGTTGCACAGTGGTTAGTACTGTTGCATCAAAGCAACAGAGCCCTGGGTTCAAAATGGTCTGGACAGTTTGCATGTTCTCCCTGTGCTCATATGAGTTCTCTGTGGGTACTGTCACTCCTGTCAGCTAGGAACAGGAAACTGAGGCTATAATTCACACAGGCTCACCAAAACTGGACAACAGGAGACCAGAAAAATGTTGTCTGTCTGATGAGACTTGATTTCTGCTGCAACATTCATATGGTGAGGTCAGAATTTGGCATAAACAACATGAATCACAACATGGCTTGTATCAATGGTTCAGGCTGGTGGTGGTGTAATGGCGTGGGGGATGATTTCTTGGCACACTTTGAGCCCCTTAGTACCAACTGACTATCCCTTAAATGCCACAGTTTACCCAAGTATTGTTACTATCCATGCTCATCCTTTTATGGCTACAGTGTACCCATCTTCTGATGGCTGCTTCTAGCTTCATGCACATTTATCAGCATGGACCAAAATTTTTCCAGCACTTTGTTGAATCTATGTCACAAAGAATTAAATTAGTTTTGAAGACAAGCAGGGTCTACCCGACGCAGTGTGTAATTCTTTGGGCAACACTCTTGTTTCTGTTAGGCTACTGCGTTTTAAAAAAAAGTGGCACGTTTGAATGGATGTTTATCCAATCAGCATGAAGCCCCATCAAAGAGTTTTTCATGGCCACTCAGAAGTACTTACCCCAGAGTAGGTACTTTTTTCTCCCCAAGAAAATGGCCGTGCAGTAGAAAATGTCCTAAACAGATTGTAGCCACAGAGCTTATAGTTTAGCGTACGTTTGTATGAATGATTTGTTTGAACAATGTTTCGCAGTGCTGCTGTCCTCCGATACCTCGTCGTTGTCATCTACACGACATCACCTCAGCACATCTCTGCTCAAGTTAAAAGACCAGCAAGACTCAGACACACATTTGGGAAATATCACTAGATGACAAAAAAACTCGATACTTCCTCGATACTATTTGGTGTCCAGTGAAGTCCACCAAATAGTTCTAAGCATCACCTCCAGAGCAGGCACTCTTGGGGGATCAGAAACAATCATAAATAAACTTAATTTAGAGGCAATGTTGCTCAGTTCCTAAAATAGCTCTAGGAAAAATGAATGGACTTTTCACACCACTGACTGTCTGGGAAACTGATGCTCAAAAACCTAAGCTTAAAAAAATAAAGTGTTTGAAAGAGGAGTTACCAGGAGAAAAAACTGGAGAAAAATCATTTGGGTGAATTGAACCCTTAAACATTTTCCAAAAACAAAATATGTCATATTCTGGCAATTTTCTTGCCACAACTCCATTCTTTGTATTTCTTTTGTACTTGTTGCATCTTGCCCACATTGCAACATCTGCTAACAGATGTACATCTTAATACTGGCAATATGAAATGGAACAGTAATACAATATCACTGTGTGACAGAAGATTGCATGAGTGTGTGTGTATGTGTGGAGAGATACTGCTGCAGATGGATAATAAAGCAATCTGTTTCTGGATCTTGTAATTTAAAGTGCTTCTCATCCCCAACCCTCCCTCAGCAGCTCATCTCCCATCTCATCTCCACCAAAATTAGATTGGAGGAATGGGGTATGGCTGCTTTGTGTGTGTGTGTGTGTGCGTGCGTGCATGCGCCTGTATCAGTATCAAACATGAGCGTTTGTGTGGAAGTTATTTTATTTTCATCTTTCCTCCTCTATCTCTTACACACAAGGAAAACTTTCTCCCCATTATCATACATTAACATTATCACACCCATGTTCTGCTTTATTTGGCTTTCATTCAACCGATCCCAAAGTGTGACCACTTTTCCAGCTGTCTAAAATGACTTATTGATTTTTCCTCTCCCTTTTCTCCTTCCGGTCTCTCCTCAATTTGTTCACCTGTTACTCTGCGGTGCCTTTGCTGGATAGAGGGATAAGTCATGTCGCTGTGTTGGCGGACATGGCGTGTGCACAGAATTAAGAGCGGAAAGAAATCACCTATCTGCATGGTGAGGTTAATCACTGCTTTGTAAGAGAGCAGAGACTAAATGAAGAAAAATGCAATGCCAAAAATAAAGTAAGGATTTTTATATTGGGGTTGAAGACTTGATGAATCTTCTGGGTGCTATGAAAACATCACTCATGTATACGTATCAAGATAAGAGTCAAGAGGTGTTTAGCAAGACAGTCCTCTAGTCTCTTTGCTAAGCTAAGCTATAGGAATTGGAATAGCTTTCCTATAACACTGTTAGCTTCACGATGAACAGTTAAACAAAGAATCAAAATCAGTGCGCCTGAACCTGGCCCTTGCTCAAAACCTTGCAGGTGTGTTAATAGCAGCTTTTTTATCCTTCACTTCCTGCATCAAGCTGATGACTCGCTACAACAGTCTTGTAAGCTCACTTCTTTTCTAATGCTCAATTACGAAGATGAGATTTCTCTACAAGTAGGACTCATGTTGTCAAATGTCAACAATGCGCAGCAGAGATTAAGGTGACATATAAATAAAACGGAGGTGGAGATGGAAATGTGCTAATGAGTGAAGAGAGCGTGTTGAGAAGATGGAAGGAGAACTTCGAGGAGCTCATGAATATGAAAATGAGTGGCGCCATTACGCCCTATGGCTAAATGCAGCGGCCTAGCTTTGAGTCTGACCTGCAGTTCTTTGCTGCTCTTCCCAGCTGCTATTCAATAAAGGCAAAACGCCCCAAAATAATGGAGGAACAACAGATATGTAACATTTCACACCAAGGATGCAGCAACACACAAAGCACTAGGGATACAACTAATGTCAAATTTTGGGCCAAAGTTCAAAATGATATTTTGGACAACAGCTGATTCAGTTTGCAGTATTTTTCTTTCCTTTTTGCTTTTCCTCGTTTTTGTTCTTCTTCCTTTTGTTCCAGAGGAACCAAAAATCTTCAGGCTAAAAATAATAATTAAACTGTCTTTCAGCCTTTAATCATACAATCTTTGAACATTTAGCAAGTGCAAATTTGATGTGATGAAGTGATTTAATATACACGACAGCAAAAAATGCCATTTACAACATGTTATTAACAGGTGGACAGGCTTGAGCAGGTGAGGTAAGACTGAAATAATCGTTGATTAATCGACTAATCGATAAAATAATTGACAGATTAGTTGACTACCAAAATAATCATTAGTTGCAGCCCTACCAAGGACCATAAATTTTAACTGCTGTAGACCATCGTATATCCTGCAACAGCTGTGTTGCCTCTGATCGCTATTATGTCTTTGACCTTTTCGTATATTTTGTATATAATAAAAACCCAATTCCCAAAAAGTACAATAATAAAATAGAATGCAGTAATTTACAAATCTCATAAACCCATATTTTATTCACAACACAACATATCAGATATTTAAACGGAAACATTTTCATCTTAAAATTTTTGCAACTAGAAAGAAAAATATTAGCTCGCTTTGAAATTAACTGCAGCAACACATCTCAAAAAAGTTGGGACAGGTGCAACAAAAGTCTGGAAAAGTAAGAAACAGCTGGAGGAACATTTTGGAACTTATTGGGTTCATCAGCAACAGGTGAGTAACATGATTGTTATAACAAGATCATCTTAGAGATGCTTTGTTTCTCAGAAGAAAAGATGCTTCACCAACCTGCAAAAAACATCTACAAATTTTGGAACAATTTGAGAATCATTTAAAATTGCAAAGACTGAATTTATCATCATCTATGGTACATAATACCATCAAAAAATTCTGAAAATCTGGAAGAATCTCTGTGCGCAAGGGATAAGTGTGAAAATCTATTTTGGATGCACGTGATCTTCAGGCCCTCAGACGGCACTGCATTGAAAACAGGCATGGAAATTACTGCATGGGTTTGGGAACACTTCCAGAAAACACTGTCAGTGAACACAGTTTGCTGTGCAATCCACAAATGCAGCTCAAAGCTCTATCATGCAAAGATGTGAACAGGATCTAGAAACACCAGTGTTCTCTGGGCCAAAGTTCATTTAAAATGGACATTTAAAGTGGAAAACTGTTCTGTGATCAGAAATGTGGATAGTGACACGTCCATTTTTTCCAAGAGGAGAGGGACCATCCAGCTTGCAATTCAAAAGCCTTTTCTCTGATGGTATGGGGGTGCAGTCATGCCTTAGTGAACTGGCAGCTTCCACATCTGGAAGGACACCATCAATGCTGAAAGGTACATGCAGGTTTTATAGCAACATGTGCTCCAAGCCAGACAGCTTTTTCAGGTAGATGATGCTAAACTGCATACTGCATCTATTCCAAAAGCATGGCTTCATAGTAGAAGAATCTGGGTGCTGTCCTGACCTGTCACCGACTGAAAACATTTGCTGCATCATGAAACAAAAAGACCCAGGACTGTTGAGCAGCTAGAATCCTCTATCAGACAAGAATGGGACAACGTTCCTCTCACAGCCCAGCAGCTGCTCTCATCAAACTCAAAATGTCTTTATTTTCTCAGCTTAAACAATTGGCATCTTTTCTATGTTTATGAATAAAATATGGGTGTATGAGATATGCTTTGCAAATCATTGACTTTTCTTTTTTACCTACATTTTACACAGCATCCTGATGTTTTTGGAATTCAGGTTGTAATATAGTTTAGCAGCCTGTGCTGCCTTTCATGGATGAGGTCATTATGAGTGACTGCTATTCTTTGTGATGTCAGTGGACTGATATTGCCCCAAGGTTCATCAATCAGAGCCCCGACTTTGACAGTATGAGTTCAATTCCTTCAACCTGTTCAGCCCCAAGCAACTGATGTCACTTTTTACACACGTGTAAAATCAGTGGAATTTATTGCCAATCAAGCTGATTTTTAGTTAATTTCTTCACTGATGCATTACGTTAATATTATCATTATTATGAGATTCAGAGTAAGTTAAATCTGCCTTGCTGTAGTGTCATGTTGCATCTCCACATACACCTGACACATAGATGTACACTATATTGCCAAAAGTATTCACTTGTCTGCCTTCACAGACATATGAACTTGCGTGACATCCCATTTAACCCATTTAATATGAAGTTGACCCCTCCTTTGCAGCTATAAAAGCTTTGACTCTTCTGGGAAGACAAAGTTTAGGAGTGTTTATGGGAATGTTTGACCATTCTTCCAGAAATTTATTTGTGAGGTCAGACCATGTTGGTCGAGAAGGCCTGGCTCACAGTCTCCACTCTAATTCATCCCAAAGGTGTTCTGTCAGGTTGGGGTCAGGACTCTGTGCCAGCCAGTCAAGTTCTTCCACACCAAACTCGCTCATCCATGTCTTTATGGTCCTGCTTTGTGCACTGGTGCACAGTCATGTTGGAACAGGAAGGGGCCATCCCCAAACTGTTCCCACAAATTTGGGAGCATGAAATTATCCAAAATCTCTCGATATGCTGAAGCATTAAGAGTTCTTTCACTGGAACTAAGGGGCCGAGTCCAACTCTTGAAAAACAACCCCACACCATAACCCCCTCCACCAAACTTTACACTTGGCACAATGCATTCAGACAAGTACCGTTCTCCTGGCAATCACCAAACCCAGACTTGTCAATTGGCTTGCCAGCCAAAGAAGTGTGATCTGTCAATCCAGATAACACGTCTCCGCTGCTCTAGAGTCCAGTAGCAGTGTGCTTTACACCACTGCATCCAACACTTTGCATTGTGCTTGCGGATGTAAGGCTTGGATGCAGCTGCTCGGCCATGGAAACCGATTCCATGAAGCTCTGTATGCACTGTTCTTGAGCTAATCTGAAGGCCACATGAAGTTTGGAAGTCTGTAGTGACTGATTCTGCAGAAAGTTGGCAACCTCTGCTCACTCTGCACTTTAGCCTCAAAGTTGCTGTCCTTGCCAATCGCGTCCACTTTGTTATAATCCCACTAACAGCTGACTGTGGAATGTTTAGTAGTGAGGAAATTTCACGACTGGACTTGTTGCACAGCTGCCATCCTATCACGGCACCACGCTGGAATTCACTGAGCTCCTGAGAGCGACCCATTCTTTCACAAATGGGCATGCAGACTGCAGAAGCAGTCTGCATGCCTAGGTGCTCTGTTTATACACCTGCGGCCATGGAAGTGACTGGAACACATGAATTCAATGATTTGGATGGGCGAGTGAACACTTTTGGAAATTAAGTGTATGTGGGAATGCTCACACACACACACGCGCACACACACACACGCTCATGCCAGAACTTCTGCATGCTTTGAAATTAATTTAAGAGCGTGTGTCTGGAGCAGCTACACTTATCTTTTATCATCATCGTCATCATCAAATGAGAGAAAATAGGAGGATATTTCTGACTGCTGCATAATGTGACGGTGCACTTGCAGAAACGCTTATTTATCTCTTAACTTTTACGGGTTTTTTTCCCTACTGAGTGGCTTTGACAGTGAAAATCTCTGCTTTATGGGGGGAGGACAGTGGAGCAGAAACAGATGAGACATTTAAACATATAAAAAATGACTGGACGAGTTAGTAGAACTGTAGGTCTGAGACCCAAAGAATGTTATGACTTAACACTCTTTTTGTTCAGCTGATATCCATCCACTGAAACATCCATTGCTGTCAGCATGTCAAAGTCTGTTTATGCTGGAAGTGAGAAAAATAAACTCCCAGCATGTGTTGCTCCCTCACCTGGACACTACTAAATCTTTTTGCATTTGGGCCCCATTGTGTGCAATATGGAGGGTGGATGCTACAGTGACGGGTGCACATTAACCGGTCATGTTCATCTCGATGTAAGAGGGGCACAACAGGATTATTGGGCTATAGAACAACCCTATTGTGTGTGTGTCTGAGATGCCAGCTGCATCTGACAGAACAGCAGTATATGATGCGCTGGGATGACAGCGTATTGATTTAAACATGACTATGGGGATTAGCAAGCTGGACACAGTTCTTGGCAAATGTTAGCTTGTCAAGTGACTGTATGCAGGAGTCTTGCTGTCAAGCTGGAGTTGACAGGTTTCTGTTATACTGTTGTTTATTAAGAAATATTTCTCCCCAAAATACAGTCATTTTTACATTATGCTCAATCAAACATAAAGAGATTTGACATGTTAAACTGTCAAATTTAATTAAGTTAGATACTATTTTATTCTTTCTGTGCATTAATTAGGGAGCGATAATGAAGCAATGAAGGGACTTGAGGGGGAGAGTAAGATGCAATGGAAGTTTCTGGACAGATTGAAATTGCTATTTCAACACTGAGCTTTTCATCAGACTCTCAGGAGGAAAGAAAATATGTATAATTTGCAGAATGTTGAATTATTCTTTCACAACTTGATAAGTTTTGAATACAGAGCTGCATGTAAAGCAGTATTATGTATACATGCCTTTGAACTCCTCAGTCCCTTTTCAAATTTTGTTCTCTTTCCAGCACCGAACTGAAGTTCTGTCTATGCTTACGTTAAGTGAAACATTCAAACTTGGTGTTTTCTGTATGTCCAGTTCCAACACGATTATTTGTCAGTGCAATGAATTATGATATGTATGGCAAAGAATTACTTTGTTTCTGCTTTTACTACATGTGAGAGATCAAAATTAAAAACTAGTACAGATCAGGACAGATTTATTAGCCCCCCCCCCCCCCATAAAATTTATTTTTTCAAAGTATTGGCGTGGACCTTGGATTACCCCACAGATTTTCAATGGGATTCAAGTCAGGGCTTTGTGCAGGCCAGTCAATAATGTTCACTTTGGTCTTCTGGAGGTAGTTCTGGACCAGGATGTATATTTTGGGTCGTTGTCGTGTTGGAAAACAAAACGATGACCCAGACCCAGTTCTGCTGCTGGTTGCTTGAAGTTTTCTTTCAAAATCTTCACATATCCTTCATTCTTTATGATTCCTTCCACCTTGACGAGATTCACAGCTCCATATGCACTGAAGTATCCCCACAGCATAATACTCCCACCAGTGTTTCACTGTGGGGACGGTGTTCTTTGGTTTGCACGC
>JAVDPK010002393.1:82090-95529 GCA_034780415.1 Cichlasoma orientale | reverse complement strand
GGTATGAGAGATTTTGATTGGGTGGGCAAGAATCAAATTTGGGTGGGCTGAGCCCACCCTTGTCCTATGCTACCGCCAGCCCCGCTTAGGGCCCAACCTAATTCATGGCTGTGAAAATCGCATCGCTTTTCTCATGTAAGACACACCATGCAGAGAAATAGTGGTAGAAAACTTTACGTTGAGATGGCAGAGTCACGCCCTTCTGCTGCTTGCACCACGCGTTCTTGGTTCGACACCAGCTAGCTTGCAGTTCTGAAGTTGAATCTGTTTTTCGGCCGAGCACCGAGTGCGTTCACGGTGGAATAAAACGCTGAATGGGTCGAACACTGGCACCGGCACCCGGTCAGTGAAAAAGGGCCTCAGAGTGCTTCTTGTTACTCGTCCCCCCACCTGCTGATTTCACTTCACACATAATATCACACATAACCTGCTGACTATAAAATATGTTTGACCCACACAGGTGAATATTATAAATGGCAAAGATCTTCAACTATATCAAGAGTCACTAAATTATTAATAAATAATAAAGTTTATTTGACTGTTTCTTGTCTTAAAATATATGTTTTCCTTTGTTTTTACCAAAGACTGTATATAAAAGATGACCAGAGCTAGCACGACATCACCCATCAGTTTTAGACTTTTTGGCTTCTGCTATAATGTTTTTTGGAGCCAAAAGTGGCCTCTGCCAGAAGGTAGCCATAAGCTGCTTGCCAACCACCAGTAAACAACATAAACAGAAGAACATGTGAGTTACTGCTGCACTAAAAATAACACGAAAAGCCAAAGACTTACACGGATGTCAAAAATTCCTAAAGATGTATAAAATAAAGCCCAGTCCAAACTGGAGCAAAAGCTAGCATGTCACAAGTCTACTATAATTATGAATAAACATTTGAGAGCAGGTGGAAATATTGAAGAATATTATTGTTTTTAGTGAATAATAATAATAATATATTATTAATATTAATTAATAATTCTATTAGTGGTGGGGACACTTTTTGTGAAGTCACTGTCATAATCCATACCTTTCACTGTGATGGATACACCCATCAGTGCCTCCCGAAGAGCACTCCTCTTCCTCCACCTCCCTTCCTCTGTATTATACATCTCCACCACCTTCAGAGGGGTCTGGTCCTCTCCCACCCCTCCCACCACCAGGATCTGCTTTCCAAGAACTACCACGGCAGCCCCAGCACGAGGAGTGGGCATAGGGGACAAGCTTATCCACCGATCCCCCTGAAAATTGTGAGTAGGGAGACAGGCCAGCTGTCAAAGCATCTGGTTATGTTTAACCATTCAAATGAGTTCAGAGTTCTGTGTTCAGCTAAGATTAAGAAGCACAGGTCAAAGTGGCTGGTTTATTTATAGTTTAAAAAGCTTATTTGTGTCTTAAAGGGGCTGAAATATTTTTAATGTTAACTCCAACCAAGAAAATAGTAAAATATCAGCTTCAGCGTCCACACTGTATACCTCAGGGGAGTAGACCTCCAGGCCTGGACAAGGCCTTCCTGCAGCGTCGCATCCACCCAGCATGTACATCTGCCCCCCGACCTCAGACAGAGTGTGGTAGACGCGACCACTGGACAGTCGAGCCAGGCTCTGCCAATGAAACTCTTGGGCACTGGGTACTGCCATGACCTCGGCACCCTGTTGTAGACTCTGGGGAGAGGGGACCAGGTAGGTGGAGGCCCAGATCCAGAGAAGTGTTGAGGGTGGGATTATTCAGGGAAAGCTGAGAAGATGAAGGCGTGGGAGAGCTGGAGGGAGGTTACACAGTTGAAGCAAAGGTAAACAGTAAAAGTGTGAGATCAGTTCAAGCCCAGGCTGACGTTTCCTCTTCTCTGGATGGTCTGCCACTTCACATTAGGCCCTGGAGAGGAGACAGCATGAGGAAGAATGGATTCAGTATTTCAAAATAGCAGAGCACAGCATAAAGATGGAATCAATGGCTACGTATACTGGTAGTGCAGTAGTAGTTTTCAGCTGAGTTATCAGAATGGATGGCCAACATCATAGCAATAAGTAACATTAGATAGGATGTTTCAGAGTGCGTCATGGGAAACATCTCCGTAGCACTTTATTTCCAAGTAATCAAACATGGCATTAGTTCAGGCAGGCCACAGAGTCCCATTATTTCTGAATAAAAGCTGCTTTTATTGGGCGGGATTGTAATGTTTGCCGTATAAATAAATCTGACATGTTTCATATATGTGTGGTAAATGGGAAAAAAAAATCTTGTTTGGGTTGTTTATATGAGATTGATGGCTTGAAGATAAAGTCAAGAGACATCATTTAACCTAATATATTGCTTCATTCAGGAAACTTTCCCGCAATGCAGTTTTGAGACTCCACATAGGTTTATTCTTTCTTCTGTATCCCTCTGTTGGTGTTCACTGTGTTGCGCGTAGGCCACAACAAAGAATGGAGTCCCACCACCAACTGAAGAAGAATTAACAATGGTTTATTATTAATAATAATAATAATCATGATGTGAGTAATTCTCGATCACTAGTGTAAAGTGGTGCATGGATAAACTGGCAAATGTAAAAAAAAAAATTCAAATAATAACACAAACAAAAAAAACAAAACAGAGGTGCTGTGGTGTGGAGACGGTGTAGGCACCGTCACAGGGGAGGAGCAGAACAGCAGCAGGATTTAATAGCCCAACACTGGCCAGTGGTTCTGCATTTTCTGCAATCTACTGTATCAAACAGAAAACTCACGTTTGCAACACAAAGCACACACACAGTAAACGCACATAAAGGTCTGAGGTCGTAACAACTGACATACACTATTAGGAGTCGGCTGATGGGAAGCAGACTTTGTGAGCTGGAGTCACTTTCATGTGTCTGTCTTATGATTCTGTTTGTTCCAGTGATGCCTTTCAGCGATCCACGCCAGTGAGATGTACTGTGAGATGAACCCAGCAGTCATAGGAAGAGCTGGGTTCAGCTACTGTAGGATGGACTCTAAGGGATACAGGTGATACACCGTTGCCCTGCTGGTTGGGCTACATAACGTACAGTTTTGTCAATCAAAATCCCTCTGTTTCATGTTCTGTTCACTATTCAAGTAGGAAGATTGTAATCTTCATATACCTGTTTCTTTTTTAACTATTACTGCTTTTTAAGGTTTTAGTATTTTTATTGGTATTTCAATGCACCTCCAATCACATTTCCAATCAATTTTAAAGACCCAAAAAGAACATTTGCTGAGAATATGCTCCTGCACACTCCCTCAGATTATTTAACAAAAATTAAGCCAAAATGCAGAAACAGTGTGTGAAAAGCTAAAGCTAAGTACACCCTTACTACTTCCATAGGAATTAAGAGGGTAAGTAGCAGCCAGGTGCTGATAATAAAATGCACTTGATTAATTGATCATCGCCTCCGCAGACCTCTATAGAAGCAGAAGTTTTGACAGTATGCTGATGTATTTCCTTCTAGGCACTGTTTTGAGACAGAATTGAACGGTCCAGACCAGAAAACATTCAAGACAGAGTGGACGGCCCAGCAAATTCACTCTAAGGTCAGACTATGGAATGCTCAAACAAACTGTAAAACAAGTGCGGCTTGTTTGGAAGCATTGCCAGGAGGAAGCCTCTTTTCATTAAAAAGAACATGGCTGCATGGATTAGTTTTGCAAAGCTGCATCTGAACAAACCACAAGACTTGTGGAACAATGTCCTACAGACAGACAAGCCCAGAGTGGAGATGTTTGCCAATAATACACAGCAAAGTGAAAATCAAACGCTGCATATCAGCACAAACACCTGATACTGACTACAAGCACAGTGGTGGAGGGCTGATGACTTCGGTTTGGAAAGAATCAAAGTGCTGCAATAATCCAGTCAAAGTCTAGACCTCAACCCCACTGACATGCTGTGGCGGGACCTTAAGAGAGCCGTGCATGAACAAATAGAGGCAAATCTCAATTAAAATTTTCACATGCTGCTTCTTCATTTTGTCTTAGTTTTTGTTAATTAAATACTGACACAGTGTAATATGTCGTGTGTTATTGTTCATCTGAGGTTGTATTTATCTCATTTTATGACCTGGTAAGGACTAGACTTTTTTTTATAACCTTGTGATACGTAAAACCTCAGAATTGGCAGAGGGTGTACTTTCTTTTTGTATATAGGTCCACGGATTAATTCCTTTCTTATGCCAGTAAAAGTTCATTTGTTTGTCCACATTTGCTTTACCAGAATCTCAATCAGGTCTGGTAGGTTTATGCACGTCTCATTAAAAAGAAGCATCCATCCGTTCTTATCTTCTCACATAATGCATAATTGCTTGCTCCTGAGGTCCTATTGAGTTGTCTTGTGATGTAAAGTACAAGCCAATAACACAAAATGCCTTGCATTGGGATAACTGGCTACAAGTCACCCACCTTTCCCTGCATCTCTCTGCTCGTGTGTAACTGTGAATTTAAATATCCACCTCTTACAGGTTGTCCTCAGATGAGTAGCAGCTGTAGTCTGGACTGAAGTGATTCAGCATCTCTCATGTTTAACTTTCCTTCCTTGTCGTTGTGAAGCCAGGCGCTGCTGTTGTTTTTTCCTGTGTCATCCCTCAGGAGCTTTCTGTTTCCTGCGTGTAACCCACTTCTCCTGCCTACATACGGTTTCCAGCGAGGAAAGGGGGAGGAAGTCTGTGACAGACGTGGGAGGAAGCGTTCCAGAATAAGCCCACGATGCACTGCAAGGCTAATTCTGACTACATCACAGAGTACATCACCTTAAATGCACCCTGTCTCAGAGCCCTGTGTCTCACACAGATGGTTATTACTCCTAAGCTCAGGTGTTTTGAGGTCACACAAAGGCGATTTAAGTGAAAATGTGACTGCTGTTAAATTATCCAGCTGTGATTAAACACACTCTCTCGGCAGTTCATCCTTTAAAGCTTCACATCTCCTTTAAAACACATGCCCCCTCCCCTTGGAAAGGTGCACCCCCTCCCCTATCTGCCTTTCTCTGTCCATTTTACGGGCATGCTTTATCTACCTGCCACACCTTTGATCACCTCACAGACGAAGAGAATAACGGACAAAGGGTGAAAATAAAGGACGTCCTTCAAAATAAAATCTCCCACATTTTATTGTGCAGGGACAGGTTGCCATAGCAACAGTTAGGCTTTTCTCAAGAGGTACTACTTTTATTTATTTATTTTATTTGTTTTGCCCGTGATTACTTATCGCTTGGTTTGCTGTTAATAACAGCTTATGAAAACGGATGAAAAACAAATAAAAGCGGGTGCTTTCCTATAGTCTGACCCCAGCAGGCGTGCATTTGCTAACGAGGCTGGGTAGTTCTCATACGGCCCAGCTCACAGAGTGTATTAATTGCAATCTGTAACCAATTTGGTTCGCCATATCGGGTTTTAGGTTTTTTTTTTTTTTCAATTAACTGCTTGAACAGCTTGAGATCAACAGTAAGCCCACCAGCATCATCTGAAGTCATTTACAATCAGCATGCCTCCAACTTGAAACTTTTAATTAGGTTGCCTTGCTACCCTCCCTCTGCTGTCACTGTGCAGGGACTCTATTCTAAATGTAAAGTCAGTGAAAGCTTCATTCGTTAAATGAAACATAATGAAATGCATTTTAATGTCACATCATGTCTTACCAGTCATTAGTGTCTTATCAACCTTCCATCCAAGTTTGAATGACAATAAACATCATTTGTGACAAACAGGTTGTAGTGAAGGAGAAACATCTGAACTCAGTCTGCTGGTTGTTCTGCTCATAGAACACAGAAAAACGAATATGCAAATACTGAGATTGCAAAAGCTAACCTGAAGCCAAGGCATGGATCCAGCCGGTAATAACATTTGATACAACAAATTGGAATATTTGAGATGACTAAACTGTATCCAACTGTGCCGCCATGCAAGTTAATCCCTTCTTAATCAAACTTGCAAAGATGAAATCCAGTAGTACTCTTCCTTGGGGACTCAACTCACTTGACTTACACATTTATTCTCACATTATTTATTTCTTACATTGCTGCTTTCAAAAATAATGCAAATCATTTCCCCATATATATGTTTAGCAAATGCATTTATTGAATTAGTTCCCCTGAGCAATGCAGTTTTTGTCCTGTCATGGATTTATGCTCTTCAGGATAACCAAGGGTGCATGGGAGCTTGCCCAACCAGCCATTCCCAGCGGGTGTTGGATTCCACCAGGGCTGCGTTTTGTCAAAGATTCTGCTCATAATGTTTATGGACAGATTGTGTCAGGTTTGGTGGTCTCAGGATCTTGTCCCTGCTTTTTATGGATGATGTGGTTCTGCTAGCTTCATCAGGTGCTGACCTACAGCCTGCACTGCGGTAGGTTGCAATCAAGTTAGAAGCAGTTGTGATGAGAATCAGCACCTCCAGGTCTGAGGAGGGTCCAGTGAATGAGCATTTTTACACACAGATCGAGGTGACTTCAACCCATTCTCTAGGCGATCTGCTGTGCTAAGACCATTTAATAATGTCTGCCAGATGTTTTCCAAGCACACCGTCGTGTCACTGTGCTTCATCTGATCCTCCTTTTTTCATTGTAAATGTTACCCAACCACAACCTTATCTGTGTAATCTGTGTAGTAGGTGACTGCACTGAATACAGTGTCTGCTTCAGAAATAATGTCCTCAGATTTACTTCCATAACTGCTACACAAAACTCCAACTGAGGAATGTTGTGTTCTGGGCATGGAGTGAGTCTGGCTTTACTTGAGACCAAACCAGAGCAGCTTTCTTCATCCACAACAACAGTCTTCAAAGATGCAACTTCAGCTGCTGCCTTCTCTGAAGCATCTGAGTTCTGTTAGCTTGGCCACAAATGGTGACACATTTGAGTATGGCCTGGGGATTCTTAAATTAATTAATTCTTGAAGAGAATTTCTCCAGCTGTCCCATACTTATTCCTTTTCTGCTTGCAGTGGAGTGTCCCAATCCGAGGAATCTCAGGTAAACACCCTAAGAAGTAATTTTCCTTGAATTGCCACAGGAGAGACAAATCCAGGAGGATTATACTGGCTGTTCACTGTTAACAGTCCAAGTCTGAGTGTAGTCCAAGGCTGTGCTGTGCTGGTAGAGTATCAGCAGCATGGTCCAAGTCTTTTAAGTCAGAGAGGGCAGTGGACTTTTTAACCAGATTGTTTAACACAATCTTGGAGTGTGAGAGAATGCTTGAGAAATAGAAAGGAGGGCACTGGTGCTGATTTTCAAGGACATGGCTGATGTGCAGAGCATTAGTAACCACAGAGGGATAAAGCTGATGAGCCATACCATAAAGATATAGCAAAGAGTTGTTGAAGCTAAGTTGAGAAGAGAGGTGATGATTAGTGAGCAGCAGTATGGATTCATGCTGAGAAAGAGCACTACAGATGTGATGTTTGCTTTGAAGTATAGAGAAGATCAGAAGGAGGTGCACTGTGTCTTTGTGAGAAAATATAGGATAAGGTGCCAAGAGAGGAACTGCATGAGGGAGTCAGGAGTGGCAGAGAAGTATGCGAGGCTGGTGCAGGACATGTATGAGGACAGCAAGACAGTGGAGACGTCTGTGGTAGGAGTGACAGATGGGTTCAAGGTGGGGGTGGGATTACATTGGCTCTGAGGCTCTTTTTGTTTGCAGTGGTGATGGACAGGTTGGCAGATGAGGCCAGGCAGGAGTCTCCATGGACTATGATGTTCACAGATGACACTGTGATCTGCAGTGAGAGGGAACAGGTATCAGAGAAGCTGCTGAGGTAGAGGTATACACTGGAGAGAAGAGCAGGGTTCTAGAACGCTTCTATCACTGCAATTAGCAAGTGGGAGAGCACCCCGCACACTCAGCCCACTCGCAAATACCAGACTCCAATTATTTTTCTCTCACTAGATCACTGCACTACAGTACTATTTCACAGCAATTTGCAATCTACCAGTTTCATTCACAATGTGCATCTTACGACGATCCTGTTCACACTTGATTTTGCACAGCTATAGAAAGCAAAATGGCGACCAGTAACTCTTCTGGTTTATATGCAAAAAGAATTATTGCTCTCTCTAATGAGGCCTGAATTAGAGTTCTGCATCAGTCCTATGTACATAACCGGAAATCCCCTCTGAACCCTACGCTGTAACATACGATGCAATCTGATGTGCACCTCTCGAGAAATGTAACTACACATACACAAAGATTGTGATTACCCTGTAGGCTTCAGAGGGGATTTCCGGTTACCAGCAAAGACCCGAAGCAGAAGTCTAATTCAGGCCTAAAATTATCAAGCGGGTGCGTCATTTAGCATTTAACATTAGCAATTAATTAGCTAATGCTAATGCTGGAGACAATGGCAGTAACAAAACGACAGGAGGTCAAGCTGGAGGTGGCAGAGCTGAAGATGTTACGATTTTTGTTGGGAGTGACCAGGGTAGACAGGATTAGACATGAGTACATCAGAGGTACAGCTCAGGTTGAGATTTTTGGAAACAAAGTAAGAGATGAAAGGCTGAGATGGTTTGGACATCTGCAGAGGTGGGACAGTGAATATACTGGGCAAAGGATGTTGAGTAATAGCTGCCAGGCAAGAGGAAAAGAGGAAGACCAGAGAGAAGATTCACAGATGTGATGAAGGAAGGGGCGTGTAGAGGGTTGGTGTGACAGAAGAGGATGCTCAGAATAGGATGAGATGGAGGCAGACGATCCACTGTGCTGACATTTTCAAGGACCAGCTGAAAGAAGTTTTTATTATTTTCAAAAACTAAACTAAAAATAAATAAATAAAATAAATTCTAAATTCTAACTAAAACTAAAACATTTTGATTAAAGTTAACAAAAATGTTTTATCATACCTAGTTTTAGTTTTTAGTTTATATTCAACTAACTGTATTAAAGGTTGGGTGGTAGCCAAGCAGTGTTGATGGAGAAGCATACTTATAGTATTTCGTAGTACACCTTGAACACTGACACTACCAAGCAGTTTCTTCCTGCGTCTCACTGTGTCCCTCTCTAACCTGTCAGCTTTCAGCTATTTTAGAGCCAAGATATCAGGACAGTCACTGAGAGTTTACAGAAGCCTAGCTGCTTATATAACACTCTCATTTCAACATTTATACAGACCGTTAAGACCCTACACTTCCTACACTTAACTGACTGAAATTAAAGCTTTAACAGCTTTAAAGCTTTTAACATTCAATTCTCCTGAATCTCCACAGTAAAGACAGTGGTTCATGCAGAACAGATGCAGAGACTGACAGAACGGTATATGAATGAATGTAAAAAATAAATAAAAGGTTTAAATATGTCACGAGCACTAACTCTTAGTGATGGAAAAAGTAGTCAGTTGTAGAAGTACACACAGCACTGAAAATCCTCTAGTCCCAGTTAAATTCATTATTTATTTCTTTGTAGTTAAATGTACTTAAAGTTTCAAAGTTAAAAGTGCTCACTGTGCAGAAAAGGTTTCCTATGGCAATTTTACTGTTATGCTTTTGGATTAATATAACTACTGCATTAATGTGTGTGGTGCATTTTACTGCTGTAGAAGTTTAAGGTTCAGTTCATGCAAACTCCTTTGTAATCACCTTTGTGGGCAGTTTAATCTACCTGTGAGAAGGACAAGTTCAGATTTATTGCTAAACTATAAAAGAAGTCTTAAGCTTTTAGTTTTAGTTTTAATTTAACCAAGCAGAATTTAACATGAAGGAATGGGAAGAGCAGCTGCTCAGCACGAGAGGCATACAGGCCATGGATGTCAGTGTTTTGATTATTTCATCAATTTTTCGGAACAAAGTTAGATCCAAACAAAAGTATGCACACCAAACTCTCCATTATCACATGTCAACGTTTCTTTTATTCCTCTCACATATGGTATCTGTTACATAACATGTTGAAATATCTGTCACATTACACCTATTACTGTGACTTAGGCAGATGTGAAACATGCTATAACAGGATCTGAATCTTACTATGATGCTTTTCAGGCGTCACTGAACATTTTCAGGATTTTGCAGAAGCACTGATGTCCTGTTTATTATCCACGGTGGGTAGTGTCAGCTTCTTTCTTTAGACTCAAATACTTGCAGCATGACCCAGCAACCAGAAAAAGTCAGTGGCACAGCAGCGGTAACTACATTAATGCTGGATTGGTCAGGATATGATGTTCAGTGTTCTTTTACACATTTGACTGGCCAGCTCTTATACAGAGATTTCAGGTTTATAAGGTGGAATTACTTGTAATAAAGCAACTCTCCTCTGGATGAATCCTGTGTTCCATCCAAGCTGTCAGGATTCATCCAAGCTGCCCTCGCACACTCAGGGGGAACAGGGAGGGTACATATTTCATCTCAGTGTCTCACTGAAGATTTTGCTCTTACATCAGAACATATCAGTTCTTTTTGGCTGCCCTCCTGGTCTGAGCGGAAACAAACCTACCCTTAGACTACATTACGTTTGTCAGATTAAGTAACAAGTTATGTCTGTGTTTGTCGATTACTTTCACTCTGCTTGTTTGCAGCCCACATATTTGCACTGCTCTTGGTGGACTGCTGGTGATTACTGATCTGTGTTCATATACTGGTGATCGCTCACAAAGCTTTTCACACCCATTAGTGCTTTTTCTTTTACTCGGGCTAAACTCACACAAATGAGTTTCAGGCTTGACGCGCTCGCTTCTCATTCAGTTTATTTGGGGTGACACTTGCCCAACTGAAAAGTGGAGCTTTTGCTTTGCTTTACTTGTCTTGGAGTAACTAAAAATTTTAACCTTTCAATCACCAGCACAGGCACCAGCTGATCAAATCCACATCAAATACTCCAGCTTGGTCACTTGCCAGTTAAATTGCTGAATAAAATATGATACCCTCCTGTGAGGGGTGGCTGCTCCTGCAGCCTGTCATTTGACATCAAAATGGATGCGAAGCTGATCAAATGAGCGATCATTGAGGAATCAGCCTGTTTCATATGCTCAAAGAAAGCTAGTTAAGCTCCTGTTAACTTCTAATCGAAGCACTGTTAGCTTACCTACCATAAAAAACAAGTGCTGCCACATTTTCAGAACTTTGGCATCAGCTTGGTACCAAAAGAGTAGCTCCCTTATATGTGCTATCAAAACTCCTGTGGTTGACCTTATATTTCACCCCACCATCAAACCACAGTGAACCAAACAGGAGTCAAAGCACCCTCACTCTGCCCATCTCCATGCATTAGTTACAAAACAAAAAATGGATACACTGGCACCCAGAATCCAATAAGCTCAGTATAACAACTGCCCAAACTGAACACAGCGCGTCTGTCACAGATGTGTTTCACAGTGACACTCCTTCACTGTGACAAGGTGACAGACTGACGGGGCACATTATCATTATAGACACCAGCGTGTTGTTTCATGGTGTGTTGGGAAATCACAGCACTTAGCACGCACACATACTATCTAGGTTGTTACCACAGCAACCAATGAAAATAGTTACACGATGCCTGAACAATCAAATCTGACATGATCGCACACTGTAATGTGGCAAGGCAGCTCCTTTACATCACAACCACTTGATGAAACTATGTTCACGCACAATCACATACATTCACAGCTACATGCACGTGGGTGTGGCATGAAAATGAAATTAGAAACTGGTGCTGTGGAGTTTGTGTTTAGAAATACAGGAAATACAGGATCCAGCAATCTGGTGTCTGAAAGTCAGGATATTTCAACCTGTGCTGGTTCATTTTCTTTTTTTTTCTATTGTGAATCCTGTCATTACATAAGCACCATGCTGAAACGCTGGAGTGCCTTTTTAAATCTGGACTACTTACATACTAAATGTCTGTCAAAGAAAATGGGGAAAAAAACTCAACACATGGAACATAAAAAGCTCTTTTTTTTTTTTTTTTGATTTTTGGAAGGGTCTGTGAGTGCAGTGCCGCCAACAAAATCTGAAAAAAAACTGCTGTTTGCACCTTTCTTTGTGATAAGAGGTGTTCAGAGTATGTGAAAAGCCAATGGGATGCCAAAACAAGTGCCAACATCGAGCAGCTCCTGTGCCTGATCTGCATGAATATGTTTGCTTCAGCTTGTTTTTACAGGATAATCTGCTGGGGGAAATCCTACAAATGGACAAAAACAACTACATTCATCACCATCGTGGTGCTGAAGATTACAAATAGGTTGGAAATTTAGAATGAAAGGGACTGCAATCTTGGCTACTGCACCAACAACGTTACAACTGAAATGCAGCAGCAATCTTTGACTGTTTTGAAAGAACACACCATGTGAGTCTTTGCTTTAATCCTCCTTTCAAGTCTGTCTTAGAGGTTGAGCTATGAGATGGGAAAAGGCTTCAGTAACCTCCTACACCAGGTTGTTTTTAGTGGAGTAACCTATTTTTCATTATTTAGAGGTGAGCTCAAACACCTGGTGTGCTTTATTCTGCTATGCAACTGACCCTCTGTGCACCCTTCCTCTCTCTGTGGGTACACACATGCATTTAAGAAAGGGATTGTTTATTGGCCAGAAGTTCCCCCATCCACAGTCTGATACAGGGTTCAGCTCAAATGAGCCTTATCTGGTAAAGTTCTCTTCTGCTGATACATAACTGTTTGACTTCAGGAGTAAAAGAAGAAGAAAAAGAACAAAGAAAGCTACTCAGGAGAGCTAGCAGGAGAGCTTATGTGGGAAGGAGGAAGCTAACAGCAAAGGGTCAGTAGTTTAGAGATATTTCACCTGCCACAAAAACAGCTTTTCCTTTTATGCTTTCAATATTTTTTGACTGATGCGCAAACTGCGGTTAAGTGAGATGATGCAAATGAAAAGCTCAGACAACGATGGATTCACTTTCTCGTTGCTCTCTCGCTTGCCCTCATGTTTCATGTAACACTTGTAGGAAAGCTTTTATTACACTTACAGCGCCATAATGATTGTCGTC
Source organism: Cichlasoma orientale (assembly GCA_034780415.1). NCBI lineage: Eukaryota > Metazoa > Chordata > Actinopteri > Cichliformes > Cichlidae > Cichlasoma > Cichlasoma orientale. Next base: position 82,642 of record JAVDPK010002393.1, on the reverse strand, counting down.
AACTCAATTATTATTTCATTTCACCTCTCTCTTGTCCACTCCACTACGTGAGAGGACTGCACTCACAGTGAGACTGAGAGCATGGAAAGAATAAACTAGTGTGGCCATAAATGACAGCAGGAAGCATGTGTTGCGCTGTGCTCTGAAACTCATTCTTCTCTATGGCTTGCAATAACAGTTTCCCGCGAGCAAAGTGCAGCACAAGCGTGCTGTCGAGGCGCACTCGTGTGCACTGTGGTAAATGTTCAACACTGTCTAAGGAACTTTATGACACTAGTTTGCGTGCTCATAGGGACCTAGGGAGCAAAGCAGTGTTGTGGAAACGTGTTTCCAATGAATTTGTTTAAACAGTATCTTGTTGTATTTAGGTACTCTAGTATCCGTAGTTTAGGTCTGTGTACTCAACTAAAACTTCCTTGAATACCTCGGTTGTTATTTGAAATAATGTTAATGTTATAATGTTATAATAAATACATAGGCCTGTCACGATAACAAATTTTGCTAATCGATTAATTGTCTCAGAAATTATTGCAATTAACGATAATATTGTTT
>JAVDPK010002393.1:68931-79741 GCA_034780415.1 Cichlasoma orientale | reverse complement strand
AGAAAGAAAGAAAGAAAGAAAGAAAGAAAGAAAGAAAGAAAGAAAGAAAGAAAGAAAGAAAGAAAGAAAGAACCATATTGATTTTATCATGGTTCATACTGAATTTAAGTTCTTCTTATTAGTTCATACTTCCACTGTGTCTCCTGGTAACAGATGCTTTTTTTTTTACTGTAATTAAAAAACATCAGTTTATTGCTTCAAGCTTCAAACTGTCTTCACTCACTGTAAATGTCAAGATCACAGCTGCTCTGTTTATTTCGCTTGATGTTGTCATGACTATTATTTCACATTTAGCTCAACAGCATGTAATGCCTGCTGATCAACATGCCAGGTATGAGTTACAATCAAACTTCATGAATTATTTTTGTTCCATCGTCTGACAACCGAAACAGTAAAATGTGTTATGAGAGAAACATTACCGTGAAATTGACTCAATTAAATTGCAGTGTAAATGATCACAGAGCTTTGGGATGTCTTTCTGCCTCACTTTCTCATTCTGCTTTCTATGTACAAATACACTCACACAAATGAGGAGAATCATTAAGACCCAAATACTTCCTCAGCCATTCTTTAATTTTAAATCAAGCTGCCTGCAAATATGTATTTTTAGATACATCTATATACGCTTACAAATACATTTCAGGCTACGGGCGCAGTTCTCCAAATTTAAAAAAAAGAAATCACTTTGGTGCATAATGCCTGGAAAACTCAAAAAACAGTTTTGTCATTATCTATCTTCCACCTGGCCCTTACCCAGCTCTATCTGATTTCTCAGACTTTTTTTTTTTTTTATCTGATTTAGTGCTCAGTTCAGATAAAATAATTATAGTGGGTGATTTTAACATCCATGTAGATGCTGAAAATGACAGCCTTAACACTTCATTTAATCTATTATTAGACTCTCAGAATGTAAATGAGCCCACCCACCACTTTAATCACACTCCAGATCTTGTTCTGACATATGGCACAGAAACTGAAGACTTAACTGTATTTACTGAAAATCCTCTTTTGTCTGATCATTTCTTAATAACATTTAAATTCACAATAATGGCTCACACAGCAATGGGGAATAAATTTCATTACAGTAGAAGTCCTTCTGAAAGTGCTGTAACTAAGTTTAAGGATATAATTCCTTCACTTCTATCTTCTTCAGTGTCATGTGCCAGCACAATGCAGAGCAGCTACCTATACTCTACTCCCACAGAGGTCGCTTATCTCATCAGTAGTGTTACATCCTCTCTGCATATGACTCTGGATACTGTGGCTCCTCAAATCAGAAGTGCTTGACTCCCTGGTATAGTTCACAAACGCACACCTTAAAGCAGATAACCCGTAAGCTGGAGGGGAGATGGCACCTAACTAATTTAAAAGATCTACATTTAACCTTGGATACTTTGGCATGCCGACTGGAACAGCCTGGGATTGAACCATCAACCTTCTGATAAATAGATTACTGAGCTATGGCAACATTACCCACATGACCGCATGACACGCGAAGCCATGGGTAGAAGCGCTCATTTTGGACGCTCACATAGACTGTATTTCAGGGCCTGCACACACGACTGACACTGTTGTTTGGATTGGAGGACATGTTGCAGTTGACACGCCCATTCACCACACTAAGAGTTTCATCTGTCCACAAATTATTCATTCAGTTTATTAAGATTCCTTTTTTTCTTGCATGGTAAAAATGACTAGCAGCCCAGCTTTCACATTCCTTAAAATTTCATTCAATATGGTTTTATCAATTAAGTAAAAGTAAAATGTTTCACATACAGAATGCTGAGTAATAAAGATTTCAAGTTAAATTTCTGTTACTCTCTGCTGCCTGTTTTAAGGCAGCAGAATTCTCAACATAAACAGTGACGTGTGTCAGATAAGGATTGGGTTTGAAAAGCAAGAAGTGCATCTACTAATAGTTCAACTTTTTATATCCATTCATAATTCATCCTGTGAAACACTCTTCCCATCTTCATACACTTACTTTCTAACTCAAAAGCACTCTCTCTGCTCCCTAGATGAAGCTGAAGGAACATTTACATGCAGTAACAGACACCTAGTTCTCACTATTGCATCTTGATAAAGCCAGCTGTGTTACATATTCACCTGCAATACTTAAGCAGCACAGTACCTAAAAGCTTCTGCACTTTAAGTATTATTCTGAGGATTTGGTTTCAGAAGCAGATAATGCGTTTTTAGTTTGTGACTCCTTATGCAATGATTAGAAGGACTGGCAGTGAGCTGCCATAGCTGAACCGACACTGACAGAGAAACCTAGAGAAGCTCAGACTTCATATGAAGAAAATGCTAACACAAAGTACAACCCACACTGACAGGTAATGTCTGGGGAGAGCAGTGCAAAACCACTATAATGAAGAGAGGTGAGGACTAAGGATAGAGTTAAAGTTAAAGCGGAACTTGTGGACTGCCTTTGGATAGGAAGTTCAGGACAGCAGGGCCTTTGTCTGCTTTGCTTCAGCTCGGCACAGTATACTCTACCTGACATTTACACAGTCTCTTAGCTGTAATAGCTTGAGGTTCAATAGCTCTTTTCAAGCGAACATGTGGCAAATTCCAACGTTAGCATATTCAGCCTCTCTGGCTGACAGATCCACAGCTCGGCTCCTTGCAGCCAACTGAATCACCTTCTTGCTCCCAGCCAACATCCTGCCACTGATCAGCCTGAAGATTAGATGAGGTTCTGGCTTACCTGGCTGCCCAGCTCCATCTGATTTAATGCTCCAGACAATAATAGGAAAATGTGCTTTTTCACAAAGCAGGGATGAAAGATCAAGTCTGAAGGTTTGTGGCTTGTGCAGACTCACATAACCATGACTCTGTTGTGCGAGTCGGAGCTGACCTCTGGATCAACAGCCTAGGAGGAGGAGTGACTGCATTCCCCAGCCTCCAGCGATGCAAAGGCTGCTCTCTTTGCTAATTCTATCTCCACTGTATGCAAACAAACACACTATGAGCAATCATTATGAAAATGCTTTCAACAGACAGAGACTCTGTGGTAGGGAATCACAATGAGGTGTAATTATCTTGCTGCTGTCACCAGAGCTCCTTTAAACTCTGCTGCTGCTTGCCATCATGCTATGAATGTTAGCATTTACATATTTTACACAAGACTGAAATGACAAAATGCTCCAGCCCAGCTGTTCTCATGTCTGTGCTGGTACCCATGTAGTCAACTGGCAGACTAAATCTGGCAGCACAGGGTCCATGTCCTATAATGAGCGAGCAGAGACTAAATCAGTTGTGGCTGATTGTTGGCCGTGGCTGTTGTGGAGCAGTTGGTGTTTCTCTTATCTGTCTTTAAAAGGCAAACAGATCACTCTGTTTCCCTCCCTCTGGCTGTCCTTATGGTTTTTGTGTGTCTTTTATTTGAGTGTGTTTGGGCATGTCTGTGTGTTCAGCTGGCAGATGCAGCAAAAGTGAGAACACTATTGCTGTTAAGGAGGTAAAAAATAGAGCACCTATTTCTTTCTCCTGCTCTGGCTTTCATAACACTCTACCAGTCCATTAAAAGCTGAGAACACTGACCACCCATCAAGCTGAAAAAAGCTACTCTATAGTGATGAAGTGAGAAGTCACCTAACATTAGGTTGCCTGCCAATTTAACCCGTCTAATGTCGAGACTAATCCTTAGCTAAAAGCTGACATAAAGCGTGGCATAAGTTCTATGACGACGATCTTTTTTGGCTCTTCAGACCACAGTGCCACAGACAACTTGGGGGAAGTGCAACCTTCCTCCAAAGTCGACCTTCATTTTCCATTATTGGGCCTCTTGTAGCAGACTGTTCCTTGTTATTGCTGTGGTTGGTGGCTTTTCCCCCTCTCTTGAAAACTGGGAATATTTTACCTGGCACTGTTGTTCCTGTCAGTAAGTGAATCATCAAATCACTTTCCGAGGGACTTAATTGGATTCTCCTCTATCAGTGGAACTGCCTCCCCTTGTACATGCACAGCTTGGACCTTTTGGTCAGATCCCCTTCCTGATCACCAAGTGCTAGGGGCAAATCCTGTCCTTGCCTTCTTCACCACCTCTTTGACTTCCTTCCAGGATGGTTCACTGAAGTTTAGCTTCCTGGGGTATTATTTCCAGGGGTATTAATGCTGTTGATATTTGGGTTGGGTTCCTGAAAGTGTAATTGTGGGTCTTTGGTGAACTGTGATCGTTTCCCTTTCCTTCTTCTTCTTCTTCCAAGAGCTTTCTGCTTTTCGGAGTCTGCAAAGGTGTTCCTGGAGTTGGCTCATCTGGTCCTTGATGCCTTCCCTTCATTAGCTGGAGCTCTTTTGAATCGCTTGGTGAGCATCTTGATTTCTCCCCTCAAGTGATAGATCTTCCTCTCTTCTGCTTGGCTAGTATGCAGACTTGGTATTGACTTTCTTCTCCTCAGTTCCAAAACGCTCCCTTGCTATATTGTATGTTATTGTTGTGAGATTATTGACTTTCTACTTTCGTGCTAACCTCATGCACCCACGCCAGTCTTTTTCTGGAGGTCATCTGTCTCTCCAGCATCACTGACCTACCCCAGTTTCCTGGAAGTCACTGGTTGCCCAGAGCAAGTGCAGTGTAGTGGAGACATAGTAATACAGAAAAAGGACAGGTGTAGATGTCTCAATTCCTTTGTTGGACACAAGGCTGAGCTAACATGCTAGCTAAGCTAGCTGACGGTGTTTGCTAGCTCTTCACCAGCACCAAAACCATCACGATGACTGACATTACAGACTGGGAATATTTTACCCTCACATTTTGTTCAGTTTAAAACAAAAATAATCCTAAATTTGTGGTTTTGTAAGCCTCGTTGTTGGACTGACAGTTGCTTGTTTGCAGTTTGTGAAATTTGTTCCATCCTAGATATTCCATTATTGCCTGTAAGTGATATGTGTAAGCGGTATTATTGCAAAGTGGACGCGTTATGAACCACAGCAACTCAGCCAAGTGGCAGAACACATACATTTACACAGTGGGGTCACAAAGTGCTGACTCAGTAACTGCAGTTTCAAACCTTCTCTGGCATTAACATCAGCACAGAAACTGTGCCCCAAGAACTTCATGGCATGGGTTTGAAATGGCCAAGCAGATCCTGTAGGTGTAATCTACAGGTGTCCCAGTACTTTTGTCAACATAATATGCATAAACTATTTTCACCTTTAAAAAGAACATTTTAATTCTTAAATTTTGAAACAGAATACCTACCCACTGACCAAGTATCTTAATAATCACATATTCTTGTACAGTTCTACATTACTGTAGTTCATTGTATTCTATTTTGGTCCTCTAAAGCTCGAGAACTACGGGGTCTATACATGTGATTGAGTACAATGCAGTTTTTAACTTATTCTGCATTTTATACCAAAATATAAAATGCTAACACAATAACACCCCCCACCCCCCGGACGTGCTGTAACACTTCCTCTTGTGACAAATCAACATTTTTTTCCTTGTTTACAACAAGGAGCGCTCTAAAAACATTCCCCCACCACCATGACGTTGCTTACTACAGTCTACCCCACGTGTATTTTTTGGGTGTTTTTCTTGTTCAGTTACACAGTGTAATTGAACAAGAAAAATACATTTTCCTTTTCATCTCATAGATCATTTTAAACTAACCACTAAAGGTGTTTTTTTTAGCCTATCAAGTTTCAAATACAACAAGGGACAAAAGCCATGAGCTAGGAGTCAGCGGGCACAGCCATTCATCTGACAGAAGCACCTGAAAAACACACCAAAAATCCATCCTAATAATGAAGACAATATGGATACAACTCCTACAAATACTACTAAGCACATTAGTACATTAGTACAAACATTAATATAAACGTTCTGAAAACTAGTAGTTGTCTTTTCACAGTGGTATGATTCTTTACATCACTTATACAGAAAGTGGAGTCAGTGTTTCCCACAGAATTAGATTATATCTGTAGCACATGTACGTCTGCAAAAGGAGGCACTAAAGTACTTAGATGAATAAATATAATAAATAATACTATATGTACTTTGTGCCAGTAAACAATGGTGTAGTAATCAGCTGCCGCTCCAACAAGCTCCTCATCCCATGGACCAGCTCCAACTGTCTTGGACTGCAGTGGATGAAGGTAAACGTGTTACTGCTCTGCAGCCTCAGTGAGCTACGGTACAGCAGCTGACCTCCAGAGCAGGACAAGGACCACTGCTGTGGCCCACTGCAGTTCAACACAGTCGACTGTCCAACTGTAGGACGAGGAGTTTGAGAGAGCTGACTGCCAGAAGAGCGATCTGTCCAGCCTGCTGGCACAGGAACACGAGATGAGAAAGACAAGAGCTAGCTGATTATCAGCAACTGAACATTCAAAATACGAGCAAGGAGACTGTTCAATAGTAAATCCATCACATCATCTTGGGCAGCTGAAAAATTAATCACAAATTATATTTGGACAGTTGTCAATAGTGTGAGAAATGCTGCATGCCAAGTTTCTTTATCACGTAAAGGGATTTATTACTTATTACTATTGTGTTGATTATTTACATTAAAAGAAATGACTACTAATTATTAGCCTCATGAGCTTTATCACTTTTTGAAAAACTAGCCACTGGCTGTAGTATAGTATACAGTATTGACCTACATAAATTTATCAACAAACACACACAGTTGCCCTCTGATGCTGTGATGCACAAACATCTTAATGAATTTTCAGCTGAGAGCTGGGAGTCTGTGGATCAGCTCATCAGAAGATGTGGCTGCATTTTGTGTGTTGCTGCAGCAGGAGCCATGGAGACAAGACAGAAATTGATGCAGGCACTTAGGAAACAGCAAACATGATCACAGCTGAGAAAATGAAGCGCGATGTATGCTTGGACATGTTGTGCCTGCACCAAGAAACATGGCTGATTACGTAAGGCCAATGCATATTGAATTATCTCTGTACTGTATTGTGTCAGTGAAGAAGCGTCCCCTCCTCCAGCTCAAACACTCGTATATTCAGGGCATAGTGGTTCTGTTTCCTTTCACTGCTGTGTAGGAGTAGAATTAGACTGAGCTGATCCGGTGTGGCAGTGTTGTGAAGACTTGAGTGAAGAAAAGAGCAGAGGAGGGAGAAGCGCAAAAGCAAGACAGGAAAGCTGGAGGAGAGGCAGGAGGGGGAGGGGTTAGTAATGGTGAGGAGTGGGAGAAGTGGGCTAAGTTAATGGTTGTAGGATATTACATGCAGCGATAATGAGAGGGAGGGACAGCTTAATTAGGGGGATGATAGACACTGGGAAGCAAAGCTAAAGGGTTATATGGAGCAAGAGCTCTATTACAGAGGGGAGTTGGGGACATCATAATCCCTGTGGCCTTATAAGTAATTACTATGTGATAGTGTGAGAGAATGGTAAAACCTATCTACTGTCAGCAGAATTGGAATTAACTCCCTAACGGTTCCTTTACTGCAGCATACTTTTAGTGTGTGAGTGCATGCGTTAGCTGCACTTCTAGCCTTTAAAGATTTAAGTGGGTGACTTTCAGAGTGAGCGCATTTGTGCATATTAAGGGCATTTTTTTTTCACGCTGCACTTCTATAAAGAGGGAATTGGTTTAGGTGTTGGAGGTGCGTTTATGGGTACAAGACTGTACAACACCCGCCTCCCTCCTCTGCGTGTATGGATATGAAATCAGCAGGAGGTATGGTTAGTGTATTCTGAGACTTTAACCCAGCTAGCAGGCTGGCTTTTATTTCCCTGTCCCACAGATAGATGCGCAGTAACCACACCGCTCGCCTGCAGTGGTATAGGGACATTCACCCTGTTAGGCAGAAGAAGATTTACACTAGCATTATAGGTCCCTAAGGATCACTGGCTCCTGTGCTGCATGCAATAATTTAACAAACCGTGCACTGAGTTCAAGCAGGACATTTTTACTAACCAAACTAAGTCTCTAACTGACCTGAAGAAATTCTAATTTGCTCCAGTTTGTGTTGTTATAGCTGATTCAGGTCAGACCTAATTATGGACCTGCTGAGCAGCGAAAGATTTATCAGCCACGGACTGCAACACCCTCCACTGAAACGCTCAGAAAAGAGGTCTGCAACAAAAATATAATTCTAAACTCTGTCTATAACTTCTTTATCACCTGTGTTGGGGCTAACACATTATAAAGTAGTGCATTTAGAGTACAAAATAATTTTTCTGTTGAGCTGTCACTCTGAGGGAAGTTATCCGGTAAAAGAAAAATAAATTCTGAACAACATATCTGCTCACAAAAGCACTCTAAGTTACTTGCCTTAGAGTAACTCTGTAACATGTCCCTTTTTGAAAGCAGCAACACAAGCTGTGCACACCAAGCCTGCAGAAAACTACTGGCATCAGCTGCAGCCCAAGACAATAGAGTTGGAGTCTGTCCACTCATTACAGTGGCAGCTGATTATTTCTCTGTAATTTAAGTATATATAGTTTTACTTAATTATTCATTCATTCATTCAACATATGAATGCACTTCCAGGGCTTTTCCTGGCTCAGAATGGGCCTTTCGGTGGTGAATGTGCGCGCTAAACACAATCAGTCGTTAATGAGTCTGCGTTGTTATTAGACAGAAACTTGCATTTCTCTGTTATTTGTGACTGTTACTGAATAGAATACACACAAATTGTACAGGATAAAACACAGTGAGCTGTGGTCCATCTTTGGCAAAGACAAACAATGCACCATTGTCTGTAAAATAAACAGCTGTGCAACTGTATTTAAAACTTTAAAAGATAAATGTTAGAGTTTCAAACACATTAGTTCCTTTATACTGTACACTGCTACAGGACCTCCTTTCAGCCTATATCTGAAACTCCCCATTATTATAATGTTACTCCCTGGTAACATTATAATATAATTCTGCTAAACGCACTGGGAGAGTCTGGGCTCCAGTGTTTCTGGTGAAGCAGTCAGGCCATTAAAAGTATAAAAGTGGGAGCCCAGTCAAAACCGAATCACTGCATCTGCGCTGGCTGATCCAGCGCCTGTCTAAAATACAGTGAATATAGATAAGGCACCAGAGGGCGACTGACCAACTAGGCCTGTGATGTTATCAAAAGCGGCCCCGACCCAAACTAGTGTCCGCCATATTTGTTTGTCCCTTCAGAGCTGTCAAGCCCCGGTGTTTATAATTACCACAAACATGTGGGCTCCCACTCTCAACAACGTAAAAGATTCATTCGGGTCACATTTTTTCCTTTAATCAGGTATAAAGAACTGAAAACAATCAAGAGAAGCCTCGGGGAAATGAAAAAGTGATCTGAAACTGACAACTGAGGAAGTCCATTGACAGCCAGCTGTACTGAGGCTGCATATATTTTTATAACACACTGTATTTATAACAGAAAATAAAGCAAATTATGAGGATCGTTAAAATAGTACAATCATATGTAATTAATGATATAATTGTATCCCATAGCGGCCAGCTGGCGTGTTTCTACTACTGTTTGTTTATAAAAATGTTTCTGTGCAAACTTTATTTAAACATTTTAATAATAATAATAATAATACTTATTTAAAAAAATCAGGAATAAAAAATGATTTTGTGAAAATTAAATATTTTGCATTATTTTACATTTTTACCCTGGAGTCCCCTCAAACACTGTGGCTGGCATAATGTGCAGGCTGTCAGATCACTGTTTACCTGTAAAACTTTATGAAAGGAGTTCGATACAGGTTGATGAGTCAGTGAAGCTCACTTGTGACCGATGACAGCGATACTGAGGTTAGCAATGGTCAGCTGGTGTTACTGAAACTTTCTTTGAGGCGGCTCTAATCTTGTCAATGACTCGGACACTGAGCGAATAAACTCTCATACGATGTGAGAATGTATGTATTATCAGAGGGAAAGCGTGATTTTTAGCCTAACATTAGCTGGTACAAGCGGAAGCAAATGGATGGATGGATTAGCTGGTACACAGTTAGCTTATAACCAGCTGCTGTTGTTTAGCCAGCTCCTGTCAGCTGTCTGGAGGGTCGCAGGTCTGATCTGCTGAAAATCACTGATTTCAACAATATCTTTATGTATGTTTTACGCTAGAGCTATCAAGAGCAGAAGTCACTTTTTTCTTTTATTTAACCTTTATTTATACAGGTAGTCCCATTGAGACTCAGCATCTCATTTGCAAGACAGACCAAAATGAGCACATGCTATTGCAGTATTAGAGTATTGAGTATAAATACATTGAACTGATAGAGTAACTCTGTGAATGGCATCTAAATAATGTTTTACACACATTTCCGAAATCAATAAACAACCAATCTGACTCAATGACCCTTATTTTTCTCCATTCATCATCAGATTGAACTCAATTTATCACCATCCACACTCACTCAGTGACTCACACCATTGAAGCCTATCACAGCTGCCACAGGGCGAAAGGTGGGGTACAAACAAGCTAGCAACCTAAGGTGCAGACAACACTGCGATGCTCCTCTGCTTCATAAGCAGAAGCTAGTGCTGAGAGTACTGTAATCTGATATACTACTTTGTATGTTGGCTGGCTGATATATAAGTTAGGCTTGAAATTTACTTAGGGAGAGATAATGAGGACAGCAACAATCAGCCCAAAACAGAAGCAGGCCCAGGTGCATGTGAGGTTGCTACTGAAAAATGCCTTGTTCTGTTTCAGTAAACAACATACGAAACAGAACAAGGCTGCATGCCAATATTACCAAAGAAAGAACAAAAAACAAAAAAGCACGACTAATTTGTGTCATCAGCAGGAAAGCTGTAACCTGGGAACTCTTCTCTCTCTCTCTCTCTCTCTCTCACACACACACACACACACACACACACACACACACACACACACACACACACAC
>JAVDPK010002393.1:28533-41166 GCA_034780415.1 Cichlasoma orientale | reverse complement strand
GGATGGATGGATGGATGGATGGATGGATGGATGGATGGATGGATGGATGGATGGATGGATGGATGGATGGATGATGTCTTGGTCAAGGGTTAGGGTTGGGTTTTGGCCACATGCTAAACAAAGATTCAGGAACTAGAAGATGTTACCTTTAAAATTAAGTCTCTAACATTTGTATTTACAGTTTTCATGTTAAATTAAAACCATAGCCTTAATCCTAGATGGGTTGTTGAGCGATCCAACGAACAGACAGCCATGAGAGATGCTCGTCACAGAGGGTGGGGATGGGTGGGGGTGGCTCAGAGCCATAACTTCACCCTTTTTTAAATAAAGCATCTGGTGTGTCTCACCTGCCGACGAGGCTGCGTTTTCAAGGTCACCTCACAACAAATCGGAGCATCATCATTACTTTTGTCGGCCCTCTGTCGTTCCCATAGCAACCCTGCTGAGCTGACAGATGAGAGGCGCGGGAGTCGGCCTCCCACATAGTTGGAAAAAGACACACAAACACACATGCGCGCACGAAGGCATTAAGACAAATACACACACACACGAGCCCACATGCACGCATAATTACGTCTGGGGAAACATACGCTGCATTGTTTAAAATAAACCAGGCATCAGAGGCGAGGTGTTGGAGTGAGATTGTCGTACACAAATAGGCCATTACGGTAAAAGTGGAACACAAGGAGTCTCCTATGAAAAACAGAGCGTTCCCTCTCTACTCCACTCTCTCCGTCGCTCTCTCTGTGGGCAGGCCGTGTGCGCCTCGATGCTCGTTATCAGAACAAACAGAGATGAGGGTGGAAGAATGGGGGACACGCCGTGTACCAGAGAGGGAGGATGAAAGAGTGAAAAACAAGCCAAAGTCAACACCAGGCATGAGGGAATCACCGGGGAATCGTTTCTATCGGTACCCACCTACTTCCATAGGGAGCTTTACCATTTTAACGCATGAAAGGCAACACCACAACACACCAAACAGTCAGCTTGTGAAAAAAAAATTAATTTCACTTGATATCAGATGTATATTACCCCGAGGGGACTGAGAAATAAAAAGGAATGAGAGACACTCCGACGGCTGCAATAGGCTTGTAATGAATAAGACATTGCATCAGAATTGGAAAGAGGGTGAAATCTCCTTCCTGTCTGGTGTGTCTCACCCCTTGTTTCTGCGAGACAAGGGATGTATCATTACCAACTCTGTCTTTTTATGTCCTTGGAAGTGTGAATCCACAGTGTAACGAGTGGTGAAACATCCCAATAAATCTAGCAGGCACAGAGCTGAGAGAATCAGCACTATAAAAATCCAAATATCAGCTTTGTCCTCAGGCTGAGGACTTCCTGAGGTTTTGGTGTTTAGATTGGATTTCTGCACGCATGCACGTGTACGTTCAAAAATAATTTAAAATTATTGAAAAAATAATAATTTAAAGTGTGGCCACAAAGCAGAACAATGCACGCGATTTTTAATGCAAAACAATCATTTGCTTCATATTTATCACCGAGAGTTTTCACAGATATTCATTCTGAGGTCTGAACATGAAACCGAAGCAGACGCTCCTTAAACCTGGCGACTCCTCAGGTTCGAGGAGAACTCTAAAATTCTCGTGTTTAGCAGGTTAGTTTCCCGCTACACCATTTTAGCTTAGTGTGTTATCCTCTGTTGAATAGCGCTAGTATAATAGTGGCTGATGGGAATCTCATTAGTTATGTGGATTTTATTTGGTTATAAAGACAAATTGACATTTGGTAATTGAACTAGATGAAAAGTGTTCATCAAAATTATGTCACAAAATCCGTATGGAGACAAAGTCAGAGCATCATCAGAGTCAGGAGGATCTTCTGAGGACCGTGAATGTTGACATTGTATCCACTTCCTGTTGGCGTATTTCAGCCTGGATCAGCCTGATGCATTTCCTGCTAGAAATAAATGGACTTAAGCGCAAAATTTTCCAGTTAATTTTCTGCTTTTGTATTCCTCACGTTGCTCCTCACATTCACAACTTTGCTTTATGTAAATGAGAAATGTGGCTTGCAATCACCAAGTAATTTGATGCTTTATGCTAATTATAGTAAATATATATGTATATATATGTGTGTTAAACATAATGTGCATAAACACAATCACTGTGTCTTTGTCTTGGCAAATAAGAGGCTGCGGAGAAGCGAGAACCAGCAGCTTTCAGTTTCTGCATTTCAGTCACGTTTTGATTAAATCTCCCTCCATGACTCCAGACAACTTTCGTTTTTGACCTTCAGCTTCACAGATGAAGAATGATTTGCAGCCCAACGTCTTATCCCCGGCTGGAAACCGGCCCCTGCCATGCTGTGATACAGTCACCCATCGAGCTCCCTTATCTCCCAAGGGAAACACCCTCTGTCCTGATGTCTAGATATCTACGCAGCAACACTGTCTGCTGCAAATCCCAAGTGGCTGACAAAGCCTGTGGAGAACAGAGGCAGCAGGGCTGGAATCAAAATTCTGATAATGGTGGAAGAGCCTCAGGATTTGATATACACACACACACAAACACACACAGCTGATTAGAAGTTGGATGAAAGCAAGTTGATTACATCAATAGAAAAGAGAGATTTAGTCGATGGTTGTATTTGTCGTACCTGAGTCGCCACAACTTCAGCTCAGCCCAAATGCATCTAAGTCAAAGTGAGGATCTGTCTGAGACAGCTGCAGTACTGCAAACTGCCATTAGGTGTCTCTGCTCCACCAATAACATCATCAGAATGTCTGCTGCCGAGCTTTTCCACTCCCCAGTACGCCTGAGGAACAGGTGAATGGACTGGAAGTCTAAATGAGAACCAGGAGCTCTTTCTTTGATTTATTCTTCTTTTCTCTTTTTGAGTGCAGAAGTGTAAAAAATTAAAGATGTTAGATAAGCAGAAGAAAATGGGTGGATGGATGGATGTTTAACTATCATGATGGCTCCATAGCGTAGTGACACAGTGGTCTAACAAGCAGAGGTCTCCCCTGTTTGAGCCTGGAGATGCAAATCCCTTGGTGGTCGAGTCAGGGAGCAACCGGTGCAACAAAAAAAAATCTGCCAAATGAAATACGTGGAGCCACCTGCTGTGGTGGCACCTTGTAACAATGGAGCATGCTTCATTATCTTCAAGGCTTTTGATTGGTCCTAAATTCATTCTCTGTACCGTGTGTGTCTTTGTACCTTTGCGTTCATCTGACTTGGCTGATCTATTGCTAGGATGACGATATATACATGACACAACTTATATTATCAACAGATGAAATAACTGCGGTTACTGTGAGTGAAAGGTGTTGCATGTTGTTACAAACATACATAGAATTGTTACATGATTCTTACAGCTAAGTGTTCTCGTCTTCCACCCTACGATATCAGCGTTTTGGTTCACCTTCAAGAACAGCGCTCCAGGTTTCGTAGAAAAACACTGTGCCCAAAGTTAGAGCACACGGCACATGCTCCAGTACATAGCTGTACGTAGCATATAGCATGTAGCAGCTAAAAGGTTAAATATTTTCTTTAAGATTAGCGATGACATGAAAACACATGTGTATTGTGGACTTATATATATTTAGGTGGACAGAAGCATGATTAACAACAATGAGATGTTAACATTGTGCCTAGAGTTTGTTTCTGCAGTGACCAAGCCAGTCATTGTAAGTGCTATGGGCGTGTCCCAATCCAAGGGGCTGCACCATCTTCAGAATGTCTAGCCTCTAGAAAACAAAGGCTAAGCCCATCTTTGAGATACAGGCTTTCCGGTGACTTTTGCTTTTTTACAGTCATTTTCCCCAAGACGCCACAAAAGTGTGCTGCTGTCATTAGATGCTCTAATCCCCAGGATATTTTTTTCTTTCCCTCTGGTGGGGAAGTTTCAGTTAGTATTAGCTTCAGGTCTGTGAGGTCAAAACAAATAAAATCAGGGTCTATGAATGAGACACTTGGAAAAATGTTGAAATGTTGTACTAGCCTCTCTGTACCAGACCAGAGTGAGAAAAACAGAAAAATTTGGCATTTTTGTTTCTGCCTCATTAAAGTGAGTAAAAAAAAACCTTATGCTGTGCATCATGTCATTCAGTTATCTGTTATTTAACCAACTGTAACTGTAACAAAGAGCAGCAAAGCGCAACAATGCTACATGGACTTTAATCACTGTAGTATCAGGCAGATTCTTTCAGATTCGAAAATGTTCCTGTTGTTTTTCTTGAGAGGACAGTCACAAATTTGTGTATCAAACGAGCACTGTCAGTTTAACCTTTTTCAAGCAGCAGAAGTGATCAAATTATTTATGGAGTTCCATTAAAGGCAGTTGGTGAATAAAATTCCCAAATACTTTGTGCTAACACTCTGAAGCCAAACGACTGCGCTGTGGGTCCATAGCTCCAATATTTACTTCATTATCCTCTGTGTGGTCCTAATTTGCACTTTACGTTGCCCTAAAGTGATTTACAGGAAGAATTTTGTTGCACCCCAGTGTGCAAGTTGCAACTCGTGGCAGATTCATGAATGTTTTGGTTAAAAATATCGTTGCAGTTCATTAAATGTATTTATAAGTTATTTGGAAATGAGAGCAAACAAATGGAAAAGAGATAAATTGTGTTGCAATCCTAGAATCAAACAGATCTGGACTGCATGTGTCTTCTGTTGAAGCGGCAAATGATTCGGATTTGTAGGACGTGATGATTGCTGAAGAGCTGAAAAATTAACTATTCCGGATATTTGACAGTTTTTTGTCTCTACACACAAACAAAATGCTATTTTTTGTGTGGTTCCGTTCAGTGCTGTTAGTCTAACCATGTTGCGAGGGAAGTTCTGTTGCGCATGCTACTCCATGATGTAGTTTGTTACACGATTATTAGGAGGTGGTGTCAGTGAGACAAGCATCTGATGGCACTCCCACTAATGGCTCAGTCACATTAGGATGGCAGCCTCCTTGTGATCAGGAAAAATTGATGGTTGCCCGGTGATTGCACTGAATTTTTTTGCTGTCAGAGACTGATTGCAAGTATTTGTGGTGACCAGCTGATTAGTCCACAGGTTGAGTGTGCAACACTCTCAACCTCTGGGCCTCGACCGCCGGTCATCCCGAGTCAGACCTCACGGCCCGGCTCAAGCTGGCTACAGTCACTGTCAGACAGATTGGTGAATGTTTACAAATACGTGCCATCTGATTTATAAACACAGACAAATTGCCAACACGGTGCAATCAGAGTCTTCTTCTTCAGTTTTATTTATATAGCGCCAAATCACAACAAACAGTTGCCTCAAGGTGCTTTATATTGTAACGACCCTACAATAATTACCTCAGTCAGTCTGTGGTGGTGAACACAATTCGTCTGTGACGCGTCTTTTTGCAGTAGGGGACTCAACTCGACTGATTGCCTTCTGGTGGGATTCTGGTTCTATTCTGAAATAAAAGCAAGGTTGCCGAGTGCCTGTGTCATTGTCCAATTAAATTGCTCTCCTGACGCAACTACGACACTATTTGTGGAAGACTTTGTGGCAGACTGATTCCATCTTACTGTTTTATCGCAGTCTTGATGTACCAGAGTCACTTTGATGGGCAACTGGCTGCGAGTGGTCACTGACCTGGTCCCAATCTTTGAAGCAGCTGAAGATGAGAAGATTGACTGTAAAAGAGCAGCAGTCTCAGAGGAAACGCTGATTGATTTACAACATTTATATTTGTTTCTTGCATTGATTGGAGGACACTGCTGCACACAGATATGTGGCCATTCCTCATCTCTTTGTTGACTGGTGCCATTTAAGTCGCGTTTCTCATGCAGCATCATTTATTTAGTAATTTTGTTTCATTACACTTATGTCAGGTTAAGACACGATAACAGCACAGAAACTGCTTGACCTGAAAAATACAGAGCATCTATACCAGAGACGAGAATAACGATGATTTATTATCGGTCATTTTATTCTCTACAGTGCATCATAGTTGACAACATTCAGTGCTGACTGACAACTGAGATAATTCTGTGACATTTGAAGGGGACCTACTGTGGTTTGCACAGGAGTGGATACAAATGCAGATCAAAAACACAATAAAAGAACAAAAAGCAAGCTTAATTTAACAAGCTGATAAATAGATTCCAAACGACTAACACAACAAAAGGAAAAATACCAGTAAAGAGACAGGCACAGGTCAGAAGCACAAAGAAGGCAAAACAGACGTTCCGACGAAGACGGGACCAGATACAGACCGAGGGCGAGGCAGACGGTCACAAGGGAGGCAAGGGAACAAAGGAAGTAACCACAAGACAATTAACTAATATTGAAACTGGAAAACAAACAGTAAATCCAGGGGAACACGGAACGACATGGACATCCATGATGCAACTCTCCACCACATCCCAAAGGTGCTCCATCAGATTGAGATCTGGTGACCGTGGAGGCCATCTGAGAACTTTGTGACATGGTGCGTCACCCTGCTGGTCATAAAGGGACCAGCAGCACTGCTCAGGTAGGCTGTGGCATTTAAATGATGTTCAATTGGCACTAAGTGGCCCAAAGTGCGCCAAGAAAATATCCCCCACGCCATCACACCACCACCAGCCTGAATCATTGATGCACAGAGCCGGGTGGATCCATGCTTTCTTGTTGTTTACATCAAATTCAGCCTAACATCTGAATGAAAATTGAGACTAATCAGACCCGGCAACATTTTTTCCAAAGTCCTGTTGTTCAGTTTGGTGAACCTGTGTGAACAGTAGCCTCATTTTCCTGTTCTTTTGCTGATAGGAGTGTCACCATCTGCTTCAAGGCTCAGCGTGTTGTGTGTGATATGTACACAACTGACATAAAAGTGACATAAGATCTTTCCTCTACATACATTAAGAGTTACCAAAGTGACTGTCATACATACAACATTCAAATGTCTTAAACCAAATATGTGTGAATTATTTAATACGGTTCAGCTTCAGGCAATAAATGGGCAGTTGCTGCAAGCATGCAACAGGAAAGCAAACAAATAGAGACAATATGTGCGCGAGAGGAAGACATGCAGACCCGCGGAGAGCGACGCAGACTGACGGAGAAAAAGGGAATAAATTCCCTGCTGCTCTTGTAGCTCCCTTTCAACTCTGACGTTTGCTCTGTTGACGGAGCAAGCTACTTTTTTTTTTTTTTTTTGCTCCATTTTCGGGCTTCTGAAATGTCAAAGCGTTCGCTGCGGCTGGCACAGAACTGCAGTGTCTTTACTACCGGAGAAAGAGGGGGGAGTGTCACTGTAATTGTTGTGTGAAGACAACCGTTTTTCTCTCTCTCTCTTCATCCCTGACTTTGCAGAGAGTTAGGGTTGCTGAGGAGAGAATTTTCCTCCTCATTAAAAACTCTGTAAGAAGTGTGGAGTGTGGCAGGTGCACATAAACACAGAGATATGGACTCACATGAACACACAAACATAAACCGGGAGCTACGCTGAAGGTTCAATCAAGCTAACAGAACCTGACAGAGCAATCACAGTCACATACGAGCTTCTCTCTCTCTCTCGCTCTCATCGCCGCTTCATCTTCTTCACACCTACGTCCTCACATTTCTTCTACTCCATCTCTCCCTTCTTTCTCCTTTCCTTCACATTTCCTAATTATTTTAATTTACGTATTCCGTTTTCTCCATGTTTCTCTTTGAGCAAACTGGACACAAAAAAATGAAACTACTGAAAAGTTTTCAGTTTTCCTTTAACAGAGAGGACCATGGAGCATACACAAAGAGTATACAGTCGTGTTGGTTTGGCTAATGCAGTACAAAGTAACTTGTTATAGAGTACTCATATCATTTTATTGTTGTAACAAGTAATGGAAATAGTTTTATAATGCAAACGGTTATTTAGTTACCTATTTCATGCTTTTCCATTTCTGCAATATACATACTGTTACAATAGTGGACACTCATCCATCCATCCATCCTGTTTCTTCTGGTCTGGGTTCAATCACTCTAATGCCTCTTTTGCACTAGCACCTACTCGGCTCAACTCGACTCTACTTGGTTTCGGTCATTTTGCATAACAGTTGAGCACCACCTCAGTGTGGGTGGGGTCATTATAGCAAGGCAGCCCGAAAGTCCTGTGACGTCATTCGTATGTGGCACAAACACAAACGGTTGCTGTCAGCTGCCAAGAACAAAAACGTCTGCACCTCGTCGTTGAGCCACAGTGTCGGTCAGCGTGTAGCCATTTCCCTCACTGCCACGTTTCAAAAGCAGCGGGTTCGATTCTTGTGAAGGAGCTGCTCTCATGACTCATCTAGTGACGTGCACGCTGCATGCACTGCGCATGCACTGCGCATGCGTCTTGTGACCTGATGGCGTGTGATGCGTACAGAACACGTGCAGATCGTGGGAAAAATTCTGCGGAGAGGTGGCGGACAGGCGTGTGCAGAGGGCGGACATTTGCGGAGAGTTGACATGTTTAACACGTGTGTTGCAGATGGCGGTGGATTGCTGTTTTGACAGGACATACCGAGGGCAGATGTGGCGGAGTGAAGACGGCATCCGCACCAAAAATCATTACAGATGGCTGCGGAAGGGCTATAAAAAGGACCACACCACCATCAGCCCGACTGCGGAGGCCTGCTGACTGATAACGGGCTGTTAGCGGACTGAACACATTAGCCATCACGTGCATTCTGGACTGACTGCAAACTCAACAAGTGCTCATCACGTGCACAACTGTCCACCGTGCCCTCACCTAATTTTGGAAAAATCTGCGGACACTGGCGGAAGCCTGCGGACACGGCGAATGTCGGGAGCGTTGTGGACATCTTTTACGTTCTCACTACCCACAACTTGTGTTGAGGGTAGGAACCTAGATTGACCAGTACATTGAGAGTTCTATTTTTAGCACTGCAATCAACCTCCCTTCTCCTTTTTCCTCACTAGTGGACAAGAGCCCAAAATACCTGAACTCCTCCACTTGAGGCAACATCTCATTCCCAACCTGGAGTATGCATGGCACCCTTTTCCGGTCGAGAACTGTGACATCAGATTCTAATTCTCATCTCTGAAGCTTCACACTCAGCTGCAAACCGACCCGGTTAATTAAAGACACAATGCAATGAGGTAGAGTATATGCATTCAAAGGTTGATGTAGAGTAGGGTACCTGTTCCCTGAATAATATAACCAACATGTACAAGCTGAGTGCAAAGAGTTTTTAGTCATCTTAAATGATTATTCAGTCTTATTTCTACTTTTTTTTTTTCTGTTAATGGTGCTATTTGTGTCTATGACTCATGCTAAGTTTGCACTTGTACCAAAGAACCAAATCCAAATCTCAGAAAAAGAAAGCTGCACATGACATAAAAAGAAAAGCTTATTCATCTACACACATTAAATATATGCTGTTTTGTGTGCCTCACAGTTTCCTTGAATCTCTGCAAGGCGGTGGAGATAGTGGATAACGCCTTTAGTCGGTGTTATTTGGTTGTATTTCTGAATATAACCACATAACACAGAATAATGGTGTTGTCCTGTAAGTTCAGGCTTAAATAGAGGGCAGTAATAACTGGCGTGTGGGCCAGTGCAACAACATTATGGTTACTGTTAAAGTACGTGTACCATGGAACCATTGAGTCAGCCATAATGCTTATCTAAAAGCCAACGTGTTGTTCCTGCAGAAAGGTGTGGATCTAAAACTCAAAACAGAAGACCTGCCTGCACGTTTATACTGGTGTGGGCACAGAGACACATTGCACACACATCCCATAAAATGAGGACTCCCCGACAGCGGACGAAAGAAGAGCTGTGTTTGGCCAGACAAGGATGTCGACTACAAACATCACGTAAATACAGCAGACAGTGTATAAGCCAAGCATCACAGTTGGTGTGCTAGCTGTGTGGGCAATCCACGCAGTCACAGATTTATGGTGCTCTGTGTGGATGTTTACCGATTTCTCTTTACAATTTGTTAATGTGCACCTCCATACATTACAAAATGGGGTTGTGTCCCTCATTAATTTGCATACTTTTGGGTGATAATGTTCTATAACGTGCTATATAAGAATGAGTCCATATCTTCTAACTTTGATTTTTCCAATTGGCTGAACAAATAAGAACTTTTAAAGACAATTTTCTTTTATGACCATCCATCCATCCATTTTCTTATGCTAATCCAACCAGTGGGAGATAAATAGGAAGCAATGGCAAAAACTGTAAATTCTTTGAGTTTGTCAGATACCAGCGACTCCCATGGAGAAATGACAAAAAATACAGTTCTGACACACCCACAAAAATATTTTGGTCTTTATGGATCATTTCAAAATCAATGGGTGACGTCGCAGTGGCTGTGACCAGTTTTTATATATTGTCACCAGTTACAACTAAAATGCTAAGAGTAGCTAGTCAGCAGCCATATTTTTTCTGGTTCAAAACAGCCTGAGAACAGTTTAAAAGAATTACATTTTGTTTTTTCGAGGTAGTGTCTCAATTACTTTCCATGGCTTTTCAAACACTGTCAATTTAGTAACCAGCTCTCCAATCCAAATACATGCCAAAACACGAGGGCCATCACCTAAGCTCGGACAGTAAAAGCACTCAGCGCCCATTAGACATTATCTGCCAGTGTCCCCATTCTATTCCGCTGGAGTCACTGATGTTACTCGTAAAGTTACCAGTGCAAACAAGCATGTAATCTTCAGATGTTTTCTGTGGCCAAGCAGGCTGCCTGGCTGTTGAGAGGAATTGATTTTATGTGGAAATGTCACTGCAGAGTGTCACATGAAAGAACTCCGGTCGCATACAAAGTGGAACCGGATGTTCCGCTGACATGGCATATTATTATCACTTACATAGTGTTTGCTAAAGTGCGGCCCCACACCCGGGAGACACGAGAATGGATGTTAACAACAGAGCCACCTCCCCCAACCTGCACAGTATTGACTGCTCGCCGTCAAGTCAACAAAGAAGTCATATCCCAGCAATTTAAGTTGCCCTCGCTGGCTGTCTTTGATGTGTTTTTTTTTTTTTTTTGTTGGGTGGGGGGTAATGTTTTTCTTCCCCTCCCGTTCTGTCTGTGTTGCTGGGTGGGTGGAGGCGGAGAAGTAATGCGATGCAGAGAAGCGACTGGAGCGAGACGGCGCTCCGAGAGAAAACCCAGGTTCACACCAGGGTGGCTTACACTGCTGCTTTACTCACACACACGAACACACAAACACCTTCATACACGCACACACGCCCATGCATATTCACTGGCGCACACGCAATACAAGGAGCGTACGCACACACATTCAGAGCAGTTTGTGCACCTCAATACCAGCTGCGGTACAGCCCATCTGTGAAAAGGTAAATTGAATTTTACAGGCACAAAGCTGACTCCCCTGCGGTCTTTAGAGGAAAAAAAAAGCCCCACTTTGTGAGTCTAAAGCTTTTCTAAAGGTTTCGTGTGTTCATTGCCCCCCCCCCCCCCGTATCCTTTTCTTCTCCTTCCTCTCTCTGTGGGGGAAATGAAGGTGTGAAAAACACTGATCGATATGCTCATTAAAGAGTTGTGTCTTTGGGAGGCCTGCGGAGGGTCTGCGCACAAAGAGCAGAGGCAAATGTGGCACCGGAAAGCCTTGTATGCCACCACAACGCCGTCCAGAAACTGAACAACACCACTTTTTCATGATCACAAAGAAATAACAGAGTAAAAACAAACCCTACTTCTCCCTCGTCCTCATTTTTGTCAACTTTTCCCTCCTCCTCCTCCTCCTCTTCTCCCGCTGCCTCTCCGCTTTACTCTGAGATGTAGTTAAAGCACTTTTATTCTGCCTGGGCAGAGGATTTTCCAATCTGTCCATGTCTCTATTATTAGATAGTCCCATACATAGCCTGTGTTTCTGCGTTGAGTTAACACAAACAGCTATGCAGCTAGTCACTCTGCCTACACAATTAACCCCCCCCACACACATACACACTCACGGAGGTACTGAGAAAATGCAGTTTGATATGTTACATTCTAATTAACTACAGCACAACCGCCTCCACCGCTCTCCCACATGTGCGTGCATGACTGTGTGCGTGTGTATGTCAGGCGCGAGGGATAGACACTGACAGGTGGAATAAAATTGCCAGCGTGCGGTATCCATCTGTGCAGGATCCACCATATGCATTTCAAAAAACTTTGCAGGGTTTTCATGCCAAATGATAGCGAGAGATTGACACAGTTCCACCTGGCAGCGCGGTTTACATTTGAGGTGGGAAAGGTACGCGCAGGGGTGGAGAGCTTGTTACAAGGTCTCGCTCAATGTGAAGAGCTGTTTGGCTCAAATTTCTCTTGAGAACAGAGTAAAAATAGTGCTCGAGTCAAATATTTGTTAGAGGAAAATAGCTCGTTCCAAATGGAAACGTTTCAAAAAAAGTTGGTTTTGAAAAAAAAAAAAAAAAATCATGCACTGCAGAGGAGTTTGAATGAACAGTTTTGCTCATTCATATTTGTGCAAGGAGTGAAACCAGACTGCCATTCCAGCTTCTGTCTGTTGAGTTCAGCGCCGCTGCCAGAAGGAAACCGGCTTAGCCTAGCTTAGCGTAAACAATGCTAGCCTGGCCTAGTCGCAAAAAAGTCACAACACCCTGCTCAGCGGTGCCTCCAAAGATAACATTTTAATGGGTTTTTTTTACCCCCCCCCCCCCCCCAAAAAAAAAGGTATAGCAACA
>JAVDPK010002393.1:8375-28523 GCA_034780415.1 Cichlasoma orientale | reverse complement strand
AAGTGGGACTATTTTTTGGCTGATATCCCTCCCCGTTGTTTGACAACCTTATGGTGGAAATCACGGCTCTTGTGTGAGAAACCGCACACAGCTCCAAGATCCAACTCTTCTGTTTTTATATACCTGTCAGCAATTTTATTTTAAACAAAATGCGGCACATTAGTTAAAATTCAGCGACTGTAACACCTTTGTTGAAGTTGTGGCAGTTTGGGTAGTTTCATATTTTAATGATGCAGCATTGGAAAAAAACAAGCGAGTAAGCTTCTTCTTTCGGCTACTTCCTTATTCAGAAGGGGTCGCCACAGCGGACGGATCTGCATAAAAATATGATTTGGGACATGTTTTTTATGCCGGATGCCATTCCAGAGGTTTTGTGTCCCCTCAATGTCTTGAACCAGGGATCCTTCGCACGTTAGCTGAATGTATTGCAAAAACAAGCTAAAGTCTAAAATTTTCATTTTTCATTGATGTTTCCTAAAATTCCTAAACTGCTAGGGGAGCAAGCAAAAAAATAAATAAAACAGATTTCATGAATCTATCTTATCTTATTTTCTATTAATCTTTAACTTGAAGAACCTTTGTGGTTTAGTAACAAAGCAAATTGATAAAAAAAAAGTCACTTGTAACGCGTTCCTAAATGAATAAACTGCACTCGATTTACAAGAAACCATCGATGATCACAGTCTGCACAGCATTGTCGCCACAGGCTAAAGATGTAAAAGTTGCCAGCACCACTAAGTGGACAAATTTTGGCCCGGTTGAGCCCTCAGGCATGTGTGGCTGTTCTGAGCAGGGTTCTCTTCTCATAGCTCGGAGTTCTGCTGGATGAGGATTCAAGGTGAAATAGTGCAGCGTCGGTTTGCAATTAATGCATCAGAAACTGTTCAATAAATGACAGTTTTCATTGATATTTGCAGACAGCGAAGTTAAGATGACAAACACTGGAAATATTGGAAAGTCCAGTTGTTCTCGATCGCGTCGGGATTCTCGGACCACGTCTTCGGTCAGCTTTTCCTGTGCTGCATCATATATGTAACATTTCAAAAATGTCAATCCAACAAGCAAATCCTGATAAAGTAACAATAGAATGTGGTCGGAATGAGCCCTAAAAAGTTTGTATTTTGGTCTTCCAGTCCTTAAAAATCCATGGGTTACATTGAAGGGTTTTCAGGTACTAACCTTGAAATACGGTCTGTAGTTAAACATCCATCCATTTTATTCCGTTTCATCGTTTTCAGGGTTGGGCGGGGGCTGGAGCCCACCTCAGCTGCTATGGGACGAGAGACAGGGCCCACCCCGGACAGGTCGCCGGCCTGTCGCAGGGCTGTGGTTGAACACGTTTCAGATATTTTCACAGTTTGTCCTACAACATAAAATGTCAGTAAATACCCCCGGTTGTGAATTCTGAAGCTTTTTAAGACAAACTGTTTGCTAACAAGTACTGCGTGAGAGTATAGATGTGATTTGCGCCATTCAGCATCATCACAGGGGTTCAGCGGTGGTGATGCTGAGGTCATGCGACTGTGGCGTAATTTCTGTTCTTTGATTGCGTTTGATTTCTGCTTCAGAAATCATAAACGTGGCATCAGTTTGTGAACAAAACATGTATTTATGAACGTTTATTTTCCACAGAGCTTCCCTTTAGCTTTTGGTGGAAGATACCAGGATAACTTCTGGGTTGAAACATCCCAGTGGCACTTGCTCCAGGCAGGTGACAAAAGAATAAGATTAAACCTTGACCCCTACAAAGGGCTAAAACATTGTTCTGAATGAGTGCCTTTATCCTACTCATTTTTAATGTGTTTTATTGCTATTTTATCGCTGTAGCTGTTGACCACTTTGGTCAAAATGCGCTTTTCCTGATCTGATTTCTATCCCGATGCCACTGATATCTTTCAGAATTACAAGGTCTTACAGTGCTCTATACAACCACCATCATCAAAACACTGAATCTCCTCTGGAAGAAGGTCTTCCGTTTGTCCCGTAGAGTTGTGAGCATGCAGATCTATCACCTTGCTTGGCTCGAGGCTTTAAAAACGGGACTACACAAGGTTATAGGTGATGCCACAGTGGTCCGTCTTTTACATACAGCTCATGCCAGTATGTCGCTTGGTAGTCACTATAGGTGTCAAGGTTTTGAAGCCAGTATAACACAGTTTTTATCTGCTCTTAGTCACTCTGAGCTCACCAAGCTTAACAGGAAACAGGAACTTTAAAAAGATTGGCACTGGTCATTAGAAATCCAGCTGATGGAAATTCAGGGTTTTGCAGAATTATGTAATATGGTGATAAGGTTGCATTAGCATAAGACATTTTGTGGCTTTAAGGACAAAAGGTTCAACGCAAACTTTCAGAGGCAGGTAGCTGCTGACTGATACAGTTTGTCTGGTGTTACTGTCGAGTTTCACTACTAAAAATAAAGTGAAGAAATTATTCACAGTGTTGGTTTTTACGTTTCCTTCAATCACATGCAAATTTATAACTTTCTGTTTTCTTGAGAGGAGCCTGCAGATGTTGAATGCTGTTCAAAATTTGCCAGAGACACCCATGCGATTCAAAAAACAAAAACGAGTAGAACTGTACATCATCGTGTTTCTCACTTATGGTAAAAACTGCAAATCATTGCTTCACCCTTGGGGTGCGAACGTGTTTGCTCGGAGCCGTGAGCGTCGAAGCGTTACTATGAGGACTGGGAGGAGAGCGCCGTTCGTGCCTCTGGTTCCCATAGTTGGACTGGCCGGCTCTGGTTGCCTGGGTTACTGTATCCCTTGCGGATGGTCATCTTGCTGTTGCTATGCTAATGAGAGAATATCAAAGCCATGAGCAGCAGCGGCTGCCTGTCGAATTTACGTGTGTACGTGTGGTTTATTTACAGTCTCGCACCTCGGAGGTCGCCGAGAGGCCAGAGCCTTTAACTCAAAATGTCATAACAATTAAGAATTTGTGAAATTAAGCAGCCACTATCGAACTTAGCATTTTATTCATTAGACATGGAGCTGCTCCTAATGGGATTCCTCTCTCCATCTCATCTCTGCCTCTCATCCCCCACCTCTCCTCTCACCTCCCCAACTGACTCTTCCTTTTACTCACTGCTATTTCATTATTTACATCCCCATCTCTGGCTCTTTTTTGGCACAGTTTATCAGTTTAATCAGCTTGCGTGGGGATAGGAGGAGGAGGAGGTGGGCAGGAGGCGAAGTTGGAAGGGGGGTAATGCATCTTTATTAGGCTCCCAACATCAGCCCAGGAGACGAGTCTGTGCTATCACTGTCAATTAGCAGGGGGAGCCGCTCGGAGGGGGGGAAACGGCAAATGGCAGGCTCCTCTTTATTAATATCTCGAAACAAGCACACAGCATTCAGATGTATAGAAAGAAGCTTCCTCTTTATTAAAACACACTCAGTGCAGCAGTGCAAACCATACAGAAGAATGTCATCAGGCGGTGTAAGGTGCAGTTGCAGAGCTTTAGGTTTCATTTACTCAGAGAATTAAAGAAGAAAAAGAAGGGGCGGGGGCGGGGAAAGGGGAAGGGGAGGATGGCTTGACTTTATTCAGCACAGGGACAGATATTACATTATCATTTCATCATGGCTTCCTGGCAATATGGCTTTTTCAATCAGCAGATACAGACATTATTTATTCATAGATGCATTTTTAAAAAGGCACACAAGATACAGCGTAGCCAATCTCCACAGAGTTGACACAATCAAATATACATGAATATAATATTAGTGTGAGATTGTGGGGGGCTGGCGTGGGGGGTATAAATGAAACTTTATTCAAATGGAGAACAAGGACAGGAAATGGGAACAGGGATTAGAGTGGAGGACGCTTTACTACGCCACATTTATTCGTCTACATTTATTTCCTCACTCAGGTTCGATTTTGTCCGAAGCCGCTCCTGCGTGTGCGTCACTTTCTGTTAGCCTGAGTGAGAGTGTGTGTGTGTGAATGTGAGTGTGTGTGTGTGTGTGTGGTCTGGCAGTATATCCTTGCTTTAAGGCAAGTGTCTCTTTAATGAGGCTTTGCTGCAAAAGGAGCTCCCTAGGACTCTTGACGTGTTCTGCATTTCAAACACACACTCTCCTGCGCCACGCAAAGCAGTAGCACACCCTCTCCTCCATCTCACACACACACACACACACACACACACACACACACACACACACACACACACACACACACACACACACACACACATCATACCTCACAGGTTAATGTGTGTGTTGTGCCAAAGCATTGATTGGTGGATTTCCTGAGCAGAGTGAGAGCTTGTCAATGACAAACAACCTTTCTGAAGCCGCATTCTGCTTTTCCTCGTACTCTTTCCTTCTCTCACCCTCTGTTCTTTTTCTCCCTCCTCCGTCTCCCACCGCAATAGTCTCTGACCTCATGTTTATGTATCTCACTATGTCGCGCTCTTCATCAGAGCTGCTCTGTCAAAGGTCCCTTCTCCGTTTTTCTCTCCTCGTCTCTGCCTCGCTTGTTTCCCTGCTGCAAAGGCACCGAGATATGAATAATATAAGAAAAAGGAGATAGCGTTGCACGCCCTCAGACAAACAGGCTGTTGCACGTGTTGTTAGGTGACAGCGGGCAAGGAAATCTAACGGGGGTGAAAGAATTTGCAAGGTGCTGCAAACGAATTCCTGTCAAACAGCATCTAGACTCCTGCGGCAAAGAAGCAGTTGATGGACGGATTCTGCAATTGCTTTGGGCCGCGTGCTGGACTGAAGGCACAGGCTTTGTGTCGGTTCAGGCAAAATATATCACCAGATTAGCAAATGAATTGGCTCAAAACGAGTGGATTTGCAGGTAAGAGCACAAAGCTGGAGCTTCCCGAGAGCTGTGATGAACACCAGCCTTCCAGTCGGGGCGAGTTTCGCCCGCGTGCGTTCATGCTCTGCCACGCCTGATTGTTTTTCAAGGAGGATGAAGTGTTCAAGAGCAGATCAGCTCATTAGCACCCATGCTGAATTGCTCTTAATGAATGCTATCAGCTGCTAATGAAAAGTATTGTTCTTGAGCGCAACTAAATCAAAAGGTGTTTAAAGCGCACGCTCGCTGCTCTCACACGCACTTCATCAATGAGCGTTTGGCGAAGAGGTCCCCGATGGGGACTCAACACCATGGTTACAGGGGCTAACACCCCCCACGAGAAATCAAACTCTCATTTGGACCTCAGCCACTGCTCAATACCCGCTCCGGTATCGATCAGCGTTGGTGGGAGTGTTTATGTGTGTGTGGAGGAGAAAGAGAGTGTGAGAGAGAATGGGAGGCGGGGACGGGATGAGGAGGAAAGTCTGAGGAAAAAGCAGTGAGGGATTGATTTATCTCCCATTGATGATGGTGATTTGGCATCAGATATGTGGGATGCTTGACCTTATTTACAGCTCCCCTGCCAATTAGAAAAGTTTTCCTGCGTACACTTGAAAACACAGCTCAATACAACCAAAGTATAAAACAGCGGATGTGTGAACAAGGCACGTGTAGGAGATCAGGCAGCCTAAAGCGGCTCTATAAGTTGTTGGGGAGTTATGGAAGAATCAGTTAAAGGTGATGGGAAAAAGCAGCCATCTCACTGTGCATCTCCTTTAACCTTCAGCCCACTAAAACTCATGGCCCCGGGATATTTCTAGCATCTCAAACGGACATAAATCTGATATTTTGTTGGCAAAGCTGCTGCCGAGGCTACGGCTGCTCTTTGCAGAAAATTTCTCATTACCCTCACTAAATCCTGACACTTAAGACTTTTGCGCTCCGAAGCCTAAATTGTGCCAGTGAACCAGGTTATGTTCCACAAGTGAGCTTCCCAGTAATGTTCCTGGTGCAGTGAAGCGTATGAAATAATCTCACATCTCAAGCGTTAATGGCAAATGTTTCAAGAAACGGAGCCCGCTGTCACCCCGCCCAGCCCGCCCCGCGCCGCTCCCCCAAGGCAACTGATGTGGTGGAGTATCTAATCTAATTTGTGAGGAAGAGTAAATACACTGAAAACCTCAGCTTGAAGATATTTTTCATTTCTCCAGTTAGTGGTGAAGGCTAAGGAGATACACAAGGGAAACGAGTCAAAGAGTTCATTTTCATGGCGCTTTGATGCTGTATTTGTACTTTCAAAACATATCAAACGGACCTTGAGGATTTTACTCCGGCTTACAATCAACAAGCTAAAAAAAAGTTGGCACAAAAAAAAAAAACAGGCTGCTGGTGAAAGGAGTTCGGTTTGTTGTTTAGAGGCAAATCACACAGCACAAAAGGATAATTATGGGGTTTGAGTAGAGGAGCACCGGGGCCGTAGCCAGAAATACTAATACTTATACAGAAATACTTGAAGTATTTATCTATTTCTTGTAATTACTTATTACACGGAGCATCTCTCAGTGTTTAAATCCAGCTATATGTACCGGAGCTCTTCAGGGAATTTGACAAACCGCAGCGTAAAGAAGCAGAGAAAGTTCAACTCGATAGAAATAACAGATCGATCCCCCAAAGTCACTGATATCGCCTGTAAATATTAACACCTCTGTCCCGTAAAAACCACATTCCCGCACCTTTCATTTCGTCTCGCGTGAAAACGCCTGAATGCGGCTCGATGTGTCATAATGTTTGATAGCCGGGGAAAAAAATGTTGAACAAAATTGTGGGAACTTTATCCCGAGGATGATGGATCTCGTTCTCCCCGGCACCTCTGCTGCTCTGGCCCACGACATTTACTGACAGCACCTTAACAGCGCCGCTTTCGCCAGTGAAGTCCTAAATTTCGGTTATGTCGGGCTGCCGTTTGGGTCTGGCAGCGTGCTAAATTGCCAGGTGCAGCTTTAGCGGTGATTTACAAATAAATTTTACTCAACTTAATTTCATAACTCCTCAGGCATCGACCTTGCCTCTCGAGGGTGTCAGAATTGCTCCTCAATCACGAGGAGCGCATTTGTGGTTGGCAGGCAAAACACAAATCGAGATGGGATCGGTTGGGGCTGGCGGGGTGGGGGCTGGTAATGACCAAGGCGCAGACCTGATGTTGGCACAGCAGGCTGCAATCTAATCAGCGCTGCACCTTATTTTCATCTAGACGTGGGGGGGGACTTAGATATTTAACGGCGACAGTTTTATCTTTCAATCACACGCTCAGGTCTGCACCGTGGACACCTTGTTAAGAGGGTAGATGTGCCCAATCAACAAGCGTAGGTGGGCTGTCAGTGTGAGTTTGCGCATGTGTGTGATTGAGTGTGTATGGGTGCTTTTAGCTGGTTAGCACTCTCCAATCAGAGGCATTTGTGTGTCTCACTGTGGCTCATATTGTGTTTGATGTCTGAAGACTGGCACAAATTGGCAATCAGGTGAGGTTGGCATGGACGAGGGCCTCTCCTCACCAGGATCCTGACTCCAATTGATCCCTTCTCTGTTCTCCCATCCTCTCATCCCTCTCTTCCTCTCCTACGGAAGCCATTTTAACTTGACCCTGACAGGTGCTCCTGACAAAACCCATTACAGTCTCAATTACGCTATATATCTCTCTCCTTCTCCTCCACTGCTTGTTTTTATCCCCTCTCTCGGCGTTTTTCCCGCTCCGCTCCTCCGATACTCCGGGGCCGGCGGGAGCTCTAAGCGGCCGGCGTTAGCGCTTCCCTCCTGACTATCACCAGTCTATCATTACTCCGCATCTCATTTCTCCTAATTAGCCTTGGTGGGACCATCACTTTTCTCTTCATTAGGAACCACACAACAGATGTGAGTGAGAGAAGAAGAAGCAACAGAGGGAAAATAGTGTGATGAATGGCAGGAGGCGTAGAGGAGCGGGGAAAGCTTTGCAGAACACCAGCATCACTGCAAGGGTGGAGGGTTCTGTTATAGGAAGAAATATACTGAGACTGTCACAAATCTATTTGCACGTAAAGTTGTTAGCGGAGAGAGATTGGGTGGCTGCCTCTTAAGTGTATGTGCACGCTTACTGCCTATTTTTTATTAAGATTATTCTTTTGGAATTTTACCTTTATTTGACAGTGACACATAGGCTGGTGGCCAGAATCAAATTGTGGGATATTGCAGGTATAATGCATTCATCTGCACCACCAGGCTACTAGAACACCCATCAGACTGAACTGCTTTAGCTTTGCAATTGTGGTGCAACCACGTGAGCTGGCTTCACTGGTTTACCGTGAATACCGCTCAGCTTCAGCTTAGGGCCAACAAATGAAACTTAAGGTTTTTACCTAAATCAAAAAGAATAATAATAAAGTTGCTAATTTTAACTCAAGGTGCACTTGCTAGGTTTTCTGGGGGTCTATGAAGGTCCTCTTTGATTTATGCAGCACTTACAAATAGACTTGGGGAATTCGTGAAGATCCTGAGTTGTCTAAATAGGGATGAGACGAGTTTATTTTATTCTTTTGCCAAGCTGCTGTTTTTTAAAAAAATTGAAGGACAAGACGCAATTTCTGCTGCTGAAAAATTAAACCTGTGACAGAAAGTGCAGTTCCTCTAATGTCCACTTGAGGCTGGCTCCAAAAGCGAGTCAGGAACTACAGACTCGCATGTTAAAAAGCCATGAAATTAAAACATTTACATTCTGGTCTATTAAAAAAAATGTTTTGGTCTCCATGAATAGCTCCTCCCTTCATAATAACTGCACCTGTGTGAATTTTTATAACTCATCTTTGTGAATACTGGAATTAGGGGAATGGTTGCTTTGATTAAAAGGTGTCCTGACAGAGGGTGCTTTAGCCAATCACTGTCTGCTAGGCTTCACTGCTAATTCCAGTCACTGCACTGGACCTCTCCTTCATTCCTCCATGTGGGTTTGGTCTGTTGATGCCTTGTGTGGCACAGCCCATCCAAGGTTCATCTTTGGTGAGTATTTTATTATTCTGTTACTTAGCACTAACTATGTGTTTCTGTGCATCGCACCTGCACAGTTTATGGAAGCAGCTTGTTAACCAAGCCAGTGAGCCTGAGTTCATAGTTCATGACTTTTGTCTAAATTTGGTCACTTCTGTCTCCAGAAAACCAATAATCAGTGGCCAAAACACAGAGTCCAAAACAAACCGGCAATATCCATCTTTTATGTACAGTCTGTGGTCAAGACAACGGAGTCTGTTGTAGTGGTTTGTCAAACAACTCACATCATTCCCTTGAGCTTTTATTTCGCTGGCGTATATGTGGACACATGTTGAGCATGCAAGAGTCTAGTAGGTCTTTGGAATATGTCTGCAATTTATGTACAATATTTACATGACACTACGACCATTCGTGATTTCGATGTAGTCGCAAAGCAACTAAGTCAAAAAGAACCGAAGACGTAGCTGGTAGTTGTGGTATTTGGGTTGCATCCAAATGACGAACAATGGAAGCGTCTACTGCGCCATCTTCTGCAGTAGTTGTCGCCCTCGAATGGAACTTAAACGATGCGTTCAGGAGTCTCTTTTCCATTAGCAAGGAACTATGATATACAGAGTTAGGTGGAGACTAACACACTACCCACCAGAATAAAGCAACAGTCCAACACTTTGGATAATAGGCTTTCTTGTAAAGAATTTCATCTGCTTCGGGTCTTTTTGATTAAGGAGTATGGGCCCCCTCCCTTCTGCTCATAACTGAATGTGCAGATAAAAGATTAGGCATTTTGACACAAGAGCAAATAAACCTGTTTCCAACAATGTGAAGCTCCTCCTTTAACCTGGGAACAGAGCTTCTGATGCAATTCAGAAGTAAGGCCCTTCCATTGAAGTTCATTCCCTACTAGTATCATCCACCATTTGAATTTATGTATGACCTCATTATACAGCAAAGAGATTTTGAATAGGATGGCATATATTAATATTATATTATCTAACCTAACCGAAGTTCAGTCTCTCTTTCACATTTTAAATTCACTTTCTCTGCCCTGATATTATGTCTTTGTCTTTCCAGTGGTTTACCGTCTTTTCTCACCAATTTCTCACCCTTTCTCCAGGCGTCCTTGTTCCCATCGCCCTCCCCTCTCCATCTCCTGCAGGTGTGTGCATGATGTGTGGGAGCGAGGAGGGGGGAGGGCGGCAAGGTGTTGAAGGAGACGCGTGAGATGTACAGGGAGCAGCAAGTGATGAATCTTCCAGCCGTCTGTAACACTCTCCGCTTCGCCGGCTCTTCCCTCGTTTCTGACCCAAATCTAATGCGACAGGACTCGTTTTCGCCATCCCCACATGCTCACCTCCTCCCACATCCCCCCTCCCCTCGCTGCTCTCACAGGAGTCGTGCACCACCCCTCTATTTTTAGCTGTTTGTCCTTGAGTTACAATCCCTGAAAATTGCCATGATCCATAAAGGACTGGGGTTGTGGTGCTTGAGGGAAAACACACACACACACACACACACACGCGCGCGCACACATACACCCTTGCCAGCGCCGATTCACCCTCCAGCCCTACTCCCACCCCGCCCTCACTCCACCACCACATCGTACCACCTCCGTGCGTGTGTGTGTGTGAGCAACAAATCGTTACCAATTTAAAGTCTTTCTCCATTACTGGAGCGAATATTCCTCTCATTAAAGAGGTGAAATGGAGGGAGCGCTAAACGAGTGCAACGCCGACAGATCAGGCTGTTCTTTTCGCTGCCCCCCAGCCCCACACACATACTCATCCCCCACCTCAGAAAGTTATCCACTGTAGCCAATTAGCATGACTGCTCTGTCTAGCATTAGGCCCCCCCTTCCATATCCAACTCGTGCTCTCATTACCGTCTTTTTCTCTTTTCCTCTGCTATCGTCCTCCAACCCCTCCTCTCTTTCTCTCTCTTTCTCTCTCTTTCTCATTAGGGCTGCGTCGTAACACAGTGAATCATAATAGGTGCTCTACACTGTGAAATGGCTTTAGCTTTGTCTCATTTCGCCGCTTGTAGCAGGAGAATGAGTAAACAGACAATTTATTCCACACAGGCATAGACACACACCAACAGACACAATCAGGGCCGTCCATTAATCTGTCGTAAAGCAGCTTTTTGCCCGCCTGAAGGAATCCCTGATATTCAGAGACAGAGAACGAGAGAGTGGGGGCTAATCTATGGGAGCTGCCATGCAAGGCCATGTACTATCCACTGATAATAAACAGATGAATCCGAGCAAGGAGAGAGTTTTAGGAGACGTGTGAAAGATGGAGCAGAGGGAGAGATAGCAGAGGGAACCAGGTGAATGAAGTGGAAGGCCCAAAGGTAGATGGAGAGGAGAGAGAGGATGGCAGCAAAAGAGGGGAGGGGGGGTTTTGGTGAAGCGGCGTGCAGCAGGGGGTGGAGACGGTGGCACCGAGGCGTATTCTAAGCCCTGAATGTAAATATGCGTGAGGGGGGATTATCACAGAGTGCCAGGCGGCGCTTTTGGGGCTTTGTTTCCGTGACACCGTGACGTTGGCTTTGTTTCCCTGACAGCAGACGGGTGTGTGTGTGTGTGTGTGTGTGTCACTGTGTGTGTGTGTGTTTGTGTGTGACATCCAGGCATCTGTTTCCTGCTGGAAAAGGTTAATTACATCTCCACTGCCTGACTGGACGTGCCATGCATAATCACACATGCTAATGAGACCTGCGTGTGTGCGCGTGTGTCTTTGTCTTTGTGTCTCCATGTGCATTCTGGAAAGGCTGTACTGTAGTGGCTGAGCAGATATCTTAACCACTTGTTTCAGCTTTGAAAAGCTATTGTTGCAGCCAAGAAGAAGCACAGACACCCACACACACACACACACACACACACACACACACAAGCTTACAGAATCATACACTCAAACAGGTGACAGCTGGAAGAGCACTGCAGTGGCATTTACGGACAGACACTCCACTCCCAGCGGGGGACATTAATTGATGGGTCTGCATCAGTGTGTGCGTGTATTTGTAATTACTCGTCTGCCTATTAATGAGACAGAGATGCTACGCCATAAGCGGAAGGACTTCTCACAAACTCTGTTGCTCATTCTGACCCCTGACTCCTATCTTCACACTCCAGCTAAGCTGCTGATTGGACAGCTGCTTGGCTTTAGATCGAGCCCAGCACAGCGTGAAAAGCCGAGATGGGCTCCGGACCTCCATGGGTGACTCTGGAAATTACTGCACACTTTCTCACTCGGCTGAAGTTTTCACTAAGTTGATCTGACATAAGCAGGTAGGTGAGGAGGTGCAGAGCTCCGTCGAGCTTTGGTTCTAATTCAGCCCCCGTGGAGGAGCCGCGAGAGGCGCGACTCGGAGAAATAATGGATTTCTAGAGTCCATCGCCTCTTCACACCTTGTACAGCACACCAGCTATGGCAAGAAATTAATCAAACAGATAAGATTTTTTTTTTTCTTTTTTGGAATCACAATCAGCAAAAGTAAAGTTCTCAGTCAGCTGCCAAGGGAAAACCAGAGCGCTGCAGGGATGTGTAATGGGCATGACCTAAGAGTTTGCAGGCTTTTATTTTCAACAGCAAGATTCAATTTGAAGAGCAAGGCTCAAGACAGCCTCGTGGTTGTTAGGTTTAGCCAGTTTGAAAAGTACAAAAGAAGCAGAGTGTTAGTCACAGATACTCTGGGAAAAATACAGTACCTGATTCAAAAGCACCTTTTTCAGAATTTTAAATAAAAGCCTGTACTTGATGAAGCCCCTTTACCATCTCTGTTATAACGTCTCCAGGCATCATATCAGACAGTCTCGTCTGAACTGAGCAGCGATAACCCAGGCCATACATTGCAGTGAAGGTGAAGACAGCTGGGCTGACAGCAACGCTGTCACACCTGCGTCTCCTGATCCCTCCATTGTTCTACCTCCTCACTCTCCTCTTCCTCCACTTGATCGTTGTTCTTCTTCCTCCGTCTGCGGCAGAAGCCATTGAGGCCACAGAAGCAGGCGCAGGTGAAGGGCATGTCCTATCTGACGCACCGCATCTACGTGAACCTGTGAATGGACACGGAGGGAGGGGGGGGGGGGAGAAGGAGAAGAACAGGTAAAGCATTAAAACAGTCCTCCTTCATCTAGCAATCCGGCAAGACATCACAGTGCTCGTGATAAGGACTTTTTTTTATTCCCAGAGAATTCTTTTGAACCCACATGAATATCTGGATTAGAAGAAGAATGGGCTTCCCTCGGTCTTTCAAGCATGTTGAAGCAAAGTGAGTTTTCTGGATGGCACTTTGAAGAGAACTGATAAAGATATTATTCATTTTAATTGTTTTCACTTGAGTAAAGTATAAGATCAAGTTATCAAATAGTGGCTGTTTCCTTCTGTGCAGTGGACTCTTTTTGGGCAGGGGGTGACTCTCACTGTATCCATGAGCTTTAACCACTGCTGCTATGAAGATGATGCTGGTCAGGGGCATGAATCAGAAGTTAACCAACATAACTCAGAATGATTTTTTTTTGTCCTCTGCCAACACTTAGAAGAACATTTTTTAAATTGAACAAAAACTGACATGACAGTCGAGGGTAAGGGTTAGTGTCAGGTTCATCACTGACGATGACGCAGTGCTCAGAGGGTTAAAAAGACAATATTTGTTTCATCTGAGTTCTGCCGTTTTTGTACCTCATGACGTACATTTCTTATGGCAAGGCAGAAAGACGGGAAAATTCACGCTCGCGTGCATTAGATGTGTTACATTAGCCTTCATTTCCACAGAAATATTCTATTCGTTATTGCAAACTAAATGTTGCAACCAGTGTTGCCAACTCCTCAGTAAGGAAAGTAGCTACTGGCTGCCCTAAAAGTCACTGGAAGTCGCTAGATGACATCGTCACCTAATTTGCATGATTGGTAATTTGCTTGTGAAACCGGAGTGGACGCAGAGTGGAGTGTGTGGGTCTCCTCTCTGCTTTGACTGCAGCAGGGCTTGCTCGGGACTGGGGAGGGGCTCACGGCAGTACCCGCTGCTCGCCGAGGACAGCAGCGTCGTGCAGTGTGCAATAAAACTGGGAAAAGTAGATTTGTTGCTAGTTGTTTATTTGAAAAAAAAAAGTTGCTAGAGGGGTCTGAAAACTTGTTAAATATAGTGACAAAGTTGCTATAGTGGCAACACTGGGTGCAACATTGACATTGGGAATAAAAAAAATAAAAGATTGCCCTCAATGCTCTCCCTGTCTCTGTACTGGAACGGGAACAGTTGCTATTTTTTCAAAGTCTGCCAAGCACTGCACATTCACCAAAGGCCACCACAGACTCAGTATTTACTGCTGCTGCATCAATTTTGCTACAGCTGCACCTGAGAATTTCTGAGCCATTAAAATCGTTGTCACTGAGTTTCCGTTTATTTGTCTATTTTTATATTTATGCATTTATTTTTTTTTCTCCAAATTTTGCAGCTCTTACTGACTACATTTGGCAATGTTTTTCCTTTATGCCACAGGCTGTCAAAAGTCAATCACAAATAGTATTTACAACTGTGAGGACAAGGTGCACAACCTTAGACTAAAAAAATGGCATCAGTTTAGCCAAAGTACAGAATAATCAACAGTTAATAAACACCGATGTTACTGAATCTGTTTAAAAGCATCTCAGCTGCTGCAACTCTATTAAATGTGGTGCAAACTGATCAGTGTCAGCCGGTATAGGCTCTAGGCTCCAAAATACGATTGAGGGTTTCACCAAAAAAGAAAAAGAAAAATGCACACATCAACACCTTCAGTGTTTGTAATGTGTCATTTCAGAGTGTTCATTCATGTTGGTGTCGTTTTTGTAATCATAATTTTTGCTGAGGTGACATTTGCCAATTTTAGGAAGTCTGGTATAATGGCTTAGAGATTAATAGAAAGGCTCCCTTGCTGTTGTTATGAGCATACAAGTAACTTTATCAGGCCTGTCACCGAGGGTGCCCACTGGCTGTGGTTTGAGAAGCCTCGCTCTCCAGGATAAAAGCGGTAGAGCCAACGGATGGATGGAAGTTTCTGTGTGATCAGGAATAAATAGCTTCACATCTTAATTACCTGAGATTTATCTTCATTTGAACTGTGCAGCTGTACAGATGGGACCCTGGTGTTAATTCAATAGGCGACAGGCAGCTGTCACTATGCTCCTCAAGGCAGCGTGTGACTGTATGAGTATCTAATGCGACCGTCTCCGCATGTTTGCAGTGCCTCATACGTGTTTTATGTTACCGCAGTGGTTTCTGTTAGCGTAGGTATTTGCCTACAGAGAGGGGCTTTCACTCTACGCAAATGTGCTCCAAAACCCCCAAGAGCACGTAGCTCAACTGTGCGCAGGTCGACTGCTGATTGGCTGACAAACGGGCTGGAACAGGGAAAGGAGTGACACGGGAGAAACGAGAGAAAACATGAAAGATTAAAAATAGAGCATCAAAAGCACCGACAGTGGCTGCAGTGGGCAGTTTCCCTGTTTTCAACACTTCCTTTCAGTATGTTAGATCTTTGCCTTTTTCCACGGTCGGCTGATGGACCAACAACAGCACAAGCAACAATAGCCCACAGACCGGCTGTACTACATACTTTGGACACTTCCTCCATCTGGCAGCAGACACACTGCAGGTAGACGGGCCGTCCATAGCTCCCTACGGTCTGCCAACACACTGCCAACGGAGAACCATGTTCAGCCCATTAAGCGAGAAACTCGATACAGATAAAGTTACTGGGGTTCAGTCAATAGGTCATCACACGCTCACACACACACACACACACACACACACACACACACACACACACACGCACACACGCACACACACACACAGTTTATTAAGTGCTGTCACTCAACAAGGAGAAAAACTCCTTTTATCGTTACATTTCTCATATTTTTCTACATTTTTCCATATTTGCGCTTCACTTACCCTCTTGCTATATAACTCTGTCTCCATCGCTGGCTCCCTCTCACACAGGCACACACACACGCACACACACACATCTTAAGGCTCACTAAACTCCAAGCGTTAACATTTTTCGCTAGTGTTCGAGCAGCCAATCACAAATGAGCTCTGAGATTAGGAGACGCGAGGTGAAACTGAGAGCTTCATTAAATACCAACCTGAGTCAGCAGCACCAGCGGTCCTGGCTGGGGAGTGTGTGTGTGTGTGTGTGTGTGTGTGTGTGTGTGTGTGTGTGTGTGTATGTAGTGCAAGAGGGAGTGAGTGGGTGACAAAAACACAAGCACAGATGAAACATAAAGTGTCTGCATTCGTGCGCGCGCGTGCGTGTCTGTGTGTGTGCATATGTGTGTGCGGTTTTAGGGATTGATTCAACCTGTCTCATATGGGGGCAATTAGTTGAGCTAGGCTCTGGGCTGCCTGAGAGCAGAGGCAAAAATGCCTCGGGCCATATGCAGTGTGTGTGTGTGTGTGTGTATTTGTGTATACTATATACTATTAAACCTCCATGAGCTCTTCTTTTATCCCTTTACTGCCATTCCATATATCCATCTAATCCTTGTCTGCAGATCTCCCACTCTGTACCCAATGGCTTTAGACCCTATGTGACATGCCAGAGAAAATCACATAGGAATAGAAAGCCATAAAACACAGCAGCGAGCCATCACGCTGGTAGCAAGAGTAAACTTTTGTCTTCCCACAATGATGCGCGCGTATGTGTGTGCGGCTCTCTCACTTCATGCCTTTAACACCCTCAGCTTGTCTGACAGCTTACAAGGCCCTGCAGAGGATTTACAACAGTGCCGAGACACCTATCTCCACTGTGTATCCTTCTTGTCTCCCATGTATCCTCCAATCCCCCACTCCTGGCCTTCGATCGCTTCCCCACTCACTCTCTCCCACTTCCTTTCTTCTTCTCCCACTCATCCAGCTCGCTGGCTCTCTCTATCTCCAGCCACACAGCCAGCCATCGGAGTCACCGTCTTGTTTGGCGAGGTGTAATTTCTAGAGATTCTTTCACAGGCGGGTGTAGGGATGAGATAGATGAAAATACAGCCTGCAGACCCTCTGAATTATTAACTGGCTGAAAATGGATGAGTCAACATTAAGAGAGAGAGAGAGGGAGGGAGGCCAAAAGAGCCCACGTGCATCCACAAATACACACATAAAGTACCGCATCACACTATGCGTGAACCAGCCGTCGTCGGATCCAAACAAGGGTTAGAGCGTAAGTTTTTGTTTGTGATGCTGGCTGCAGAAAAATGGAGCTCGGCAATGAATTTGAATTATTTAATGCTCTGATAAAAGTTTCACTTGTTAATTATTGATTACAAGGCGGTGATATGCCCAAGTACCACTGAATAGTTCATTGGCTGAGTCAGCTCTAACAAACACTAACTTCTGCAATTAATGAAGAGTTTTAGCATCCCTTGTAAAGGCTGTAACAGTAATACATTATTTTGTACTGGCTGGATTGTAGCAGATGAGAATAACTGATCCTCGAAGTCATCGTAGCAAGAAATTTTCAT
This sequence comes from Cichlasoma orientale, assembly GCA_034780415.1. Lineage (NCBI taxonomy): Eukaryota > Metazoa > Chordata > Actinopteri > Cichliformes > Cichlidae > Cichlasoma > Cichlasoma orientale. The sequence continues at coordinate 11,202 of JAVDPK010002393.1, read as the reverse complement.
GCATTTGTTTCCAACAAACAGTAATGTTGTTTTGTGTATCAGAACCAGTTCATTTACCATTTAACAACCAAGTATTTCAGGCCAATATTTCAAAATCAAAATTTAAAGTCAGACTATACATATGGCATCAACCTCGTGAAGACAGCCTTTATGACTGAGAATCTCTCACCTTCAGTTCTTCACACAGGTCTGTCTGTCTTTGAGCTGTTTAAGGTGTTTCTCCTTTCCTTCAAAAATGCTCCATGACACGTTTGCGCGACTTTCAGTCGTCTATGAATTCTTCCAGATTATCCGACTCAAATGCAAAATTTCTCCACGCACGACTTTTAGTGTGCGTTTTTTGCGTGCTCCACGCTCCACTCGATGTCTGTTTTTTATTGTTGCCATTTCCAAGTAGTGCCTGTACCTGCAGCATTTATGGCGCCTACTGTAGCACAGAAATACAGTCGCAGGCGACCTACAGAGCCCGACCTTGGCTGCAGTTCAGCAGCAGAACGTGATCAAAAGACAGGCTTCACAAAGGAATAATTATTTACACCTGCTTCTCCATAAAAGGCCCAAAAAATGATAGCACCACGTTTTTGGTGCCATATGTTCTTCAGACTTTTGGCATCAACTTGTTAGAGCTATTAGTTCTTGTGATGTACATATATTTTATATGCTAAGCTATGCTAACTTGCTGTTGGGTGTAGCCTTGTATTTGTTAAAGAGTAGTTAGTCTGCCAAAAACAAACAAAGCACGCAAAAAATTTATGTTTCGAAAAAAGCTAGGGTACTGCTTACAGATCAGCAGTATAGAACGCACTAATTTCAGGTGATAATCCTGAAAACATTATGGTGTGTTTCCTTTGAATTTGGTGAACAAAGAGATACTTTGTAGACTGAAGGGGAATCCCCTCTTGTTTTAAGAGTCTGCCGTATCACCAGGCATGGGAATAGGAAAGTCAAAGGGCTGGAAAGACATGCTGGAAAGATAAGAAGAAATGAGAGATAAAGATAGCAGGGCCTGAAAATAGAGCAAAAGGGTCACTCAGAAAGAGCTCGAAGCTGGTAGGATTAATGTCAAAGTCATCCATCTTCGTTTTAATCCTTTTTTTCCCCCACCCTCATCCCTGTGAAAGCTCGCTCTGTTTCCTTGCATGTGCTGCTTGTATATATTTATGCATGTGTGTCTGTTTGACCGTGTGTGTAAGCTGATTTGTGTCTTATCGAGATCCTCTGTGGAAACAGACAATGTGGTTTATTTGTTATCTTCTTGTTTGGACAATGAGATAAGGCGATCAGTGTTTGCGAGCGCGTACGCAGACGTGCGGGAGCGTTAGCGCGAACGTGTGTGCTTTTGTGTGCGTAGAACGCAGATAAGCCGAGTGTTGTGCCAGAGTTTGAGCGACAGGATCCGAACGCTGATCCCAATGGTCAACAGCCCAGAGACATTCCATAGAAAACTTATTAGACCTTTATCCATTATTTATACCGAGCCTGCCTTCGGACACATACGCACATACATGCAAAGCAGGAACCCTGTGTGTGAGTGTGATTCATGCTGACACGTGGCTGACTTCTTCTCATGGAAAATAAGTAGCCACCGAGAAACCTCCCATCCAGAACATTTTCCATCAAGCGCTCTACCTGCTCCCACCGGTGCAGGAACCAAAAGCCGTACTCGCCAACGGCCTCAAAAATCCGGAATTCCACAGCACTTGTTTCATGTGAACCTTTTAGGATCATTAACTTCTTATGATCCACTAGGCCACGGGCAACCCATCTAAGGTTAAGTGTAACTGTTAGAATGATATCCACCCCTCTGCAGCAAACCCTTGTCTTTTTGGAACATCCAAATGGGGTTAACAGAATAAACTGTCAAAATGAATGTATGAGACTTCATTTAAAAGGTAGCATTTTATAGTTTCTGAACATTTGCCTATTTTGCATGTAGCTAAAACAAACCCAATGCAAACCGTAGATGGGTTGTGGGCGCACTGCGGGCGCAGTAAAGATCACAGGTTACTCTTTCACAAGCTAATGTGAAAGAGTAACCTGTGAGTAACCTGTGAAATGCAAGAAATACCTGAAGACTTTTTTCTACTTACATGTCATATTTGCCAGTATCAGCAGCGATCATGCACTTCTCCAGGTCACTTCCTCACTGTCACTGTGAAGAACTACTTCCTGCCATTTATGTGCCTGAGTCCAACATACGGATCAACCTCCTGCTCTCTTTTACATCTGGACATTAAAAGCCGTGTAAACCTGAAGGCAGTGGGGATCTTGGATTCCTGTACTTGATTCTGGTACCTGCACAAAGCTTTTACCTGTACGTGTTGCCCCGCCCACTTACTAGACTCCCTTTCTCTTGTTCTCGCACAAAATGCCCTCTGTCCAGTTTTCAGTTAAAAAAAAAAATCCCACCCACTGCTGACCGCTCCCCTCCCCCCCAGATAAGTGAAAGGAAAAGTCAAGCTAATGGTTTCTGTTGTTGCAATATAAAGATACCAAAGCTGAGGGCTGGGAGACGAGGGGGCGAAAGGATGCGTACATTTCGAAAAAGATAAAAACCTTTTAGGGTTTTTTTAAGAAGCTGAAGCAGATAATTTGGAAATGGAATAATGTCCTCTCAGGCTTAGGTATTTAAATTGCATGTGTGTGTGTGTGTCCGCAGGTACATTATGGTGTGTATGAAGTGTCAGTCTGTCCTCATGGCCAACTGTCTCCCAGGCCCAGCGAACAAAGAGCCTATTGACTTCTTAACACACAGGAGGGCTCTCTCTCTTCTCCCCAGGCCACTGCGTGGTGTTTGGGGGGGGGGGGGGGGGGGGGGGGGGGGGGG
>JAVDPK010002392.1:0-32916 GCA_034780415.1 Cichlasoma orientale | reverse complement strand
TCCTAGGATACTTAAGAGTAGAATGGGAGGCAGAGCCTTCGGCTTTCAGGCCCCTCTTCTGTGGAACCAGCTCCCAGCTTGGATTCGGGAGACAGACACCCTCTCTATTTTTAAAATTAGGTTTAAAACTTTCCTTTTTGATAGAGCTTATAGTTAGGGCTGGATCAGGTGACCCTGAAACACCCGTTAGTTATGCTGCTATAGGCCTAGGCTGCTGGGGGGTTCCCATAATGCACTGTTTCTTTTGATTCACCTTATTAACTTTGTTTATACTACACTCTGTATTTAACAATTAATTATTATTAATCTCTGGCTGTAACCTCAGCATGTTTTTTGTCCTGTCTCTCTCCCCTCAGCCCCAACCAGTCACGGCAGATGACTGCCCCTCCCTAAACCTGGTTCTGTCAGAGGTTTCTTCCTGTTAAAAGGGAGTTTTTCCTTCCCACTGTCGCCAAATGCCTGCTGGGCTACAGCCTGCGGGGTGGCTGTAGCTCAGGAGGTAGAGCAGGTCACCTACTGATCGGAAGGTTGGTGGTTCGATTCCTGGCTTTTCCGGGCTGCATGCTAGTGTATCCTTGGGCAAGATACTTAACCCTTGCGTTGGAGTATGAATGTGTGTGAAAGTTAGACAATAACCACTTAGCTTACTTACCACATGGAAGTGCTTGTATGAATGGGTGAATGTAAACATGTTGTGTAAGCGCTTTGAGTGCTCTAAACTGAGTAGAAAAGCACTATATAAGAACTAGTCCATTTACCATCATAGGGGGTCGTTCCGACTGTTGGGGTTTCTCTGTATTATTGTAGAGTCTTTACCCACAATACAAAGCGCCTTGAGGCAACTGTTTGTTGTGATTTAGCGTTATATAAATTAAATTGAACTGAATTGAATAACTCTATCCAAGTCTTCATCAAAGCCGGCCCATTCTGGCCTGTGGTAGAGCATCAGCGGGGGTACTCCTTTGGGCTATGCAGTGACAGAAGTGCCGAGAAAACTTCAGTACTGTGGGGTGCTTCCTGACGCAAACTTTACGGCATCTCACCATACTCTAGGTCAGTACGCTGCACCTTTGCTTTCCCTTTCCCACATCTGGACTTGTCCTGGTGTATTCTGAGGCCACTTGAGTTCTTGCAGATCTTGCCACAGGAGCACTTCCCAGTTAAGGTGATTTGGGTAAGCCTTCTTTGTGTCCTTGTTCCTGCCTAGCCAAAACCGTTGTGTCCATCCCATCGAGTCCCCCCCTCTCAGGAGACTCTGGAGCTATTCTTCATTGGTTACATCCATAGCATGCTTGGTGCCCTCTTGTGAATGCCACCCCATCCACCCATGGCAGTCTTTCCTGGAGGTCATCTCTCTTGCCAGTGTCACCGAAACTTCTCGATTGTCATCCAGTCTTTCCTGGAAGTCGATGGGTGTCCAGAGGTTTAGTGATTGTATGCTCCCTAGGATGCTTCTCATTTAGTCACTGCAACAGTGCAGCCTTTAGCCAGGAGGTTGTGTCATCATATGGGTACCAATTATCTGTGAGGCAAGTCCAGGTGTGCTTTGGGATTTTGTGTCAACCATAAAATGCAAGTGTAAAAATAAATGAACTAGAGTTAAATTTATTATATAAGTACACTTCAATGGTCTGACTGATAGCTAAAACTTAAACTACTACCAACTATATTATAGGTGTTCAGATGCTGCAAATGTGCTATCCAAACACCCTTCATCTCAGAGTATATAATTAAAGGAAGAACTGACAATATTTCAGATGACATACAGGCTTTTGTGCAGATATGAGTACAAGTGTCTTAAAATTTTGGCTCACCCATTTTCACTCTTAGGCACAAAGTGTTTGAAAACCACTGGTCTATCCAGCAACCACCAGGAACAGTACATCTCAAAGGTTTGGTGTCACTTGTTTGCTAAAGAAAAAGGCGTTTGTTTTTAATTAGAAAAACATCAAATTGATCATAAATGTTATAAATGGCAATTAGTGATTAATGGAATCATAAATTATGCATGATTTTTAAAGGAATATCTGCGTAGGCATGGGAAGCTGATACAAGACACTTTGTCTGTCGGTCTTTACATTTATTTTTTTTTATGGCTGCTTTACAGCAACAATAAGCAACTACTATAGTGGCACATTATGTTCCTTTCAAGTTTATCACATGAAAGCTCTGCTTGATTATTAGAAAAAAATGTTTCTAATTTTGTTTTTACAACTTGATTGAAGAAGGCATACATCAGGCTGGTTGAGTGTTTGATCAGTCTCTGTGGGTTGCATTATAATCTTAAAATGGCTAAAAAAAAATTTCTTCTGTTAACTCAATATTCCCATGCTACAAAACGAATGCTTTTCCCCGTGGAAAATTTCCAAGACATGAACTATATCACACAGTGTTGTGTAGCTATGATCTCATTTACAGAACAACACAAACTGGCTCTAACCAAATAATAGGAGCAACGTCCAAAATGTCAGCCTTCTAGACAGAGACGCAAAGAAAAAAGACTGACAAACAAAAGGAGTTCTTCTCTGGTATCTTATTTTGTAGTTTTTACCTTTGACTTTCATATCACTCAGATTTTGTTTTTACAAAAATACTTGACTGAAATAATGCACCAAAATATTAAAGCTGCCTTCATCACCTTTCATAAAAACATAGAAATACATAATGAAGTTGGTGTTGCTCAAAGCGATGACCCGCAGAGAGTGAAACACCAGACTTGGCAGTTTCCCAAACCTCTGATCCCTTTAGCAACTTTTAGCTCATTGTATTGATGTGTTTTAGAGCCTGTAACTTTAAGGTTTTGGCACACAGGGTTCTCCCCCAATGGTTTTATTTTCATCAGAAGCAGATAAAGCAAAAAAGCTCAGATAAAGCCACTGTATAGGCTGCTACCTGCCTAGCACAAACAAATAGACAGTTAGTTACTAGCTAACTGGAGTTATCTGCTAGACACCAACAACAAAAAAAGAATATATATAATAGACTTTCATAAGCGCTGATGTTGATTTGTGTCTGCTGAATGTATAGAACCTGCTAAAATTCATGCAGGTCTATTCACTCGAAACTATGGTGGACCTTATGAATGCACGCTTTTCGGCCAGCTATGAACACTTGTGATTACTCAACATGAGATATTACTGCTATTGCATTTTCATTTTTCTCTGCTCCGGGCACAAGGAGAGGCTCAGTTATAAAAGGGTGATGTCACACACTGAAGCAAAATCTGACAAAAGTTGAAGGACTGTTTGCTTATATTGTCAGGCCGCTGCCACACAAATCTGATCAAAGTGCACCAGCACAGTCCCGATAAGCAAATTAGTACAGCTTGTTTTCCCTTTCTACATTTAACCTTTTATCTTTAACTTAATTGCTGGCTATTTATGAATATTTAATACGAGAGAGAAACCTGTTGCACTTATTTATCCTGATTAAAAACTGTTTCTAACTGACAATACAGTACTGTGTCTGTACATCAAAACCGCTTCTGTTCCCACCAACCTACAGTATACTTCAAAACTCTTTGGAATAAGCACGATTACTGCACTGATTATCTATAAAATGTGGACTGATCTTCCTCAAAGTCGCAGTAAATGCAATCTAAACTAACAACACACAACCAGTTTTAGTGCCTTTGTTGAACACATTGAGTGGTCATTCACAGTCCAGGCTGGAAAAAGCATTTGAACATCTACAAACATTTCACGAAGCTAAACAGAGTCAGGTCTTCATTTAGAAGAAGGATTGTGCCCCTCTCCATAAATAAAATCTTACACAGTCTGGTTACAGACACTGTCTGCTCTTTCCAGGAGAGAGTGGTTCATGTGAACCATACCTCAAACACAGCATATTTGCCTTTAGACCCCAGAAGAAGCGTTATTGACATGCACAAATCTGAGAAATACTACAAAGCATTTCTAGACCTGGATGTTTATCAGCTGAGTGGCAGTCCTGCAAACGTCACACCAAAGCACAGCACGCAGCCTCGGAGATAAAAAAGAAGGGTAACAGCAAAACACCTGCAGAAATCTCAGCCACTTACTAAATATTTAACTATGTGTCCATTAAAAGAAAATCGGTAAATTATTAATGGTTTTAAGTGAAGACCCCACAAACAAATGCAAAAATGCATAATGGTATCTTACTAAAAAAAGCAACTGCATGTCAAAACAAAACAAGCCTCGTCACTACTGTGAAACAATGTGGAGGGATCATCATGCTTTGAGGCTTTGTTTTTCAGGAATTGGAAGTGTATGAACAATGGATTTGAAACTGAATTATGGAGAGAATCAGGGCAGTGGTTCATGACCTGAAATTCAGGAGAGGTCAGCGATACAACCAGACAGTTATCCACAGCCCACAAAAAGGAAGGAAGAAAAGAAGAAAACTGATGTTTTTGAGGAGCTAAATCTTGACCTTATGCCAACTGAGAGGCTGTGGTTCATCTGAAATATTAATGAACTGAGACAGATTTAGAGAGAAACAGTTCAAAGTTCCTGCTCATCTTTGTGTAATTCTCATAAGCAGCAACAGGAAGCATCTGACGGGCAGTGTTAGTGTTAAAGGAGGTTCTGTAAGTCACTAAATTAGTGTTTACTTACTTCTCCGAGCGCGGACTGTGAGTGATTACTCAGTGTTTTCAGTAAAAACACGTGTGTTAGTTTAACAGATGAAGTCACAGAAGGTCGTTCCACATCTGATGAGTAAGGGTTCACCGAGTTTTTCGTGCCGCTGCACCGTACATTTTAATAGAAAACCTGAAAAAGTCTCTTTGGCTTTCTCAAGTTTCATCTCAGCAGTTTCCTCATTTCACCACACAGTGGCAATGTTGCTACATCGGAGCCAAAGTTGCCCATGAAAAGTTGTGATCACGGTATAAAATGTGGTAAAATATTACCACATTTTATACTGTGATCAAAGTTAAGATGACACAGAGCCATCTGGGAACTGAGAGGCCGACTTAGTGGAAATCTGTTCTTTTTTTTTTTTTTTGTCTTTTTTTAGGTTAAAGAGAAGAATTAACTGATTTATAGTAAACACGAAGACAGAGACAGTTAATTATTTAGAGAACAACAAGTAATCCACTAAGAGAGAATGGCTGCAACGACGTGCACACGTGCGCACAGCGTCTCATAAACTTATGCAAATGCAATTAGGGTGGTTTTAATAATGCATCACAGTGCCTTCATTTTTAATTCTGCCTGATTCACACCTAATGGCACAGCCCCATAACCTTGGAGGCACACGCCGCATTGACATTTATTCTGTTAGCTGATTACGCACGTCTGTGTGTGTGTGAATGAGTTTCGAGATAGCTTCACAACTTGCCTGCAATGTTCACATCCGACTGATACACATCATGTGGTGGTTGACAACCTTTGAAATAATCTCACTATTCTGTTTCTTGAAACTCTCCTCCTCCCTCCTCCGCCCCGAGTTTGGAGCTCTTTATTCCCTTATCTCAGCGTAATGTTTTAACAGTACGACGCCGTGCATCGTGCTTGCATGATGTGTCAGTCTTCGCAAAATGCGATTTCAATATCCTGTGTGATTCAATTCAATTTGCTTCATTAGTGTGGCATTCAAAGCTATGCATTACTAAGTCTTTACACCCCCGTGCAGCTCCCGCAGTGGCCCCCTCAGCTCTCCCATCTCTTCCTCCTCCCCGTTGTTTTAAAAACATCAAAGGTTAGATTAATCAAATCCTCAGAGGAGACGGATGACTGAGAGAAGTCTGCTCTTTGTTATGAAATCTTAGTTGCAGATTTCAGCAGAGAATAGATATATTTGCAGTATTTTTTTTTCCATCCCACCCATGGATTCTAATAGTGCAGTGTCGTGCTGTGTGTGCTTTGATGTCCCAGTGAGAATTGAAAGGGCCCCAATGTTCCCACACAAATGAATGATTTCTGCTTTTACCCTCCTTATGGAAGCCTTTTTGGGGAACAAAAAAAAGAAGCTCAGCAGTGTTACATGCATCAGTACACACTGAAAAATAGCCGTGCTGGATGAGATTGCACAAACAGAAGGAATGCATGCCCACACACACAAAAAGATGCACAAAATGACATTTTTATCCTAAATAACCTTTACAATTTCAGACAGAGGACAAAATCTAGGTAGCGCGTGAATTCGTTTTTATGGCTTCTACAGTCTTACAAATGGTATGCAGGGATTTAGACAGGAGAAAATGATAGGTCTGCTGGTTGGACAGTGTCGTCAATAGATTGAATAGATCGAATAGAGTCCTTTCAGGTGTCAAAGACACGTACTCAAACTAAGGGGCCTGTGGAGGTAATTTTTGTCAAGGTCACTCAGTGTGCACTGTAGGATGATTCTCAGAAAAAAAAACACAGCCAGGTCTTCAAAGCAAGCGCTGCTTCCTGTCATTTGTACAAAATGCTGTCATGAATGTATGCATGTGCTGCACACACTCAGCTGTGGTTGTCCATTTATGCGTGCTAAATGAGTCACCCTCACTGATCACGATCGCTACATGTGTGCTTTGTTGTTTGCCTGCGCCCGAGCCTATTCTTCTCACAATAAATCAAAATCCCATGTTCCACCTCTGCATGTGTCAGCTCATTCCCCCCCAGGGGAAAAAAAAACATGTGATTCTGACCTTCACCAATTCATGTCCACCACTCCTTCCCCCCAACCATGCAGACACAAGACCACATACTGTAAATAAACTCTGACATCTTCCATTTTTTTTTTTTAAAAAACAAACTTTTTTTCCCTCAGGAAGTTTGAGCAGGAAAGTAAAGAGGAGTAGAGGGGAATGACAATGCTAAATATTTCATGTTTTCCTCTTGGTAATTCCGTTCGGTCGGAACGAGACCTCGTTTTCCACAGAAACACGAGCAAGTTTGGGACTGATTGCAAGAGCCTGGGAAGCTCTATGTTTCTCTTTATTTTTTATTTTTTTGCCTCTCTGCTCCAAAATAGGCCTGGATGGTGATGCATAATGCATGGGGCTTCCTATGTGCATCTGGAAAAGGGCTGCGAGTCCTCAGGGATCAGCCAGGGAAAGGGTGTCCAGAGTCGCGTTCTGCTGTGTAGGGCTGGGCACGTCAAAAAAAAAAAACGGAGATTGAGGGAAAAGATTAACTTTGCTCTGTACTCACTCCTGTTTTTTTTGTTTTGTTTTGTTTTGTTTTTTTCTCTTCAGATTACTGTAAGACTGCAAGATGTCTTTCTGGTTTTCTTCTAAATCAGGGCCACAAGAGAAACTGTGCAGTTTTTTTTTTTTTGTCAAAAATATTATTAATTGAACGCTTCTTCTAGTGTGCATTGAATTTTTATGATTCATATAGTATGCTTTAATCTAAATAGAGTTATCTTTGAGCATAGTGTCAGTTCAGGCATACAGCAGAGTCGAGCTCAGCCAGCCAGCAATCCCGGCAGATCAGCTGATTTCACTGCCAGCCCACATCAGCTGATGGCTCAGCTGATGTGCTTCTACACATCCAGCTGTCAAATCTCGTACTGTTAGCGCCATAAGTACTGTATTTGGACAATAACAGATTTTCCGGTTTTGCCTCTGTACACCACCACGGTGGATTTAAAATCAAAATCAAGATGTGACTGAGGTTCAGACATGCTGCTTCATTTTGAGGGGTTTTAACAAGCGCTGCATTAACTACTTAGAAAGTGCGGCCACTTTTATTCGTTTAACTTTCGTTAAACCCCTCACATTAAAGCTTCATCTTGATTCATTTAAAATCCACAGCAGTAGTGTAAAGAGGCAAATTTGAAATGATTTGTATCATTGTCTAAGTACTTATGGACATAACTTCAGGGCATGCCGCACAGGCTGCTTCAGCAACTGGTGCAACTGCAAGGAACTTTGCAACCCGCCATCAGCCCAGCTTTTCCCATTTCATGCTGTTAATGCCATTTCTGACTTAACTAACGCCATGTCTGTTCATGCCTGATCTGTCCTGACTTTTTGGCTTTTCATTTGTGGGCAGAGAGGTCCCAGAACAGAGGCCGCTGCCAAGTATAAATTACTGCCGATGGAACACAATCTTATTTTGACCTAAGTGGCAATAAAACTGGACTTGTGTGAAACACAGTAGAAATGACATTTAAAGGATCCCTGACAAGATTTATTTTTATCTGTTTCTGTTCATGTCCTTGTGGATCCGTCATCCTGTGGTGGTTCAAGTAAATCTGAGGCTCCGTGTTATCTGTGCATCCCCAGGCGTATTTATGCAGAATTGACACTGGTTTTTGCGCAGCATGGCGCCTTTAATCCTGCAAATCCAGTGTTTTCCTATTGTGTTGAAAGAGAATCTCTGTGTGTCTCTCATGCTTACAGTTGTTTATTCTAAACATTAGTATGCACGTCAGCTGTCACACTCATGCATCTAGAACCCCCTCCCCTATGGAAAATAAATTCCAGCGCACCGCTTCTTCTCCCCAGTTGTTGACAAAAACCGCTGTGCCATAGTCTCCTATGTTCCTAGCCTGTTGTTGTGCAAGTTGAATTTGTATAATGAGCATTTGCTATTTTCCATTCAACACTGTCTTGTGTTCAAACATTCATTTGATTAAGTAATTAGAAGAGCATAGTGAAAAGAAATAGCAGGCGTTTGGAAAAACCATAAATAACTAAGAGAAATTATCTTAAATGATTAAATGATTAAATCCCTTGCCTTGAACAATAAAAACCGACCGATATTGGGACTGATCTCTTTGGCCCTGGTATTACAGATCAAAACCAAAAAATTTGTGGTATCACCCTCCTCGAGTTTCAAGATGCTTCCCAAACACTGCTCAAGGTCTTCATCAGCAAATTGAACTGGCTGAAGTGCCACTGTGAGCCCTTGGTGTGGTTATGTGATATTCCCATAGTATTTCTACCTCTTTATGCCTGTGCATATTTTCCATAGTACCCTTGCCTCTGGCTCAGAACATGACCAAGATAAGTTCCCGTTATATGACTCATCAGATTTATATGTCTCATCCTATGATTTATTCATGAAAGTGCATTTTTCTCCCCTAACATAATTATAAGACTTAAGTAGGAAATAAGTAAACAAGGGGGCACTGTCACGAGTAAATCAGAGTAGAAGACATACACTAAGTCCTATAAATAAAACATTTATTATTGAAGTGAATGATAATTTGTTATTAGTTGTTTTTCGTTTTCGCTGAAACAGATACTGTTGCCAGTATATTCAGATTTTCCGCCTGTGCAGCACAGAACGCCGCCGCAAAAGAAAGCGGGAACTGAACACATCTTTAGTGGGAAAATACATGAAAATGGAAGTTATAGATACACTTATACCTGTAAGTTATAGAATATATTACTGTTGCTTTGTGACAACAGTTAGACGGTTGTGGCTGCAGGGCTCCTTTGTTACAACTGTCAGTATTGCAACTAATTCACTAGCAAAGAACACAATTACTGCAGAAGTCATTTTCTCATGTCATAGTGTGTCATGCTGTGTCATTATACTGTGTGAAGAAAAAATAAGCTTTAGCTTAGCTTTGCTTTGAGCCACCTCGTGCATGCAAAATGTGCATTATTTAACAGTGTATTCACTTCACTTATCTATTTCATGTGCATATTGAGGAGAGGAGAGGAGAGGAGAGGAGAGGAGAGGAGAGGAGAAGAGAGGAGAAGAGAGGAGAGGAGAGGCTGGTGGCGGAAATGAAAGTCTGTTCTGCTGACAGTTGGTTGCCAGTCCATCTGGGTATGAAAAGTGCTCCAGTTGTCACAAACAGTCTGCATTTCTGTCCTCATGGAGAGAAATGGCGAAAAGGACAGAAATGAATGAAGAAAAAGTGATGTGAAGGCAATGTGGGAATGAGGAAAGGAAGGCAGAAATAGCTAAAATGAGGAAGGAAGGAAGGAAAATATAGGTTAATTTTGTTATTTTGAGTTGATGCCTCACTGTCGGCGCATTGTCAGGGCCTCTGATGTGAGGTGGGGGAGTGAAATGAGAAAACGTTGGCCCAGGTTCCCGTCTAATTTCTCTTAGTTATTTGGCCTTTCCGCTTGTGGAGCTTTCAATCTCTGAGGCCTTTGGGGGGTCCAGATTATCTCTTTCTTTTGGAGAAAATGAGCTGAGCTGGAAGCTACATTACCTCCCCTGCCTTATGTGAGCTCATTTTTCCCACACCGCCATTAGCTCGCTAAAGCCATTTGGAGATGCACAGTGGAGTGTTTTCCATGTTCATCAGTAAGTGCCTGGCATTCCTTCAGTCAATTATCACCAGAACTGTCTCTGTGTGATAATTCAGGCCTCAGGCTTATGTCTCTGTGCCAGGGTGAATATACAAGGGACATGTTGATGGAGGTTTTGAGCAGAGTTTCCAAATTCAAAGTAGCATTCAGTCATCCCTGCTCCATACTCACACATGAGACTGGGTGATTTAATACAAGTAGAATTGTTTCATGCTTTGGAGAATGTTAGTGCACAACTAGCTGTTCGGGGTAAATTATCAGCGAAAAAAACAAACTTCCGATTGCACGTGAATTAGACTATCATGCAGGGATATCTCCCTGCTAGGTGTCATCACTTGGACCCTCTCTTCTTGGCAATATGGATGTCCAGTTTTTGGATAGATAAATCCTGCCATCACCCTGCTTCCTTCTCCTTTTTCTCTTCTGCTATTTATCTGTTTTCTTGTATTTCTTACAGTGCCTGTGCCGACATAACACTGCCCAAACTTCCCTTTCTTTCTTCATCTTAAAGTTACATCATCAGTTCTGAGAAAAGACCAAAAAACTATTGTCTGGCCTTTTCTGGCTTCCACGTCGCTTTTTCGTGTCAGTTTCTTAAGCTGCGAATTTTTTTTTTTTTTTTTTAGCAACTTCTCTCATAAATTTAACAACTTTACCACATTCTCCATAACGCAGCCACAGGCACACGTGTTTGCATGTAGAGAGAAATGCGGCCGTGGCAGTGCGCTGACTGCAAATAGGAACATTATCAATAATCAGTTGCTGTGGTTCATTCTTGGGTGAATGGGCAGTTGTGATCGCACCCATATTATGATGTTTCCTGAGTCTCATGACGGCAGCTGAAAGCTCAGCAAAAGCAAATACACTATAATACAATTGTGACTCAGAATTAAAACTGCCCCACTGGCTAACATCCACAGAAAAACGTAAGAATTTACATCTTGTTCACTGAACACTGATGATGATGTAATCAGTCTACAAGTAGCATTTCTGAGGATGCTCTGTGTCTATACTGATGTATAACAGCATCTATAAGTGTCCTTCCATGCTAGCTTTGACATTATGACTCCACTCTTTGACTCCATTATTGCCAGTGAAGAGAAATATCGTGGCAGCTAGAGGTTACAAGTAACTGCAAGAGTTGAGTTTCATCCATAGTAACACGCGTCCTCGGTCCCCGAGCAAACTTGGCTGTTGTGAATGCAAAAGTTCAAACCCTGGTATAAACTTCTTTATGTCTGTATACACTCATCATGCATGCTCTGAGGTTAGCGATTTTGGTGACTATTCTACATTTCCATCACGATGGTCCAACTTGGCAAACTACACTTTTTTTTTTTTTGGAGGTATATTGAACTGAAGTCAATTTTACAACCTAATCTGTCCTTAGACCCTTGATCTGGGCAGTGTATTTACTTCCTACATAATTCTTTTCACTGTAAAAATCAAGCAAATGTGCAATTTTGCCAGGAGTGTCCAACAGCACTTATATAGCTGTATGAAGAGTAAATCTAGTGGGTATGGCGAGCCACTTCCAGGCACTACAAACAGATAGAATGGGTGACACCAACAAAGAGGGCTGACTGCATGTGTTCTCACCCCAGGTGTGTGTGCCTTGGTTGGTCATCTTTTAGGGAGAAAAATAGATGGGAGGGGTGGTGGGGGAGTCAGCCATGAGGCCCCCCAGTTTGTGCACTGTTTGAGAACTTTAGATACAAAAAACTACTTGATAAGGTTTATGAGTTATGCTACTTCATGATGGCAACCCTGCAAATTGAAAAATGCCATCCATACTGTATGTGGCAACTTTGGAGAGGGAGACATGTCACGGTAGGAATCTCTGCATCACCAGCAGCTTTGACAAAAACGCAGTATTTAATGACCTAAGACAGAGAACAGCCTGACACAAACGCACTGAAGCGTTGTAAAATAATTTGCAATATGTAAGAAAATAATTTGATTGCAAAAGAATACATCTCAACCTTGTGATAGAAGGCGCTCCTAATATGGCAACACTTTCAGGTCGTGCTGTCAGGGCGTGCTTGGCGTCATGTTTTAAAGCACTGGTTACCCCCTGTGGCAGCCTGTGGTAGGCAGTGAAACCCCTTGAGATCTCAAATAGATATAAGATGCAACTAAATGTTCTCAACGAAAATAAAGGGGAACTGCTGCAGATGGCATTGCAGCACGTGGTTAAAATGTGGGTAACGTGGTAAAATACTGTAAGTATAAAAGGTTACTGCGATCGTTTCCTAATTGAAACCAGAAAATTCTCTGAACTGAGCAGCAACTATAAATGAAAAACAAAAAATGAAATAAAATGAAATTAGAAATAACAATATTATTTAAAAAATATAGCGGTTAAAGATGGGACAGAAACATCCAGGTTTGAAATCCTTTGTGCCACTGCTTACTAATACATGCTTCCATTGTTCCTTCTAATTTATTTAGCCTGCAGGTCAACAACTGAAGCTAAAGGGTTACACAGTGACTAAAACGGGGCTCCACGGAGGCAGTGACATCAGTAGGTCAGTGTGTGACGACCTGAGCTGAAAATGTGTTGCACGTTCCAACAATGATGCATTTCTTCTGAGGCAAAAGATGAGCTTTGAGGTCAGTGCGTGGTAGCGCTAACTTCGAGCAGCATTCACACTGAGCCGATCTGATGTTGCCATGGGTCTGAAGGGTTCAAGGCTGCATTGTGTTCTCACAGTTTATCACGCGCTTAAAGCGGCATATCAAACAAGTGAAAGGGCTTTTAAATGTCACTTCTAGGTCTGAACTATAATTGGTTATTTGCAGTTTCGTCCAGAATTTTTAACCTGGGCCTTTATAACTGCTTCTAACCTCACTTTTCTGCCTCGCTCTGGCCTGGGCTCCACTGTCTCAGCTAACATTTATTGCGAGTTATGGACCGTATGAATAATTGATCCCGATTCTATTTAAGATCCTGACGAGGACAAATGGCATGGGGCTGCACTAGCCAATATTTCTCCCTCCACTGCCCTAATAGGAGCCCTCTTTACCCGTCCTACCGCAGTCATTTTTCCTCCTTCCTTTCATATTTTCTCGTCTTCCCCCCCAGTTTCCTTTTCTCATAGTGCACTGTACCTTTTTCCAAGTTGCTAACACTATTTTAAGAACTGGAATCATTCCAGGCAGTGTAAAGGGTATTAGAGAGGCGTAGCTGCAGCGCTATGACGGACGATGCCAGCATCAGTCGATAGTGGATAGCAGGGTAAGGATGTATCTCTGTGGTTTTATAGTGGACTGGCCCTTTAAGTGTCATAACCAGGGAGATCATTTGGAAACAACATGAGACCATAGTACATCTATTAGTACTATAAGGCAAACACCAAGATCAATGCTTATCACATTGGGCCTTTATGTCTGTGGAAGTACTCCAATGTATTAAGCGTGTCTGTGTGTACTTTGTTTGGCTGGAGGGCACCGAGGTACAATACATCATCCGTAGGAACGTGTCACTGTGGTCGAGCCACAGAACACGCCAGATCCAGGTTCAGAAGTGATGGCAGATCATTAGCGTGTGTACACGCCGCAGGGAAGTCAGAAGATACGGATGTAATGGACTGCGATGGACCCGCAAACACAAACACACATTGAGGTAGGCGTGTAATTCACTCCAGCACCAACCATAATGAGCAATTCACTCCATGTTGTAGCATTTATCTTTCCTCTTCTTCTGTGAAATTGCTGGATGAATCAGAGGCCCTTGAAAAATCTTTCAATGCTGAGCGTCCCCGCAGAAGTTTGTTCCTTCTGTCGCTGAACACTAGGGTTCTTCTCAGCACTGACATTTGTCCAACAGTGAGCTCTAATAGCAATCTAAAAAGAAGACGGCCCACTGACAACTTAGGATGCCCTTCTTTTGTTGTAAAGCAATCCTTCTGGGCATCATTCACTGTCAGCTGGAATCCTGCACTCGCCATATGCTGTGAATTGAACAATAGCTACACTGATGAGTTGCACAGAGAGACCTGCTCTTGTTGTCAATTTCTCCCCTTCAGTCTTCCTCCCTTTTCCACATCTCTATCATGTGCCATCCGCTTTTTTTTAATGACTCAAACTCACACTCCAGCTCTTAAACAGCAAACACAGATTTCTGTAGATTATGATGTAAAGTCAGAGGTCTATAAAAGTGCAAGCAGGGCGATGCAAGGCCAGAGAAACCAATAAAGGGCAGGTAAGATTAATTTAATATATGACTAAATTGGCTTCAGTGCCAGTAAAAGCAGCATAACCAAAAGTACCCCTGGAAAAAAAAAGTTCTCTAAACTGAACAGAAATAATGATCTCCAGTGAAGAGGACGGAAATTCCTAAATCAAGAATATGCCCCTTTTTAGCTGACTTCAAAAAATGACTCGGGAGTCTCGTCAAACTTTTGCATATGCATTTTTTGCCCAACTTTTCTATGTAACTGTGCCATTTACAGCTGATGTGCCAACACTTGTGTTAAAGTGATTATCACATACAGTGTGGCGCACCCTCTTCTCGGTGCTCACTGCTAATAGTCAGACCTCTCTGACAGCTCCTTCGAAAGAAAGTCGCGAAACAGCTTCGTTTGCATGCTGATTGGTTTTGAGGTGAGGTGTCGGAATAACGTTGCGAGAGATCCCCGCCGAATCCGTGCAGGTGCGATCGCTCCCTCGGGTCACTTGTGTTGGTTCTGATCATCGCACTCATTGTGTTTTGTTTGTGTTTTTTCGCTCATGCACAGAAAAAAAAATCAAACAAACTTTTGCACTTGATGAAAATAAATAAATATATAAATTTAAAAAAAAAAATCAAAAATGTGGTGCCTGCTTTTGTTTTTGTTCCCCTCCCATGCATAAATTGTGGCCAGCAGGGTTGTACCACAAGCCACTGATCATAGCCTCTCTCTACTACAGTATCCATCTATTCCATAAATAAATAAACACCATATATCTACTGTCATTCCGATTCACAGTAGCGCGACAGACTTGCCTAACTTTATGTGCTGCATTGTTTTGTAATGCTATCCTCTCCAGATATAAGTGCATCTGCATCAGGCATCGCCTGAACAGGGGGTTCGAACAAAGAACATTCTTGCCGTGAGCCGCAAGAGTGCTAACCACTTCATGTCTTCCATTCCATGTATGGAATTCAGTCTCAGTACCAAAGTCTCCATGCAGAAGGATGTCTCAGTTCCTAAAATGAATCTGGAGCACAGAGCGAGGAGAGGAGATAGGAGGCTTGCTGGAGGAGTTATAATTGAGGATGCACAGGTGTATGCTTTGTGGAGTGTTTTTGTCTTCATTATGTGAAAGAGTAGTGACACACAGCTGGAATATATAAACCGTGGTGGGGGGAGGACTCTTCAAACAGCTTTTCTTTTGTATTCTGAAATTGTTTGAGCTATTTAACAGAATCAGCTGTGATCAAACTGCACCGAACTGCTAAAAAAAAAAAAAATAGACTTATCTTGTTATATTGTTGTGAATTTAATTAAAAGTAGCCCCAAATATCAAAAATATCACAAACGCTGGTACATCTGGAACATAAATTACAACTGTAGTTTATTGTTTTGTTGGGCTATAACAAAACAATTTATGATGCAGCTGTGCCACACATCATATTTAATTGACATGCCTTTAAAATGTGGGATGTCTTATTTGCTTGAATGCCTGTTGCCTCAGCTCCTCTCTCTGGTGGCTTTTTCTCACTTCCTCCGAGCACATCTCTGGTGGAGCGCACAAAGAAATGAGAAAGGGTGTTGTTTCTATTGAAGTCTTAAAAAAATGATCAAATTGGTAAAAGTTATGCCTGGCCTGGTCCAGCCCCCAGGCAGTACAAGTACCTCTTAACACAACTAAATTCCACCTCATATTTGCTTCTAGCACTAACCCAAATAAGCAGAAAGAGATTCATGCTTCATCACATCACTTCATTATGATGAGTACGCTCTAAACGTTGCTAATTGTGGAGCATTGTGGCCAAAGAAGCACAGTGGGGTTACCCACTTAAAATCAAAGCCCACACTAAGCAACATCCATGCTGGGTTTCAAAAAAGGCAGCAGAAAGGTGGGGCCATTGATCGGAGGGCAGGACCGGACGCCTCCCCACGAGATTCCAGTGCAGCCAG
This sequence comes from Cichlasoma orientale, assembly GCA_034780415.1. Lineage (NCBI taxonomy): Eukaryota > Metazoa > Chordata > Actinopteri > Cichliformes > Cichlidae > Cichlasoma > Cichlasoma orientale. The sequence continues at coordinate 16,596 of JAVDPK010002392.1, read as the reverse complement.
GAAGCAGAGGGATTGACACTGGTGTCAAAGGGCCCGTCACGCCCAGCAAGAGCCAACAGCAAGATTTATGTGTGACTAAAACTGCTAAAAGTCAGCCTCCAGCTAATGGAAATGAAGAAATCACACCCACACCAAATTAGGTGAGTTTTGGTGCTCGTGATGTTTTGTGTATTTGAAATTGGCCGCTATTGTGCAATTCTAGTTTATTTAACCCTTACATGGTTTGGGTCCAATTCGACCCACTTTGACATCCGACAGCATTAAAAATGCCCTAAATGTCATTCTTTTAGCTCGGTATCTGATGACTTTTCCTAAAGTTTCAAAAAATTTAAATATTTTGAAAATGTTATGATTGCATAAAGTGCTGTGAAAAGTATTTGCCAGATTCCTGACTTATTAGCATATTTGTCACACTTACATGTTTCAGCTCATCAAACAAGTTTTAATCTTAGGCAAAGATAACCTGAGTAAATGAAAACTGCAGTTTTTAAACGATGGTTTCATTTACTAAAGGAAAAAAGCTATCCAAACCTACCTGCCCCTGTGTGAAAAAGTAATTGCCCCCTAAACCTAATAACTGCTTGTGCCACCCTTGGCGGCAAGAACTGCAATCAGGCGTTTGCAGTAACTGGCAGTGAGTCTCACATCGCCGTGGAGGGATTTCGCCCCGCTCTTCTTTGCAGAATTGTTTTAATTCAGGCATATTGGAGGGTTTTCCAGCATGAACAGCGTGTTTAAGGTCAGGCAAAAAGCATCTCAATCAGATTTACAGTAAGTCTGGACTTTGGGTTGGCAAATCCAAAACCTTCATCTTGTTTTTTCTGAGACATTCAGAGGTGGACTTGTTGGTGTGTTTTGGATCATTGTCCTGCTACATAACCCGTGTGCTGTCGAGCTTCCGAGCATGAACTGGTGGCCGGACATTCTCCTTCAGGATTTTTTGGTGCAGAAAAAAAATTCATGGTTCCATCAATTACAGCAAGTCATCCAGGTCCCGAAGCAGCAAAGGAGCCTAAAGAGCACCACACTACCACCACCATGTTTGACTGGTGGTCTGATGTTCTTTTTATGAAATGCTGTGTTAGTTTTAGACCAGACATAACGGGGACTCAAACCTTCCATAAAGTTTAACTTTTGTCTCGTCAGTCCACAGAATATTTTCTCAAAAGTGTCGGGGATCATCAAGATGTTTTCGGTGAATGTGAGACGAGCCCTTGTGTTCTTCTTGGTCAGCAGTGGTTTTCTTCTTGGAACTCTCCCACGGATGCCATTTTTGCCCAGTCTCGTTCTTCTTGCTGAATCATGAACTCTGACCTTAAGTGAGGCACGTGAAGCCTGCAGTTCTTTAGATGTTGTTCTGGGTTCTTTTGTGACCTCCTGGATGACTCGATGTGCTTTTCATAGCCACTCCTGGAAAGGTTCACCACTGTTCCAAGTTTTCTCCATTTGTGGGTAATGGCTCTCACTGGAGTCCCAAAACCTTAGAAATGGCTTTGTAACCCCTTCCAGACTGATAGATGTCCCTGACTTCATTTCTTAGCTGTTAGCTTATGTTCAGATCGTGGCGTGATGTGGTGCTTTTTGAGATCTTTCAGCCTGCTTCACTTTGTCAGACAGTTTCTATTTAAGTGACTCAACAGACAATCTGAAACCTGTATGTGCGACGAATGTGCAAACTAAATGGCGCCATAATAAGGCGTCTTATATTAATAAGGCGCCACTGTGGTGGAGTGGTTAAGACTGTCACCTCACAGCAAGAAGCTTCCTGTGTCTGTGTGGTTTTCCACCAAGTACTCCGGCCTCCTCCCACAGCTGAAAGACATGTTAGGTTAACTTATTACTCTAAACCGGTCATGAAGTAAGTAAGTGCGCAGACAGTGCCGTGTAAAAACTGTGACTTGTAGTTAAAAGTGCTTTGAGCGGTCAGTAAGACTAGAGCAGCGCTACATAAATGTAAATACATATTATGTAAATACATATTATGTAACAAAATCTAAAAATTAACAAGCTCAAATCAATTAATTCGGAGCTATTTAAGATGAAAACAGAACTCAAAAGAGGGGTTGGAGAGGTGGAGGGGATATAAGATTATACGTGAGCTGCCATTGCAGTAAGCGTCTTGTCTGTGGCACACACAAGTTTTGCTACCACTGGTTTGAATGCACCGACTAATCAGCAACAAGCGAGTTTTGTGTTAGTCAATGTTGAAATGCGGCACACCCAACCACCTCTGCCTCCCTTCTGCTTTTCTTCTGGATTCCTACAATACCTTTACATCAGTATCTTTCTGACATTTTGTACCAACTCTGTGTTTTTAGCTGCTGAGCATATCCACTTTCCACACTCGATTTTTTTCCCCAGTGACCTTATGTTTATTTAAAACACCCAAACGAACCCGTTTTCTGCAAACTTAACTAAAACTTTAAAGTTTGCTAAGTTGCCTCCTAAATGGGCTGAGTTTGTTGTGAAGTGGAGGGACACTGACAGCTTGGCAGGATTTTATAGGAACATGGCTAAAAATTTAATGCAGAGAAAGTGTGTTTACCCTTTTTAAATCTTCTTATGAGAAGCACGATTATTAGACACAAGCAGCTGCATTTCATGCTGCCACGTAAGAAATTTCCGTTGCAGGGAGTCAGTTTCTTTTGTTCATTAGACAACTTGTATTTAAAGGGCTGTTTCTGGGGCATCTATCCTTTAATGCTATTGATTATGAATGCACAAATACATCAAACCAAAGCAGAAAATATAGATTTTAGGGAAAAGAATTTACTCCGGACATGTTTGCCGTTAAGGAAAATCCTACTGAAGATTTTTTTTAGTAGGAGCAAAGCCATGTTCTTTGCACCAGTTTCATCTTTTCTTTGTCTGTCCCTCGGAAGAGGTTTATTTATAGAGCCATCTGCATGTAGACATGCATGGTTCCATCTCCTGCAACACAGCTAGCTATCCCATTACTGCTCCAAGCATGCTTAATTCGGTTCACAATGTTTTGGGTTCAGTGGTGACAACTGCTCTCCTCCACAATCTATGTGGGCTGTTTTGTGTGTGTGCGTGCATGTGTGTGTGTGTGTGTGTGTGTGTGCATGTGACAGTGTGATAAAAGACAGATGTCAGACCTAGACAGAGATAGCATAAAAAGGAGGAGAGCGGGCCAGCCTTGGCCAAGTCGCTTGGAGTGGGTGGAAAAAGAGAGTCAGAGATAGCAGCAGAGTGGCGCATGTATAATTGACAACCTATGCTTCCTCTCCATAGAGTTTATGACATTTTCACTCTGTAATCTACTTTTCCTGGCCAATACATAAGATTGTAGTGGGCTGGGCTGTGAGTTGGCGGCTTGGATGGAAATGGCAGAGCGGAGCATAAGCCTGGCAAGGAGAATGTGAAGGGGAGAAAATGCCATGGCAGCCTTGACATATTTTTTTTTTCCCTGTGTTGTACCTTCACCAAAAAGCGGGTCTGTCACTGATAAAAGTTGTGGGGATGGGAGACACTGAGGTAAGAAGACAATGTGCTAAAGCCACAGAGGGCATTTTGTTTCAATATCGTGGGCGGGATCTAAATAGGTGCTGATGTGATTGATTGAAAGTAAGAGTGAAAGTGAAGAGAAAAAAAATGCCGGAGGTTTGGTGTTGCTGATTCAATGCTGAATCTATTTTCTCTGCACTGGCGATTAGGTGAAAGGGAGCTGGGGGTTTTACACATGCAATCGCGTGCTGTTTGGAGTTTACAACTGCCTGGGTCTGACAACCAGTAAAGTAATTACTGAGATCTTGAAACAGTGACACAGTGAAGTCTGATGGCCTGAGAAACCTGAGCAGTTAGATAATCAGGCTCATGAGTTTGGAGCGAGCCAGAAGTGTAGCTGTGTTTATTAAAACAATGAACAAGAGGTGGAACTGGAGGTAAGCTTATGATAAAAGGTGTAATAAACTCAACAGGGGAGGAAAAGCTGTGTAGGGTGTTCAATAAATATGATAGATTAAAAGAAAAAAAAAGAAGCAAGATATGCATATTTTCATTAAGACTTGGTTAAATTAGCTGTAAATTGCCGAGAGGTTTTTTTGTTGGCTCCTTTAAATCCTCATCATCATTTAGGCCCATAAAGCATGTCTATTAAAAACATCCTTTGGCTGCTCATACACACAAACGTATAAAGTAACTCATGAACAGCTATCTCGCACTAAATTTAATTGGCCTTAATGGCATGAATTGTGAGATCAAATCATTTTTCTTGCAGAAGAGATTTATATGACACCAAGCCCCTGAAAAACATAAATGTTGTTTCTGTGGTTTGAATTTAGATTTTTAAAAAACTTCAGTAAAAGTTACAAATTTGTCAGCCAGGAGGCCGCTTTGTTTTCACTCACTGGTTTGTCTGCTCTAACTGTTTTTTAACTCTCATTTTTACTCAACTCTTATTAAAAAAAAATAATATATAAGTTCAAATAAAATTCCTGTAAAATAACATGCTCACTCCGGCTGAATTTTGGTATTTTAAACCAGGGTCAGTCTCTGTCAGTGGGGTGCCTACTTCAATTAACCATTAGAGGAAGTGCAGGTTTTTGGCACATCCGCCTTGGGTTTATTTTTTCTGCTCTGGAGGTCGCCCATTGCATCAACCTAGCACACTGAAATTATTCAGCAAATTTAAATGTAGCACCGAGGGGTCCTTTTACACGCATCCATATTCAATGACTGAATTGAGGTGGATCTCCATGGACCCTGTGACATAGCTTCTGCAAGTGGCCACTGTCACTGTTTATACCTGTGAGGGCTGCACTAACTGCAATGTGTAGTTACACTTCTACGGTAGGTGATGATGCACAGGTTGCAGCGCAGAGTTTCACAAGGGTCTGTGGTTAACACAGACCCATAAAACCCCCAGAAGTGAGAGTCTCACTGTTGCTGCAAACCCTAAAGGATTTTGTGTATATCTGTATGATGCCAGCTGATATTTGACAAAACATTATTTTACACTGGGGGATAAGAATGGATGGGACCCAGGAGCCCAGGAAGGATGCACAAAGAGCTACTTTCATAACATCGTCCAATCATAAATCAAAGGATCAAGAGGAACCCAGCAGGCAGGGCCAAGGAGAGGAAGCAGCCAAGGTGCTTTCAGACAGTGAGCAGTTGTTGCTGCATCTATTGCCCAGTATTGCAAAAGTTTGTTTCCCTCTCATTAAAACAAACTTTTTCTGTGGTGGTCCCTAGGGTTTAGGTTAGACACAGCAGAAATAACTGGCTGGGTTTAAGTTAAGCATCATTGTGTGCAACTGGTTGGATTGGTTCAGATTTGGGAAAGCCAACAATTACTCGTGAAATGGACACATCATTGCTATCCGTTTCCTCTAATGGCATGCATTAAGCGTAAAATATGATATAACATTAATGAGGCCACTTTGCTTTGTTTTCTGATGGTAAAGTGGTAGTTTACACACGTCATTCAGATGCCAGTTTGCCACCGTATGCTGCCATCTTCCTAGCTGTGTTTCTGCACATGACATGTTTTAAAAGCAGGTTTTATGAACTTTCATCAGCTCAGAGGCCAGCATCAGACAGCCATATGTTATTAATGCAACTAACAGCTCTTGTTTCTTTCTCAGCATGTATCTTTTGCCAGATTTCAGTAATTAACATAGAGCGTGCAATGCAATTGTCCCCAATTATTACATAATGCCAAATCCCAATAACAGCTGTCTACAAGGTAAAGACCCTACAGTATTCAAATCACTGGCAAAAAATATCTATAGGCCTGGCTATATGTATATTATTGATAGTACACTGAACCACTATTCCAATAAGCTGTATTTTGCTTTGGCCAAACACTTTCATGAGTCTTGAGGTCTGGTGTAGGTCACAGTCACCTCACCTCACGGTGTCTTCATATGACAGTCACAGTTTGCAATCTGCTACCCGTCAACAATGTGTCCGCCAGTTAACTCACCTTATAAGACCTTGTCCTGTAAAACACAACAGCACGAATCCATCCTGGTGTCCTGTGTGGACATTTATAAACATGTTCTCTCTCACACACACACACGCACACAAATGTGAAAACGCACAATTCCACGCTCAGCAATACTTAAAAATAAAACTCTTTAGATGGAAAAAAAAACTCCAGCATACACAGACTCACAAGCACACACAAGCTGTCCATCTTCACGTGCGTAGCCCTCATTGAAGAGCAGAGAGGCAAAGAAGATCAAACATTCCAAGCGGATTAACTCGATTCTCCAAATTTGTTCTCACTCTTTCTACATCTTCACTCCTCACTCTGTCTCGCCATTTCTCTCAGGTAGCTTTAATTACGTTCTCCCACCTTGTCTTGCCTGTGACTCAGTGCATTGTAGTTTCTCTCACCCCTCTCCGTCTTATTTCCCCCCACCCTTCAACTTAGCAGCTACATCTCACCTTGCACTTATTCTCTATCACTTGCTTCTTCTTTCACACCATTGCTGTTTCATTTGCCAATCTTCCTTTCCACCCCCCACCCCCCCCCCCTTTGAATCTTACTCAGCTAGCTGTTAACCATCCAGCTAAGCATGCATTGTTTTTGTACCATGCTGTTTCAGGTAATGGCATACAGCTTGCGTTGAAGTCCCCCGACTCCCTCGAAGAGAGTTTTATCTCCCAGTATAGTGCTTATCTATGGTCTCTGGGAATTGATGCAAATTGAGCAGGTGGTGATGGGTAAGTGTTGTGTATTGCCTATTCACATTAAAATGCACGCATTTACATTTTCCAGGTTTACAATTAAGCTATGCTTTGTAACTAATTAACATAAGTGGCATGGTATGCAATTAAAGCCTCCCTTTGTAACACCACAGGAAAGACAATTATATAGGTGAGTGATGAGTTCTTTCCTCAGTCTTGTTGGGTCTTTTTTAAATTTTTTTTCTTTTTTTTGTTTATTTCCATTGTGTCGCTCAACTTCATGGATTTATAATTATAAAGGTCTTGCGGGCATGTAGTGTATATAAGCTACATGTTGTTTTTTTTTCGTTCAACACTTTCCTTAAGGGTGCTGTTGTGCTGTGCAAACACACTAATATGAGCCACCCACTGACAGCAAATCTACCGAAGCAGAGTTTCTCAGTGTGCACATGCACACATACACACATACGCAAACTTGAAAGAAATGAAGTTGGCGATGAAAGCAAACATGTTAATCGAATAAGTTCAATTTTCAGACCAAAGTAAAAGGATTTGCCCCCTGGCGGACTGGAGAGGGTTATTTGATTTTTTTTTTTTTTTTTTTTGAATATGAAATGATTCCTCTCCCTTGGGTTCTTGCAACATGTCATCTTCTGAATGCTCATGATTGGCTCAGCTTTACTGAGGGAAGTAATTTACACAACAGTAAACCGTTTTATGTTAATAGAGAATAGAGATTGGGCAGCCCACCTCCTTGCTTCTTTTATTCTGTAAAGGGTAGATAAATGGACTGTACTTTTAGTTATTTTAATGTGAAGGCGGTACAAATTGCTTTACAGAGTCTCATGTTCACCCACGCAAATATACCAGTGATGGAAAAACTGCTGTGGTGGAGAGGCTGTCTTGTCTTGGCCTACAAGTCTTTAGCATAACCACACTTCCCATTCAAAAAGGAAGAGTCTAAAGATGAACATCCTGCATGACTCTCGCTTAAGTGAGAAAATGAAAACTTACGCACACATAAGTCTCACAGCTACACAGACCAGGACACGGTGATAACAGGTTTATGGACCTATAACCTATGAAAATTTGCCTTCTGTCAGCAGAACAGAGAAAGCTCAGCATAGCCAGGCATTAGCTGGCACGACAAACCCCCCCCCAAAGATAAAGGGTTTCGCAACATTGGTTAACTTAACTTTATCTGATATCTTGGGTTTTCTGCTAAAGGTTCTTTGCACGCTCGCATTAAAGGAGGCATTTGATGCAGCATTTGAATCTTCTCCCATGTAAAATTGATCAACTGAGCACTGCCTACTCCAATCACTGACATTTTCAGAACTGTGATTGGATAGAGATCCTTAAGCAGGAACAGTAAAATGCAGTAAGATTAGCTTAAATGGTCAAATATGTAATTACAGTTCACACGCCACTTATGTCACGCTACAATCACACCAGAGAAATCAGTGGTTGGAGACCGTGGCATGAACAAAATGGCTGTGTCTTTTTCTTATATAATGCTTTGTTTGAGTATTTGAATACTGATCAAAGCACTTTAAGCAACGTTCCTTATTCATAACAGCACTTCAGTATTTTGCCCACAGATACTTTAGTATGCCAGCTGATCAATAGCTTACTGTTCTGCCTCCTAAGCTATGGCAAAATTACCCACAGACATGACTACATGACACGCGAAGCCACGCGAAGCCACAGGTAGAAGCGTTCATTTTGGAAACACTCATATAGGCCATATAGGTTGTTTGGATCGGAGGTTATGTTGGATTATTAATACTTCCGGCCATAACCTCATAGATCTAAACCAGAATTTCATAAATTCCTCCACAAATAGCGATGTAGTTGCTGCAGGACAATAATATAACTGCAAACACGTTGACTCTGATTGATTGCAGTGTGCTGGCAATCTGTCTGTGGTTTAAAATGAGATTGATTATTTGCAAACCTTCACCAGTCTGTCTTAGAGTGATTGCGGTTAGTCTGAGTTAGACCACAACTGGTTGGTGATCACAAGGCAAACTGTGCAGTTGCCTTGCAATTAAAAGTAGTTGCTCTGAGGGTGAGTGTGTTGCATGCTTAACCTCTGCTTGATCAGTTGGTCACCGCAACTACTAAATGCAAAAAAAATGCAATCATCGGGCAACCACCAATTTTTACCAGTCACAAGAAAGTTACCATCCTATCTTTGCTCTAGTGTGACTGAACCATGAGTGAAGGATTGATTATAGAGTGCTGTGAAAAGTATTTACCCCTTCCTGATTTCTCTGCATCGTTCTCACACTTAAATATATCAGATCATTGAACAAATTTTGATATTAGGCAAAGATAACCTGAGTAAAGGCAAAAAGTAGTTTTTAAATGATGATTTTATTTAGTAGTTACTACGTTTAGTGGCTGTCTTGCCACAGTGGGTAGCGTTGCATGTTTGATTTGGTAGAGTTTTATACCAAATGCCCTTCTTGATGCAAGCCCAAGAACTGCAGTGAAGCATTTGCAATAACTGGCAATGAGTCTTTCACATCGCCGTGGAGGAATTTTGGCCCACTCTTCTTTGCAGAATTGTTTTAGTTTAGACACAATGGAAAGTTTTTCAAGCATGTTTAAGGTCATGTCAAAGCATCACAATCAGATTTATAGTAAGTCTGGACTTTGACTCGGCAAATCTAAAACCTTCAGTTTGTTTTCTTGAGTCATTCAGAGGTGGACTTGCTGGTGGTGTTTCAAATCATTGTCCTGCTGCAGAAGCCAAGTGCTGCTGAGCTTCAGGACATGAACTGATGGCTGGGCATTCTCGAGGAGAATTCATGGTTCCATCAATTACAGCAAGTTGTCCAGGTCCTGAAGCAGCAATGGAGCCCCAGGCCATCACACTACCACCACCATGTTTGACTGTTGCTATGATGTTCTTTTTATGAAATTCTGTGTTAGTTTTGTGCCAAATGTAACAGGACTCAAACCCTCCAAAATGTTTAACTTTTGTCTCTTCAGTCCACAGAATATTTTCCCAAAAGTCTTGGTGATCATCAAGATGTTTTTTTGGCAATTGTGAGACGAGCCTTTGTGTTCTTCTTGGTCAGCAGGGGTTTTCTCCTCAGAACTCTCCCATGGAGGCCATTTTGGCCCAGTCTCTTTCTTATTGTTGAATCATGAACTCTGACCTTAACTGAGGCAAGTGAGGCCTGCAGTTCTTTAGATGTTGTTGCGGGTTCTTTTGTGACCTCCTGGATGAGTCTTTGATGCACTCTTGGAGTAATTTTGGTATGGGTGTAGTAAAGAGTAAAGAGTAAAAACAAGTGGGGGTGGTGTGGGGGATTAATCTTAGTATTTATTTGATGATCTGAAACATGTGTGACAATTGTGCAAAAAACTAAGAAATCAGGAAGGGATCAAATACTTTTTTCACGGCACTGAACACTGCAACTGTGTTTCTTCCTTTTGCCCATAGTGGTAATTTAAATAACCCATTTTATAAAACAAAGGGCAAACTAGGCTTTCAAGCTTGCTCTACAGTCATGAAACCAGATTACATTTAAGCTTTTTTTTTTTAAATCCTGGCCAAAGTTCCACCCCAATGTACAGTCATAAACACTGGTCAATTTGTCTTGTTGCAACTTTAAATGTCTTGGGAATGTTGTTGCTCTTTGTTTAGCCCAGCGGCAATGCTCACGATTGCAACACTCTCCTGTGTTAAACCGTTTATTTCTGTTGACAGCTTTATTATAGCGTCCCACTCATTTGCATAGGTAATCAGCCCATACTTTCTGAACCTGTTAAGATTTAAGATGACAGGCACTAATTGGAAAAGAGAAGGCAATAAAGCACCATTTGAGCTTGATTTTACAACTTCCTCTCTTTGCATAGGACTAATAGCAAAGTCCCCGCAGCTTGGGACAGATTAACTTATTTTGTTTTTTGGCCTCAGATGAAACATATGAAGTGGGTTAATTGCCTTGCCCCAGCTGGAAATGACAGAGAAATGGTCTAAAGCATATAATCTTTTCAAATCCAAGGCTCTTCTACGATGTTGTCTTCATGAGCCACAAGAGACAGCGAGAGACAGAGACAGAAAGCAGGCTCGAGCTCAACAGCGGTATTGACTTTCTGTGTTTGCAATGGCTATATTTACCTGATTGAAGCGGCAAAAGGGAAAAAAAAGAATTTGTACATATTCATAGCAACCCATGCTGTTCAAACACTTAGCTCTATGGGTCGGTGTTCAGTCATTTTCAAACTACCAGCTGCATACTGATGCAGAAACACAGACAAAGACATGCATTTGCTCCGTAGGTCATGAGAGCAGGGCTCATTGTGACACCTGCTGTTCAAGAAATGGAAATTTTAATGAAGTGAGTGCAGAAATGGCTGTATCCCTACCCTCCCTAGCACTGGAGAATGGCACTTTAACCACACTGCCCCAAAATGGATTGGTGATTCTATTAGCGATAGGGACAGTCAACCCCTCCTGTAATCCCAGTTCTCCTTGAGTCCATATATACCATGTTGGGAAAGTGAATCAACACTTAATGAATATATTCACATTAACCACTTATCGTACACTGTTTCTCCTTTTTTGATCACCTTAATGACTTCTGATATAAATATTTTGATCCAAGCAGCTGCTTCAGTAGCTTTAGTTTTGTCAAGTCAGTTTCATTAATATAGTCCTTCATTAAAAAAAGGTGCATCTCTATGGAGTATAATAAAACAAAGAATTGCTTGCTGCAAAGAGGTGAGGCCAAACGGAAAAAAAAAGAGGAAAAAAAAAGAAGAACTTTTAAGCAACTTAAACACCTAAAATGTTACACAGAGAATGGTTGCAGCTGTGGGTGTAGTAAAGAGTAAAAATGAGGAGAAATGAGAGGAAGAAGGTGCTGCCTCACTTTACAGATAAAATCTTATCACTTCTTCACAAACATTTTGAACAGGAAATGCACCAAATAATGTGCTGCCATCAGTTCACGTGTTGTACAAGGTAACAAACCAAGCAGAATAATCTGGTTTTCTAAAGTTTTGTCCAACCATTTTACTTGGATGAAAAATGAGTTTAGCCGCTGTGACGTCACCAATTGCTTTGAAAGTCCCATTATGAAAGCCTTTATCGTAGACTTTTGTGTCTTTGCACCTTTGGATCCTGTTTTGGATCCAGAACTGATTATTAGAACAGGAGAATGGCCTAATGATAACTTGCCCTATTAGAAAGATGTATCCGAAGACTGTATGCGTACAATGCACAGACACAGCCATCTCGTAATTAGTGCTAAGTAACTGTACTAAGTACAGACGCTGTGATTTTACTGCACTAATCATTTATTGCCAGCAAGAGGAAAAAGCTCCACAACACAGCTACACATCTGACAGTCCTGTCCCCGTCAGTGGAGGCAGATCGGCACTTATTCTGAGTCATCTTTCTGGCCACCTGAAAACAGAGAGTTCACTATTAACCCTCTTACTGCTCTGTTTTGGTCTAACAACTCCCCGAGGATCTGACCTTTGAGTTGCTAAATGCTCTGCAAGGTTCACCAGCGAATTGTTGACTTTTTCTGCAGTTTGGTGCTGAACAGGTAGTAATTTAGGAGTAGTAATTTATTTTATTTTGTATTGTTTTTACAAAAATATATATCAAATAAATACCATTTAACTGTGCACAGTTGATATATACTTAATATTTTGCTGGCCTTTTTGAAATTACCCATTATTCTTCCTCAGATAAAATAATATGGTTACAGATAAGAGAGTCTGGTACCAAAACATTTCGATGCCATGTTTATTATTATTATTATTATTACAGTAGTAGAACTCAACACAAACAAAAAAGAAGAGAAACAAAATAAAACAAAGAAAGTGGAATGGAGCCGAATATGAATAACACATTAAAACAAAGTAAATTAGGATTTCTTTTCCCACTTTGAAAGACACGCATGTCTGACTTCCTGCTCACGTTTGCTGACCATCTCGCTGTGAATGCGAGCAGCAGGCCCAGCACTGTAAGTTAGTGTATTTTAACCACAGCTCTAATAATAAAAAAATGAGCTGTCCTGAGAAGGGCTCAAGTTTCTAACATATTAGGGCACAGAGAAAATGGCATTCTTGGTTTTCCACTGCAATCATTTTAGACGCTCTTGTGCCCTGATGAGGTAGTCGGCCTATTACTCCTTTTATTTAAGTGTGCGAGTCGGGCAGAATCACATAATTGCTGTCATTGCAGTAGCTATTTTGATTTCAATCTTCCAAAAGGTTATAGCTGAGACAGTTTGAGGGAAAGAACCGTAAGTGGTAAATTGAAGATCAAGTGATAAAGTGCAGTTTGGGTATTGTTAGTATTTCCTTTTAAAGGCAGCACTCTACTATACTGCTCAACTATACTAATGTTTTATTTATACAGTCCACAAGTATGAATTTACTACTAAACTATATATAATCTCTCTGTATGCGTTTAAATGCATACATGTTCAAAAAGGAAAACCCTGTGCCATTTGACTTGCTAAAAGGTATCTGTGCAGATGAGACAAAGGATCGTGTATGCTGTGTTTTTACCAAAGTACATTTGGAACATTTCCCTTGTGCACATTTTGTTCCACAGCTGTGGCTTGAAACTGAAACATCACAGATCGATAGATAATAGCCCACTAAGACTATGTGACCAGTCTTAGTCAAACGTATATTCCACTGAATTCAAATGATTAAAAACAGTCAACTGTTTTCTGCCCGTTTTTTCCTGTACGTTTTTAAACAGGTGTCAGTGTGTTAATGAGTTGTAGAAGTGCTGGTGGAGTTTTTGTGAAGAGCGTGGTTCCCACCGTTTCTATCTTTCTGCAAAGCTATCTACCTGATGCCTGCAGCTTTGTTTTTACTCTGTAGAAAATAAGTCAGTTTCTTTTTTCAAGGGATTGAACAACATTTTCAAATATTGTATCTACAATAGTGACAGCACATTGCACGAGGTGATTGTGCTCATATGCTGTGTTTGTTTGTCACCGAACATGGTGCTGTGCAGTATGGCCAAAAAAGTCTTGTGGTTTGCTCATATGCAACTTTGCAAACCCGCTGTCACGTTCTTCTTAGAGAGATGAGGCTTTCTCCAGGCAACCCTTCCAACAAACAAACCAACAAACCTGTTCAGTCTTTTTCTAATTGTACTATCATGACCTTTAACATTATCACGCTAACTGCGGCCTGTAGCATCTGAGATGGAGGTCTTAGGTTTTTTTTTTTTGCAGTTTCTTGGAATAGAATAGAATGCCTTTGTTTGTCATTATACGGAATGTACAATGAGATTGGAGGTGAATTTGCTGGGGCAGTCTCTCCTGCTAAGATTGCGTCATTGCATAAATGCACACCTGATTACACCAGACCTGCAAATTGACAAAGCATCTGCTTTTATAGGGGTGCTCGCACTTGCTTTTGATCAATTAATCAAGTGCATTTGATTATCAGCACTTGGCTGCTACTTACCCTCTTAATTCCTATGGAAGCAGTAGGGGTGTACTTTCGTTTTTCACAGAGCTGCATACAGTATTTTTCACATGTCTGTATGTCATTGATTAGTAATGAGAATAAGCAAGCCAAGCAGTGTTTGACCAGTTAGATATTAAAAATAAAAATGACTGCAAAATAAAAGTGAGCTCTCTTTCTAGTGATTTGGGTGAACATTAAGCCTCTTAAGTCACTGCTTAAGTGTGGCTTATTGGTCCAGCTGTTGTGTTATGCTGTCAAGCTCACTCTGTGTTGGGTTACAATATTAATCAACATTGCATGTCTTTCAAGTCACCAGATACTACTGTACAAAACAAACCTCCAACCATCATGCGTTTCAGGTTGTGACTGGCTCAACCTTACAATGAACCTCTGACTAAGAAGCATAGCTCTTATCGACACTGGTATCTTGCATGTCTAACTTTGCAGCACGCAGTGCAGTTTTGTTTTGTTTACACATGCATGTTATTGTTCACACCTCTTATTGTAACAGTGGTTTGTTCATATTCCTTTGCCTAAAGTGTTGGTGCTGACCAAGACTGCCATGCTGTAATTCATTATTTTCTTGGTTTTCACACTTCCTTATGAAAATAGATTTGATGTGCAGCTTCTGTCACTTTAAATGTGCAACTTATTGTGTTGCTTCCTGTGCCATCATTTGGTGGTTGTGTTGTGCAGTGGGTGTAGGAGACACGCAAACACACAAACACTGGAACAAGTGGTCAGTGGGGGTGGGGGTGTATTTGCAATTGATGAGTGAATGGAGTGGCTTGATATGGACTAGGAAGAGTGGGAAAAGGCATTTGATGGACAGGTGAAAAATGGCAGAGACGGCAAAGCTCCATCAATAAATGGCTGAAAGCAATTGAGATAGGTCTGAAGCTGAAGGTAAATGAGTTATTCATGACAGATGAAAATTTGTCATAAATAAATAACCCTACAAGTCATTGTGCATATGAAGTTGATCCCTCTTATGTAGGATGTGGTTCTTTTCTCAGTAACTGAGTTGGGCTACCTTATATTTATTCCTGTCAGTAATTCTCTCTTAATTCCTTCTAATACTCATCCTGTAACTTTTATTTTATCATCAACAGTAAAAATTTTGCTTTTTTCTGACTGTGGTTCGGGATCAGAAGTGGTTCTTGCTAGCATATTTTGGCTTTCTGATACACTAAACTAAGATGGTGAAATATGCTAGACGATTGCTATCATAATACTGATGAGAATCTTTAGCCTTAAGATTCAAATTATTAAAAAAAATTCTTGTTCTTTCTCACACTTCTGCATTTGCTCTGCATGTGCTGCCACGTAAGTTCTTTTGCTGTTCTGCTATGCAAATAAAGTGAGGGGGTGTATATTACCATCAAGAAGCACTTTTTGAGCTGAACCTAAAGTGGGAGCTATAGTGGTCTGGAGTTAGAGACTTTTATGAGTCCCTCACTGGGTGCTAAAACTGGCTTTCAGAATGCATTTTTCATGTACAGTGCTGTGAAAAAGTCAACATTTGTCCTCTTCCTGAGTTCTTTGTTTAGTTTTTGTTGTCGTTGTTGTTGTTGGGTTTTATTTTTTTGTTTTGCATATAGTGCTGTGAAAAGTATTTGCCCGATTCCTGACTTATTCGTTTTTGTTTTTTTTTTTTTAGCATATTTGTCACACTTACATGTTTCAGATCATCAAACAAATTTTAATATTAGACAAAGATAACCCATTATTAAGGGAAAAAGTTCTCCACACCTACCTGACCCTGTGTGAAAAAGTAATTGCCATCTGAACTTAATAACTTGTTGTGCCACCCTTGTTGGCAGCAAGAACTGCCATTAGGTGTTAGCAAAAATTAACAATGAGTCTTTCACTTCAGTGTGGAGGAATTCTGGCCCACTCTTCTTTGCAGAATTGTTTGAATTCAGCTGCATTGGAGGGTTTTCCAGGATGAATGGTCTGTTTAAAGTCATGCCAAAGCATCTTAATCTAATTTGATTACAGACTTCGGCAAGGTCACTTCAAAACCTTCACTTTGTTTTTTGTTTTTTTGGGTTTTTTTTTGAGTTCTTGAGGTTGTTTTTGACTGAAACCCCTCAGTCAGTCCACAGAATATTTTCCCAAAAGTCTTGGGGATCATCCAGATGTTTTTGGCACATGTGAGATGTGCCTTTGTGTTCTTCTTGGTCAGCAGTGGATACCATTTTTGCCCAGTCTCTTTCTTATTGTTGAATTGCTGACCTTATCTGAGGAAAGTGAGGCCTGCAGTTCTTTAGATGTTGTTCTGGGTTCTTTTGTGACCTCCTCGATGCGCTCTTGGAGCAATATTTGGTAGGCCGGCCACTCTTGGGGGGGATCATCACTGTTTTCTCTATGCGTGGATAATGGCTTTCACCAGAGGTGGCAAAAGTACTGACATTCTGTACGTAAGTAGAAGTACAAGTACCTGTGTTAAAAACTACTCTGGTAAAA
>JAVDPK010002391.1:0-42920 GCA_034780415.1 Cichlasoma orientale | reverse complement strand
TTAACCTTAGTGTGTGAAGAAGACTCCCCATTTACATGAACAAATTGGAGTCTATTAGATAAATATGATTCAAACCAGTGCAGTGCAGTACCTTTATTACCTATGGCATGCTCTAATCTCTGTAATAAAATGTTATGATCAACAATATCGAGGACAAGCACAGAGATGAGTCCAGTCTCAGAGGACATAAGAAGATCATTTATAACCTTCCCTAATGCTGTTTCTGTACTGTGATGAACTCTGAAACCTGACTGAAACTCTTCAACTCTGCCATTCATCTGCAGATGATCAGTTTGCTGATCATCTGCTGTGATCAGCTGCCAGCCTTCCTTTTTTAATATAAAAGGAGGGTTGGAGATTGGCCTATAATTAGCTAAGACAGCTGGGTCAAGTAATGCCTTATGAAGAAATTCATGAAGTCAATACTAGTTAAGGTGAAAGGAATACGCTGCTCAATAGAACTCTGATGTCATGCTGGCAACAGTGCTGAAAAGAAACCTGGGGTTATTCTTATTTTCTACAGTCAGTGATGAAAAGTAAGATGTCCTAGCTTTGATAGAGCAAGAAACTCCTTTTCCAGGCTAAATTAAGATCTTCTAAATTAGAGAGATGTCATTTCATCTCCAGCTTACGGGTTATCTACTTTAAGCTGCGTGTTTGTGAGTTATACCACGGAGTCAAGCACTTGTGATTTGAGGCTTTCTTTTTCAGAGGAACCACTGTATCTAGAGTCATACGCAGTAAAGCTATAAGATAATCTACCTCTGTGGGAGCAAAATTTAGGTAGCTGCTGGGCACTGAGTTGGCACATACCTTGAAGAGGATAATAATGGAGGAATTATATCCTCAAACTTAGTTACAGCACTTTCAGAAAGACTTCTACTGTAAGGATATTTATTCCCCACTGCTTTGAAATCCATTATTGTAAATTTTAACGTTATTAAGAAATGATCACACAGAAGAGGGTTTTCGGGGAATATAGTTAAGTGGTCAGGTTCTATGCCATACGTCAGAACACGATCCAGAGTGTGATTAAAGTGGTGTATGGGCTCATTTACATTTTGAGAGAAGCCGATTGAGTCTAATAATAGATTAAATGCTGTGATGAGTAAAGACCAGGTGGACAATAGATAAGTAAGTAAAAACTTATTTGTATAGCACATTTCAGCGGCAATTCAAAGTGCTTTACATCATAAGAACATCAAACAAATGTGCATTAAAACCATTAAAAGCATTAAAACATCAATCAAGTACACAGCAAATCACCACAACATCAGAATCATCACACAAAATCATAAAAAACATCAAGCAGATACGCATGATAATCATAAGGAGATGGTCAGTGTACAATAAGATATTTGTTTGTGGACTACTGATCAAAAGCAGCTTTAAACAGGTGGGTTTTCAGCCTTGATTTAAAGGAATTTAATGTTTCGGCTGTTTTGCAGTTTTCTGGGAGTTTGTTCGAGATTAAAGGTGCATAAAACCTGAAGGCTGCTTCTCCATGTTTGGTTCTGGTTTTGAGGATACAGAGTAGACTGGAACCAGAAGACCCCCCAGTTCTGGAAGGTTGATATGATGATAATATAACAACAAATAATTTTTTTTTTTTTTTTTTTAGTTTTCCAATTAGTGTTTACAAGGCCAAGAGTCAGGCTTTCAAATGAATTACAACTTTGTCTGGGTCTATGGTTGATTAATAAGCTGGAGTGGAAGATTGCCGCTATGCAGACAGTATCACTCGGGGGTGTTAATTAATTTAAACTAACATATTCATCCGGCTGTAACCAGGTTTCTGTAAGGCAGAATAAATAAATATGTTGATCAGTTATTAAATCATTTACTAACAGGGACTTAGAAAAGAAAGACCTGATGATTTATAATCCACATTTAACCGTTTTACACTTTGGTGCCGTTGATGATATTGTTCTTTCTCTGTGAAATTTTATGCTCAAATTATTTTTTTGCTTATTTTTGGTTTGTTTCTCGGCAGATGTGTCGCAGAGTGAGGAAAAACTATTTGAAATGTGAAAAGGTTGGTGGTGTACTGCACAAACTGCAAGGTCCTGGCTAGATACAGGATTTTTCGAGGGCATGGAGCTGGGTCTCCAATTCACTGAGCCTGGCCGCCGAGGCTACAAACTAGAAAGGAGGCCGAGATGTAACTAAACATTCAACACACTTAGCGGGAAAGTGCAGGAAGGACAGGTGAAGAAGCCATGCTGATGACAACTGAGCGAAGAGCTAAGCTAATGGCTATGCTAAGCCAGCAAATCTCTAAAGACACACTAAGTGAATAATGTGAACACAATTTACAGGTGATTTAACAGAGTGTGCTTTGGATAAAGCGCGTAAAGACTGCACTATGAAATAAGTCATTAGCTAGAGATTTATAATAAATAATTAATTGAGGTACACAGATTTGGCTACACAAAACACCACTCTGCTCTGTAACAGGAACAGAAAATAATGCAATACCTCAGTGAGAGCCAACACTAAGATAACCATCTCGTGAAGCACCTCATACTTTGTTTTGAAAGGTGCTATATAAATAAAGTTTATTATCATTATCATAAAAAAAACTACTTATTACAACCAAGGTATGCAGAAGAGCATCTTTGAACACACAAAACATCAGACCTTGAAGCAGATGGGCTCCAGTAGCAAAAGACCACATGGGGTGCCGCTCTTCTCAGTTAAGAACAGGAAACTGAGGCTACAATTCACACAGGCTCACCAGAATTGGACAATAGAAGATGGGAAAAACATTAGTCGTCTTCGGACCTAATTTTGGGCCACTTAGTACCAATTGAGCATCATTTAAATGCCACGTGCTACCCTACTGCTGCTAACCATGGCCATCCCTTTGTAACCACAGTGTAGCCATCTTCTGATGGCTGCTTCCAGCAGGATAAAGTACCATGTCACAAAGATCAAATCATCTTAAACTGGTTTCTCAAACATGACACTGGTCTCCACAGTCATCAAATCTCAGTCCAACAGTGCACCTTTGGAATGTGGTGGAAAATGAGATTTGCATCATGGATGTGCAGCTGACAAATCTGAAGCAACTGCGCGATGCTATTGTGTCAATTTGAACCAAAACCTCTGTGGAATTTTTACAGTCTATGTCATGAACAATTAAAGCAGCTCTGAAGAAAAGAATGGGATTCAACCCAGAACTAACAAAAGGTGACTAATAAAGTGACTGGTGAGTGTATATAGAGTTTAGGGAGATTAAATTGGTAGTTGAATAGCATAATTGCACTTTATCCTCTAAATAAAGGCAGGCTACTGCCCATGAAAAATATCTCCTATTTTATTCCACTACGTTTTAATTTGAAACTCCCAAAGCCAGCCAAATGTGTATCCTAAATATAAACACAGCAGAAACATGTTAAAGTCTCCCCAGAGAGGGAGATGGGATAGAAACACAACGCAACTATGCACACGCTTATGTGTATGACTGAGCGGTCAAATAGCAAGCTCTTTGTTTCCCGTCCCCTTTAAATGCAGACTTCATGGACTTGTAGATGTTGAAGATAAAGTGCTCTGCTTCATTCTCAGCTCTCATGTGGGACATATAAAATGGTCAGCAGAGTTTGTGTGCACACAAACTCAATTTTTCTCTCATAAATCTTTTGGTCTCTTAATAGAGACAAAGCACAAGTGAGTATTTGGGTCGAAATTCCATCGAAGAGGTAGATAATCTGTTTCACCTTTCCACAGAGATGCTTTTCACACTGAAGGGTCAATTTATTGTGCAAGCAAATAACCCTTTTACTTTTTTTAAAAAATCTTTTACTGTGGCATAACAAAATGAAATTCTGCATTTGTGACTTCACTTTAAGCTACAAATTTAGGGAATATATTTTTTTTTCTGCTGAATGTAGCTTCTCTGTGCTAGCTTGGCTGCAGAGCGAAGCTGAAATGGACTGAATCGGAAGTGGGCTGGGGAATTCCTTCTACTGTTCGATATTGTTAAGGGAAATCAATTTTCAAATAGAGAACAGCCCGATCTCCATGTTTTACTTTTTTTTTTTTTTCCATATCAGCATTTGCGCTTAGAAGAAGATCCTCCACCTCGAAACATCCCACAATGAGAAAATGGACTGATCTGCCATGCTGCCATGCAACGAAGAACACAAATCCGTTCTGACACATTTATTTTTTCTGCCAACAACTCTTGTCTTTCAGATTATCCTGCGTTCCACACATTTTGACCATAAGTCACTGCAGGTGAAAGAGACTGTGGCTGTGATTTATTTCCGGTGATTAGCATAGAAAAAGGAAAAGGTGTATTAAAGAGAAGAGGAGAGGACGATAAGGCCTTTTGAGTGTGACATTCCAGGCTTGGTTCACTGGTTTAACTGAAGCCATATAAGAGCTCTCATATAACCTTTCCTTTTTACTGTATCACCATGGTGACTGCTGAGGTAAGCAGTTGATCTCATTAAAACAGGAGCTTGAGCTGACAACAGTTTGGAAGTTGTCCTTGAGAAACAGAAACAGTAGAGTTGGAATGCTAGCACACGCCTCCTGACAAAAGCACAGCTTTCTTTTTTTTTTTTGGAAATTTCCGGTTTCATTCAGCAACCCTTTATGGACTTGCATCATTAGCATCATAATATGATTCAGGGGATAGCGTACAATGGAGCAGAGCAGACCTTGATACCCTGAAAGATAAGCCTGCAGTCCAAGTTTCCTTTTGTAGTCCTGAAATTCTTGGCATGCAGTACAAGGCTGAGTTTTTGTGTATCCAAGGTACTTTAAATTCAACTAAGATGACCATACAAATAATGATTGACACTTAACACACTGCAAGTAGAGTTGGAATGCTAGCACAAGCTAGCACCGCATTTTTCATCCAAACATAATGCCTCCATTGAGCAAATTTCTACCATATCCATGAAAATATACGTCATTTACACAGACCATTTCACTCAGCTGTGATGAGCATGATTAATTAAACCAATAGAATAGAAAAAAACAGCGTTTTTTGGGCAATCCACTTGTTAAATTTGCCATCATTGGGGTTTTTCTGGGTTTAAATGCTCCTTTGTTTCCCAAAATCAAGCAATGCAACAATGAGGCACCACTGAGAGTTAAAAACTGCGCAATGCTTCTTTCAGCTCTAATAAAATGATCAGTGTGACTGTTCTCCCAAGTGTTACAATGAAGTTCACCATCCAGGTGTCCATCAAAATGAGCATTTATGAGGTTTAGCAGGTTACCAGGAAGTTAGCAAACTAGTTTCTACCTAAAGATGACGAACCAGGTTCTGAGGGAGTATTTTAAAAAACTGCACTGTACTGTAAGTACAGCACTGCTATAACTTTGGACATAAAGGCAGAAAGCTGAGTGACAGTGACTTTTGGAGGGTTAATGAAATTGGGTTTGTTGGCATACTGATGTGCTATCTGGTGGCTAACTATTAAGCTATGATGAGGCAAATATAAACTAATATAAAACTGCGTGTTGGGGGGGTTAAGTTTTTACTTAGCAGATGCATCATTTGTCAGGTTTGCTGCGAAAATAATTGTGAAATATAATCAGTTGTTTCTTCAGTGAGTCCTTCAGGGAGCCAGTCTTGCAGTTAAACTCCAACTCCATGTTCTTGGACCATAGCTGGTACAGTAGACCTTGTTCTGCTCTGCAGTCTTTGAGCGTTCACTAATAGTACGGCATGAACCAGTTCTCAACCTGCTGCAGGGTCTGGTTAGAGTAGCCTCCAGCTCAAAGCATCTCTCCAGTGTTGAACAAGCTGCAGTTAAGAATAAGAATAACTTCATTGATCCCATAGGGAAATTCATATATTTATTTATTTCATATATTTAATTAGAGTCCAAGGTGAGGCTGGTGGGCTGTTGTGTTGGTGTGTCCGACTTTAGGGGAAGACCACCACAACAGTAACCAGGTTGTTAAAAGCAGTCAGCAAATATACTAGGGCAGCTATTCATATACCTGGACACCCCATCTAAGTACAGTCTGTTTGGGGGTCTGAGAAATCTTTAAAAAATAAATAAATAAACAAACATAAAAAAATGGGCGACTCACGAATTTAATTTTAATGTGAAGCCCATAAATTCATGACATGAATGTATTGCGTTATCTGCATTTAACGTTAAACAGATTCCTGTCTTCTTTTTATATTTGTGTGTGTGTGTGTGTGTGCGTGCACGTGTGTGTGTGTGTGTGTGTGTGTTGTAACTACTAATCGTGTTGCAGCTGGCGTTTACTCTTGGTGTACCAGTACTCCCTCTTTTACTACTTTGGCAGTTGTGTCAAAGATGGTCGTCATGGTCAGGGTCAGCTCCCCGCAGGAAAGTAAGGAGAGTAATCCTGTTAGAGCTGTTATTATAACCTCTAACAGCTACACACGTACTGTGACCATCTCTACTGCAACCGTGTCAGCTGAGTTACTGAGCTCAGCATTTTGTTAAAGTGCACTTTTTGGAATCAAACTGTGTCAGAAGGCGATTGTAACCGCACGTCTGCTATTTTTGGTGCTTTAATTCAATAAATCGGTCTGAGCGAAGTATTTATTATAAGACTCAAAAATGCATTCAGTTTATAACCCGGACAGCAGGTAAGTTTGTTTCTTTGAGGGGAATTATCTGACTAAAAACCACAAGTGAAAAAGCATTTTCTGCCAAAACTCCATTTGTCATAATGTGAATAGTAATTATGTTGACAGACAGTTTACTACAGTGGATGGATGCCACAGAGAGCTCAT
This sequence comes from Cichlasoma orientale, assembly GCA_034780415.1. NCBI lineage: Eukaryota > Metazoa > Chordata > Actinopteri > Cichliformes > Cichlidae > Cichlasoma > Cichlasoma orientale. The sequence continues at coordinate 36,184 of JAVDPK010002391.1, read as the reverse complement.
CAGCCTCACACGAGAGATGTTTATATAACTACATGTAACGCTTCAGATACCTTCTGGAAATAACAGCTTGCCTGCAATCAGAGCTTAAAGCTACCTTGACAATATCAACCTTCTGGGACTTTAGCACTGCCTGCTCATTTAATGTTGAGTGACACACGAAGAGCACAATAAAATTAATCATTTTTTAGTGCGCTCTCCTGTCGAATCAGAACTAAAGAGACTTTACCACCTATTTGAGGATTAAGTGCAACTATGAATGTTGGCAGTCTGGATTTGGATAACAGGCTCATAAAGTAGCCTTAGAAAAATCCTTATTCCTGATTAACTAGGTGATGTTCAGCTACAGTTTCAGGTAGATAAAACCTCAGTGTGGCCCCAGTATGTTAAAGAAATTATAGTGAGGTCAGGTTTGCCCTGGTGTAGGAGATACAGAGAAACAATATAAACAATATAAAACACTGATACATTTATATCTATATTTTGCAGACAATGTTTGGAAGATCAGCTTAATGTAAGTGAACACAAATGATACAGCAGTCGTGGTCATTCTGACGATCTAATCTCATATAGTTTCATATATCCACTATGGGGAACTTACAACATCCCTGTGCTATCAACAGGATACTTCTTGAGCCCCATCTCCAAGCCAGCGCCAAAAAGGACTCCATTATCCTTTATCAGGCAACCCTTTAAACAGTGAAACTTTGCCCAAAACAGGGATTAACCCTTGAAAATACATTATACAGTACGGAAACTTGTCAGTACTTGTTAGCAATATAATATTATTAAAATAGAAATGGCATAAAATGAAAGGTGTTCTTATGTAAAAAAACAAAAAAAGACTAAAGTAATTTCAAAAATGTTGCATACTAACAAAAAGTTATTTATAAGGGAATGATAATAATAGAAAAACAATTGCACCCTCACAGAGCTCATATAAATGAAGTCCAGTGTCTCATCAGATTGTGCATTTGGTTGAGTTAATACTGAGCACAGTTGTCTGCCTGGATGAGGGCTGTTCATTTTTTAAACTGATTAGTGTTGCAGTCTGGTGCGCACAAACAGACGCATACATTATTGGACCGACTGCTTATTGTCTTTAAGCAGCATAAACATGATAGAGATTCACGAATACCGATTATCCATTAATGCTTCATTTACGACAAGGCATGCATCTGTTATTAATGGGAGACGTAAATGCTCCTCAAAGAAAAGTGAAAAGTTAACTGAGTGATAAGTTAATTTTACAGGCAAGGTACCACATCATTCCCTCAGTGCGACTGTGGAATTCAATCAGGAGAAAAACTTGAAGAAGCGACGATGAGGTTTTAAAAACCAGAGCCTGCATTTTAGTGTGAAATAAGCTTTATGTTTCCCAGGTTGGATCTATAAAAATGGCACACTCAGCCAAATAAATGCAGCTGCAGAGCCACAGGCTGCTGTTAGCAACTACATTCACACACAGACTAAATCCAGAGACAGCAGATCTACAGTACATCGGTGTTACGCATGAAAACCGACATATCTACCAGCAAGGAACTGATTGTTAGATTTGGGAAGTTATCCACATGGATTTCATAGATAGATTCTGTTTGTGTGCTCTTGTACATTTACTTTCAAATATATATGTCTATGAATACACAGTTGCATATACACATTCGTTGCATATCTCTATTCAGCACATAAATAAATTGAGTGGCTATTTTGAATGCGGCGTAAGCTCTTGCTGGCTCAGATTGGGATAACAGATTGTCTTGGGCATTTTATCTAAAGGTTGTTATGAAATTCACATTTATAAAACTGGTCTTCTCCTGCACAAAGCTATTGTAATAAAACTGAATCATAAGAAGTATAGGAGAGGTTTATATACAGTGAGAATACACAGTATTGCTCAGCAACTGTATGGTGTGGTCATGTTCACATATTATGCTCCTCAGCAATGAATTAGCATTATACTTTATTATTAACCATTATAAACACATTTAACTGTCGCTATTAATCATTGGAGATCATTGTTTTTGTATCTTATAATGTTAAACAGTTTATATTTTATCAGTAATTGTTACATGTTGTTATATAACACATAAATAGGGCTACATCTTCGCTTAATAAGATTAGCATGGTTCCTGGGGCCCAGCTCCAGCAGTTGCCAAAGCTAAACACCTACAGTAGCTGTCCAACAGAAAACAGGCCAACTGTGTGTCACCTTGTCCACTTGGTGTTTTTTTCCCCCCCACTGCACTTGTATGCCTTCAACACCCTGTTCACCATTTGTGTTTGTTGTACTCCACTGACTGTGAGCATTCCTCCACGATGAAAACTGCTGTTTGAGAGAATCTTGCCTACTGGGACATAGAAGAGTCAATGACCTGCAACACGATTCGGAGGATGCGCGCGGTAGTGATTTTTACATCAACAACAGGGACACGCAGACATACTGGCTATGGTGACTCAACCTGCTGCAATATGTCCTTCAGGCTGGCAAAAAAACAAACAGTTATCCCAGTTTTACTGTTCTGGTTGTTGTTCCCGTTAATGCTCCTATTAGACTTGTATTGTCATTTTTGAGATAGTGTGTCTTTTGATGCCAGTGAAGGAGGCCATGTGGAGGGCAGTTTGTTGTGTCAACAAAGCTACCAAGAGGGAATTTTACCACTTTCAGATTCAAGAAGGTGCAGAGGTTAAAAAACACTTAGATCGGAAACATTATTTCCACAAATTTGTATACATTTTAATAACAAATTTGATTTTAACATGACAGGTTTGAGCAAAACTATCATCGACTATTGCAGGATGAATCCTAACGATCCACTCCACACAACATGCGAGGGATCTGTGAAGGGATACTACCACCAGGATGCCACCGACTTAGGTTTGAGTTTGTTTCCGATGAGAGAGAGAGAGGGAGAAAGAAAAGAAATAAAATTTTTGATAAAATTATGCAGTGTGGGAGGGGAGCATCTGACAATCGCTGGTGCTAGGTTAATAGAGAGGCCACTTATCTGTTGAGGCTGGGAACCACTCCAGGCACACCAACACAGCAAAGAGCCAAATAAATACCACCACACTGGTCAACTGTTGCTAAAAATGACAGACAGTGAGCACACACAGTTGATCAAAAATATTTTCTGTATCTAATAAATAAAACATCATCTGGAGCGTGATGTAACATATGGTAGCCTGAACAATTACTGATAAAATCTAAACTGTTTAACGTGAGAAATTATTAAAATGCATTTGCCAAGCAAATTTGTTCTGTCGTCGCTGGCGTTATCCCAGCTTGCTACTTGAATGAAATAAAAGTGAACCGACGTTTTTTCCAGTCTGTGAATCGAGATTAGCGCGGTGCTCTGTGGTTCTTACTGTGCAGCGTGGGGATATTCTGGGCAGCTGAACTTCCAGTGAACTGTAACATTTTGGCACTGGGGCACCCTGGAATATATCAGATTCCCCTGGCCCTTCACTATTCACTGAAATATTCTTAGGCACATCCCACACGACTTACACTGCCGTGATTTCTTACACTGTTGAGACACAGAGACTATGAATAGACACTATATAAGGGACTGCTTGCCAGTTTAAAGAGCCACTGGTGGGTTTAGACAAGCCTTCTGTCTTCCTTACAGAATATGAACTCTCGGAACAACCAATCTAAACAGCAGTGGTCTGCACCACCCTGAATCACAGCCACTTTCTTGATTTCCTGTGTTGGAAATTGATCAGGCGATGATAATGACAGTACTGGGATGAAAGAATAGAGGAGCATGAAAGAGTAAGGCAGAGAATGATAGGGAAGGACATTTAGAAAAGTGGGATTGGAGTACATGCAAAAAATTGGACACTTCTAATGAAATGAGAAATTCTATTTTGGTCTCATTGTACATTAAACATTGTTCCAAGAGTCTTCTGACTTGTCGTGATATATTGTTTTGTTTTGTTTTTCTCGATGGTGGAGTCATGAATATTATCAGTTGTCTATAGTTCTTTAGTTGTTTAGAAGTTACCCAGGGTTGACCCTGGGTGACCATGGCCCTAACCAGCTATAAGGTCACCGAAGTCTGAAGCTCAGTAATTTATCCATTTTTTAAAACTAGACAGTAAAATTTGGAACAAATTAATGTGTTATGTGCTACATAGATTTTACTTTGAAAAGACTGTGGGAAAATCTACAACATTATATGGCCCACCTGTGTCAGTACCTCTGAGTGGGTTGAATTTATGGGATTAGACTGTTGGAGGAATGAATCAGAGACAGAGTAGGTCCAAAGCCACTGAGTAAGTACCATTTCCTCTGGTGCTATATTAATTTCAAGTAAAGGAATAATTCTCTACTTTGTTTTATTTCATTGTTTTATACACACAACACTCATCTTCCATATTTCTAAACTTAGCACAAAAAAAAAAAGGAAATTTATGTTTCAGCCATTATTTCTTTGTTGTAACAATGTTACCTGGCAATAAAGCTTACACGGGTTGAGCAGCAGAGTTGAGTATACATGTATTGGTTTGTGCCCATGAAAAACTTGCCAAATCTTCTCTGCCAATGCCAAACAGCTTCTTCTGTTATTGACTCTTGTTTGGTGTCATTTAATGTCTTGGATGATTGAAGTCTGAAGAAACAAAACATATGGGCAATTTAAAAATGTATTTATTTAACAAACAGGGGCATCTTGGCGGATAGAGTTGCCAATGGTTGCAGAATCTCATCCTGATATCTCTCTGCATTGAGATTGCCTCCAATGATGACAAGCCTGATTATGAGCATCCTCCAGTATCAGAAGCTCAAAACCGGACCCAATGGCAGAATAAGCTGTTTGGCATTGGTAGAGAAGATTTGGCAAGTTTTTCATGAGCACAACCCACATACTCAACTCTGCTTCTCAACCCACAGATGCCCTTACAAATGTGGCTCCACTTAAGGAGAAAGAAAGAGGCTTTCCAACAGTATAAGACTTATTACCAAGAAGCAAAGAAATAATCCACCAAACACAAATGTCCTTACTTTTTATGCCAAGTTTTATATACACTGTTTCTCCTGCAAAAGAGAGAAGCTGGAGAAAATTAAGTCCTTCACAGTTTTCAAAATTTCTGGTTTTGATTGTAATGCAACTCAAAGACTTCAGAAGTGTAACCTTTCCAACTGGTCAGATTATAAACCTTAAACATGATACATCCATCTGTGCATCCATCAATCTATTTTCTGCCACCTATCAGGGACCTGGTCACGGGGGGCAGCAGCTTAAGCAGAGGAGCCCAGACTTCCCTCTCCCCAGCCTCCTCCCCCTCCGGGGGAACACAGAGGCGTTCACCCTATCTCTAAGAGAGATATCTGTGATCTCGCTCTTTTAGTCACTACCCAGAACTCATGACCATAGATGAGGGTAGGGATGTAGATTGACTGGTAAACTGACAGCTTTGCTTTTACAGTCAGCGCTCCTCACCACAATGGACCAGTACAGCATCTGCATCACTGCAGATGTGGCCCCAATCCATTTGTTAATCTCCCACATCACTGCAGATGTGGCCGCAATCCATCCACGGGAGTTAATCTCCCGCTTGGGGCAACAATTCGTCCCTGACCCAGAGTGCGCACTCTACCCTTTTCTGGCTCAAACCCATGGCCTCAGAAGTGCTAATTTTGATTCTCACTGCTTCTCACTCTGCTGTGAACCAGTCCAGTGCGAGCTGGAGGCCACCACGTGATGAAGCTGACAGAACTACATAATCTGTGAAAAGCAGGGATGAGATCCTGAGGCCACCAAAGTGGAAGCCTTCCAGTACTCAGCCTAGAAATTCTGTCCATAAAAATTATGAACAGAATTGGTGACAAAGGGCAGGCCTGGTGAAGCCCAACACCCACTGGGAATGAGTCTGGCGTACTGCCAGCAATATGGACCAAGGTCTCACTGCTGTTGCACAGGGACTGAATGGTTCATAGCAACGAGCCAGATACCACTTACTCCCGAAGCACCTCTCACAGGATCCCCTGAAGGATGTGGTCAAATGCCTTCTCCAAGTCCACAAAACACATGTTGACTGGTTGGGCAAACTCACACACACGCTCCAATATCCTCAAGAAGATAAAGTGCTGGTCCAGCCTTTCATGACCAGGTTCCTCCCAGATCCAAGGTTAATTACTATTAATTAATGTACTGAATCAATTAAGTAATGAACTCGCCAGTACCCTGGCATAGACCTTCCCAGAGAGGCTGAGTAGTGTGATCCCCTTATAGTTGGACTACACCCTCTGGTCCCCCTTCTTAAAGATGGGAACCACCACCCCAATCTGCCACTCAAGAGGCACTGCCCCACACAATATTGCAGAGGCATGTCATCCACCCCAGGGGCCCTGCCACCAAGGAGCTATTTAACTACCTCAGTGACCTCACCCCTAGTGACGTGACAGTCATCCCCTTTGTCTGCAGACTTGGTTTCCTCTGCAGTAGGTATGTCAGTGGGATTGAAGAGGTTCTCAAAGTATTCCTTCCATCTGACTACATCCTCAGTTGAGGTCACCCATCCCTGTCATATACAGTGTGGACAGAAAGCGGCTTCTCCTCATATGTTGCTTGACAGTTTGCCAGAATTATTTCGGGGCCGACCAAAAAATCTGGATATCACTAATTTCCAAATCCTGGTTAAAGCCCTGTTTGTGACCTCCCAGACTTTTAAATGAAGTGATCTTTTTCGGCTAACCACTCCTGGACAAATCTATCTGATCTGACTATGTCGGTATGTTGATGTGCAAGCCTGAGTTATACACACCTAAGGACATGGTTACTGTAAGTCTGTGCATTTTGGAGCTGCACAGAATGTGTGTGTGTGCAAGTCAACATCCGGACAAGAAATTGTTGCTCATATCAGCAGCCAGCCAGTAGCTTTGGTGAAGAAAGAGGCCAGGGTGAGGGAGGAATGTTATGCATGGTTGCTTTGCTGTCCCCTTAGCCCTGAATTTTGGCAGGCCATCAGAGGCAAGCAGATAAGGCCTCACACATGTCTCACGTTTGGTGAACTGGCAGTGAGCTGTTCAGAGACAGATGCTGTGGCCGGGTGGGAGGAGTGGACATCACACTTTCCATCTCCTGTCATTCTCCATTTCCTATGGCAGGATGCTGATTTAGACTAAAGCACCAGCATCTAATTTGTATGATAAATGCATCTCTCTCGTTTCCTTCTCCCTTTCACCACCTTCTCTCTCTGGCTTTCTAACAAATACCGCACAGGAAAAGAAGTCAAGCTCCAAGTAAAGCAGCAAGGTTAAATCACACATGTAGCACATGAGTACACCAGAGTCCTTTTTTTCAACAACTATGGCTTTTATAACTGACTTTTATATTTAGAATGCAGCATCTTTTTTCTATTAAATGATGAAAGAAATGCGTTTATTCTTGGACTCTGCTGTAGTAGCATTCTGTGACTCTATCTATCTATCTGTCTGTCTATCTGTCTATCTGTCTGTCTGTCTGTCTGTCTGTCTGTCTGTCTGTCTGTCTGTCTGTCTGTCTGTCTGTCTGTCTGTCTGATTAGCTAGTACATTTTTTTCAGTTCTCTGTCAAACGTGGAATATTCTGTGTTATCAAAACTGGTCTCAAAGAGAATTATCACAACCTTTCTGAGCTCATGCCGTGCTGTCAAGATAACATTTCCACACTGATTATAAAAAGAAAAAAACGTTACCATTATTGTTATAGTCTAGTGTAGTATTAGGCTTCTGATAGTATATTTTTTCCTAACTTTTATAGTCTTAAAAGCTGAGTTGAAAAAAACAAACAAACAAACGAACAGAAACCCTTTAATATGCCAACTCCTAACCTAACCCTAACCCCTGTACACGTATTGACACAAAACACCTTCACAATCCCAGACGTGATGACAGAATTTGTCGTACCCTGATACTGTATCAGATTCTGTGTTATGAGAATGATGAAAACATTTTTGATCTCACGCTGTGCTCTAAGTGCTCCAAAGATAACATTCCCATTACAATTATTTAAAAGTCAAATGTCATGCATTACATTTCTGAAACTGTCTGAAACGATTCCGAAACTGTCATTTTATTCCCCTGTATTTGTATCATTGAAAAAAACACCTCTTTGGTTTTCAAATTAAAATGAATAAAAACCTGAAATGTAGCCCGTTAACACGCTCTTCTTGTCAATGACACTTCAATTTGAACTTCTAGTAAGGTTAATAGAAGCGTCTGTGGGGAGTTATTAGCAATATCCCTACAGAGAAAAAATTACAAAATCCAAAGAAGCCAAACTGACAATGAGATTCAGGAGTTATAACTAGAAGGTCCACAAAAATACTTCTTTACTTCAACCCTCATTCTATGACATACACGGATCAAGCACAACATTATGACCACTGACTGCTGAAGTGGATAACACCGATTATCTCCTCATCATGACACCTGTTAGTGGGTGGGATATATTAGGGAACAAGTAGCAGGAAAAATGGGCAAGCGTGCAGTTTTGAATGAGTAAGATGAGGGCCAAACTGTGATGGCTAGACAACCGGGTCAGAGCATCTCCAAAACTGCAGCTCTTGTGGGACGTTCCTGGTCTGCAGCAGTCAGTATCTATCAAAAGTGGTGAACTCAGCTCTGCCGAAAGCACCAAGAATGGACACGTGAACATCAGAGCTATTGATGAGAATGTAAAATAAAGTTAGAGGTCTGGATAACATTACAGCCCCATAACAGCAAAGCCTTCAGCAGACATCTACTGTAATTGCCTTCTGCAAAACTATTTTGCCCTAATTCAGAGGCATTGCCCTAAACTTTTATTCACCCCTGGGTTACTAAAGATATAATACATATTCAATGTTAATACTCATGACATCGAAACAATTTTAAGCACACTGTTAGAGATTGAAATCCTGCGATTATCTTTAACATTTCTGGGTTTTTTTCCCATTTCAGTAATTTTGTAAAGTTTCAAATAAATCCTTCACATTTCATTTTTTTCACTCTACATTAGGCCCACATTTTTTCAGCACACTTTCCAGAGTCAGGAAGGTTTTGATGAATGTAAAAGCAAAAAACAGTTTGATGTCTGAGTCTGGTGAGCTTTTTATTCATTCATCACAGAGTTAAAGTGATTGACTGACTTTTCACGTTTTGACATGTGTGAAAGAAGGTTTTGACTGCTGCAGTGTGTTTTGCACGGGTGAGTCTGTGTTATGAAAAATGCCTTAGCTGTTTTCAGAATTGCATTAAGGGTGGTGGGAATGTGACGTTACTGATGTGAGAACTGCGTCAAGGCGATGGATAAAAACTGTATCGCAGAAGGACAAAATTCTCTCCTGCAGTTGCGCGAGTTTAGCTCCCTGCTTGGTGGACGGGTTAGCCATGCTATCCAATCAATACAAATGTTTGTGAGTGGGAAGCCAGCAGAAGATTACATCGTTGCTTCTGCATCCGTAATTCCCATTTGTTGGTTGGGTGACTGCTTGGGTTTGGGGTGGGGGGTTGGGGGGTGAGGTTACAGTCCACTAGTCGAGCTCTTCACTGGCAGATGAAACGAAGCAGCTGCTGTGACCTTGTTTATCAAAGGAGATGCACAGAGTGTGTGCTGCAGCATTGGAGGACAAAAAAAAACCAAAACAGTACATGTTGAACTGGACATTCAGAATCAGGCAGAAAGGAGAAAATACAAAGAAAGGAATGTTATATGATAACTGACCTATGATTTATAGTCCAGTGGCCATATTTTGATTTGGTGCAATATTCAAAAATATCCTTTGTAATACATTCTTGCACTGGCTGAAAATAGAAAAACACAGTAAAGTGTCTTTTATTATGGCTTCAGTTTCCTGTCTCTGGGCTTTAATATTACCAGAACACTCTGAGCCGCCCGTTCACGTGCTGGTTACACATTTACATATACTGTAGGATGTTTTTCCTGCTCTCGGTTTTCTCTGTGTGACAACAATCTAAATAGTAGCACTGAATATTCAGAGAATGTACAGCACAACTGACCTTTAATTGCAGAAAAATCAGCCAGTCATGTATGGTTCATTGCTCATAATAGACTTGTGATGATGTCTTATTATCTCCTTTGATTGTTTGGCTTCAGCAAAATCCTGCTTTACTCCGCTATGCATAATAGTTCTGCAGGATTAAGCTGGAAAATCCCAAATGCTATATCCTGCCCCCCATTGCAAGAAAGACAAACACTAACTATGTATGGATTTGATATTGAACTTATATTTTCTAGTAATTACCCTTTAAATCGTTAAAGTTTTAGCTGTGGGGACACATTAAAGGGATCTAGACTAGAACATTAAATTGTTTTACTTTTGTTTAGAAATTCCATATTTGCTTACAAATGATCAACGTAAAAATAGAAGAATGATTGCAAAAACTGTTTTCACTTTCCAGTCTTAGTTAGTGACAAGTTATGATTGATTTCTTTTTTAGAATTGTATTGTGAACTACTGCATTTTCTGGATTTGGATGAACACTATCAAACAGTTCATGAACAAAAGAGCCGTTCGGGTCATTCCAGCGTTCCAAACTCTGAAATGTTTGTATGAGATGTAATCACCTAGATAAATGCTGCTGTATCTCTGCGGAGCTGAGAAAATTGATTAGCTGCAGAGGAAATGTCAAAAGCTGAGCTGGATGTTGACTGATGAAAATGTCCTTGACATTATTCTGATCCCTGTATCATTTACTACAAAGTAGCCTCCAACCTATTTAAATCAGGGGGCTAATTTGTGCCGGTGTCAGTTTTACTGCCCTGTCATTGTTTTGGTTTAGCCAGCAGTTATTGCCGACTCTGTGACACTTCATTACTGCCTAATTAGTATTCTGGATTAATTGGCCATCTTGTTAATTGTAACCTCTAAATATTATGATAAAGCTCCTGAACAATTAAAACGAGGTGGGTTAGAAGCCGCAGAGCTGCAGCACAGAGGACTGTAAATTGCAGTGTATCGTGATTCAAGGGGAGTATTTGAGATTTAACTCTAAATCTAAATTTGATATTAAGTGTTCCAGCTTCTTTTTTTTTTTTCTAAAAACAAAGCAAAACAAACAAATAACACCCATGTCCACATTTTGCCATGAAGACACACACAAAGACACTCAACGCATCTTTAGGAAACCCGTAATTTTCAATATTGACTTACTTTTTGCATGCACTAAATTATATGTTTCCAAAGAGGATCGCGACCTCTTGTTTTTGGCGCTATTCACTGTGACCCAAATCTTAGAAGAGAGATGTTGATTAATCTCAGCATGGAGGCAATTTTGATGTTTACTGATTTAGTGATTATGTGGGATTTAAGAAGGTTTTTTTTTCTGACAGTTTATTTATTTATTCATTTATTTATTTCAAATTGTGAGGGATGAATCTGCTAAAATATTATACCGTCAGTTAAAAAGATAGAAAATTAAATTAACAGGTGCTTCCATCTCCCTGTCACAGTTTCTCTGTAGCTTTAAATTCAGCATCTGAAGGTCAGATTTACGAGATTGAGTTCGACAAGAGACAGTCTGTCAGTAAATCAGGTCAATGGACATTATCCAATATAATCCAGTCTAATCTCACAGAGTATACTCATAGTGGAAGATTACCTTGGTGTTTCATTTTAATTGCTGTGTTAAAATCCTGGTTTGGTTGCATATGATTTGTAACATTAAAATGAAGGGACTGCGATGTGTCCTGAAATTGCACTTCTGTGAGTTTAATCGGTCTATAGCTGTTCGGTTAATAGGATTTTCCTTTTAAAGTAGAAAGACCACCCTCCACTTTGATTAAAACTAAGTGATGTAGAAGAGTCACATCCCAAAGTGCTTTCACTGAGACATAGAGGGTAATAAATATTGTTTATTTATAATTTAATGACGATTTAACAATTAGAAGAAATCAAGAGCATCTGTACATTTAACCAAACTTTAAAGTGAGATTTGCTGATGGAACCCTAAAAAGCAGCAAAGCAGTGCAGTCACTGGCCAATAACTCGCTTAGAAAAAAGTCACATAATTATTCAGCACCAACAGACAGGGTGTGATTAACTAACTTGTGCTGCTGTGGTCTCTGAGGTTTACTGCTCTTTGGAGATTTAGACATCTGAATAGAACAAGCAGATGGTACTTAAGCAATCATGCCACATTTTTAACTCCTAGCCAGTAAAAAAAGCAAGTACAAAAACAAAAGCATCACCAGCACAGCACCAACATAGTCCATGCCTCTAAGCTGTTTCTGCAAACTCCAGTTAAATCTGTACTTACTGTTCAGTAAAACCTTTGAATGACCACAGACTAAAACCGAATCATTAGTTTAACACGTTTTGTAAAAGACATTTCACAATATTTTCACAAGATACATTTAGCAGCGTAGCAACATATCCTATAGATCCACTGTCTGACTGAAAGATCTAACAAGAATTAGAAAATTACATGTCAGCTTTCAATTTGCAGTTTATCAAATGTCTTTATGGGTTCAAAATAAGTTCAATAATATATGTATACCACTGGTCCACTCGAGGCCCTGCTTTTTGTCTGAAAAGGTGCAAGATATTACCCAAGGGCCGAATTCTCAGATGTGCTGCTCTAATCTGTGTTACCCAGACGTTCCTGTTAGGTTCACTGCTGGATGATACAATTCATTAATAGACCTGTTGTGCTCTCACTGCAGACATCTGTAAATTATTCTGCTGATATCAAGAACCAAACCTAATAGGGATCTAAATAAACAAACAAACAAACAAGCAGGACACCGGGGTAACATTTCAACAGGTTTATTCCAGCCACAGCTTGTCAGAACACTCAATAAAGGTTTGGTTGAAAATTGTTTGGCGTCTCTTCTGTGAGTGGGGGCAAACGAGGGGGGCAGGCAGGTGAGTTCAAAAGGTCTTTTTCTTCACAAGCTGTGTGTGTGTGTGTGGGCTCTATTAATTGCTGTAAGCCTGAACAAAGTTTATATCATATCAGCGTTGAACACTCTCTTATATGCAGATTCTGGCTCTTTCTGTTTGATTTTTCCACACTCAGCAGAGTTTATCCTTCAGATTCAGTCGTCCCCTCCTTGTGACTGCAGCCCAGTCTGCAAACTCTGGATTTCAACTGATGCCAAAACAGCTGAGTTCAGGTTATTGTTTCACCGGTCAAGGGAATAATAGACAACCAAATGATAATTAAATGTTTTAATGGACCTTCTTTTGAGAAGCATTAAACTTAAATAAATAAGTAAATTTATGCAGATTATTTTAATCAAGGAGCATCTTTTTGGTGCCTAGGGATCAAAGAGCTATTTGTGCAGGTGTTAAATGAGACAAAGATTGTAATAAACTAACAGATGGAATGCAAAAAGAAGAAAAACAAAATTATAAATTGAGCAATAGGTTAATTAACAAAGTTGAAATAAACAGCAGGAAGAACTTTTGTGTTGTTGCGGATGCACAGGTTGCTTATATGAGCTGTCCTGGATGAACTTGTACTCCCGTTAAGCTGGGAGGACGCTCACATGATGAGAGCAGTGGGTGGCAAGCTGCCTCCAAGTGGGTTCACACTGCATAAGTCTTCTGGAAATGTATTTAGCGCCACAGGTCTTCCAATATTTTAAACCACTGCTGAGCAGCAATGAAGTGTTTGATGTGTTCTTCAGGGCAGACACCTGAACGATCCTAGCTCACATCCACGGACAGAGGGAATTCTTATTGGACATCCACATGGAATTTTGGAAATTTTACCTTTACTCTGGCTCTAGAAAAAAATAAATAACACAGTTCATCAGTTCATATTCATACACTTAATAAATGAACCAAGTTTGGGTAAAGCATGTCAGTCTGCACATTTATGCTCTTTATGGGATTTATCTTCTACAGTATGAAGGCATAAAGAGCTCTGAGCCTATAATAACGTGATTTTACAAACCCTTAAGTCCTGGGGAGGCGTTCCATTCTTAGGGAAATGTAAATTTATCATTTTCCGTGGTGCAGACTATGATCTCATTTGTTGATATTTCACAATGATGTGTGCATCAGCTCAGTGTTTAGTCACGCTGTTTTATTAAACACAGAATGAGATTACAAAGGCAGACTGTTTCCTCATATGTCCCACAGTGGGACGTGGGGCTCCGCAGTGCATTGGGGGTGCCCTCCCATGGGCCATATGCGCTCGGTGCGATTTCCCCTAAGTTGCTGTCCCTGACGGTGCTAGCTTCAGTGAAACATGTAATCTATACGGTCTATTTGTCCCCCCAGTGCTGTTTTCTTATTCAAGGCCTTGTAGCAGGGGCATGTTTTGATTTAAGCTGCCGTGTAAAACCACAAACAGCATACATTTAAGTCCAGAATGGGACAACTCTTCTCCCTTCTCTTTAAAGTAAGGCTCTGTAGCAGAGCAGACTGTGTGTGCAATCTTCTGTTGTATTTGAAAGGTGGTTGTTGTCTGCTTAAAGGCTAATAAACTGCTGGTACTCTATAAAATAATCATGGTCTATACTTACTGCCAATGGGCCCTAACCCAAGGCAATGCCTATTCAGTGTTAAACATTAATGATTGAAATTTTGGGCTTTTTTTTTTTTGAGGGTTATAAACCTCCGGCCATTTACAAAGCTGCAATTAACTTGTACGACTGTCATATCACATGTGTCAATTTAAATGTCACAGATGATTAGTTGTGATTAGTTTGTATTAGTTTGTTCCAATTTTCAAGCTACTGCTCCATTGTAATGAAATATATTGAAATAATTAGCCAATAAATGGACTCAAAACACAATGAAACCTTGCAGGTAGAGTATATTAATACATTACATGCACACACTGCCGATATCTGTATCAGTCATCTCATTCACTAACCAATTTCAGGGAGGGTGTCACTTACAACTGCACCCTGATTTCAGATTATTAAAATATTTTGAAACTAGATTCACCTGAAGAGGTGATTATGACTTGATGAGTAATTTAGTCTCACGCGCTACTGTTCCAGCTTTCACTCTGACCGAATCAACAAAAGTCCCAGTGCCAAAAGCTCAATTTGATTAGTCAATCTGAGTTCATTAACTCAGAAACATGTTCCACTTCTCCCAGTGTAACAAGGTTACCATATGAACCCTCATCCTAATGTGTCTTTCCCCACCTCAGTGATTTTGCTTTATGAACCCCCTGTCCCCACGGGTGCAAAGGTATGTGTGCTGCAAAATGGAGATCTAATTGGAAATGATCGCTGACAGAAGCTTGGGCCACAGAGTCCCTTAATGATCCAGGTAGCACTTGGATCACCCCCCACCACCACTATCACCACCACCACCTCCACCAACCTGTGAAAGGCATTTCGAGCTGATGACAGCAGTGAAAGCCCTGTTGTGGGATTGAGAGGCCACAGCCATGCTGCGCTCTAAGTGTTACAGTGTGGGAGGGAGGGATAGATAGAGAGAGAAAATCCAGAAAGAAGGGAGCCTTTTTGACAGATGAAAGCCCACTGGAAATTGGTAAATCTGATGTCATTAAAGAAAGCGCTGCCCTTTTTAAGAGTGATTCGGGAATGTCCTCTAATAGGAGGAGACAGACTAGTAGCACAGGAGGTCTGTCTCCTCCTTTGTAGATTACTTTTACCTTTAAATGTAACGTAACTTGAAAGTTACGGTGGAAGATGCCGTGCATGCAAGCTCCAATTCAACCGGAATAGCATGTGGGATTCATTACAACAGCTGAATGTTTAACAGCAGCAGAGATGTTAACAAAAGTGTAGCCTCGCCACAAATAAATAAATAAATAAATAAATACATACATACATAAATGAGAAGAATAAAGTAATCGGTGTTTACGTAGGTGACACGGGTCATATTAAAAGAGTATTTAACATCTCCAAGCGTCTCTTCATCAGCAACTTGGGGGCTACTGTAAACTATACCTCTTGTTAATTATCCAAGCCAAACCAAAGGCATTTTCAAAGTTAATATTCCATCTTTACCATCAACATGCATAGTGTCTTTTTGACCATTAAGGCTGTTGAGATGCACATTTCTGAGCTTGAATAAAAGAGGAAAACGTCAACATATTTTATTGCTTGAGGTAAAAGTAAGCAGGAATGCAGTAAGTGGTTAGTGATGAAGCATGAAACAATTACTGCTTGTGGGAAAAATGTGACTACATAAAATTATTCTCAGCATATTATCCGCTCTTTTTTTTTTTTTTTTTCCACTAAACATTTAAAATATGGACATGGTCGAAAAACACACAACACATGGTGATTTAAATCTTGAACAATCTCAACCTGTGTTCACATCACAGCAATTTCCAGTTCTTCTCTAAAGCTTACAATCCTAGTGATTTACCTGCATAAAATCGTGTTTAAGCTGCCTTAAGCGCCCTGCCGACACGAGACTGTCAGGCGTGGGGTGCTGCTTGAGCATGCAGTCATTATAAGGAAAGGTGAGCCATTCTTGTGGCAGAGCGTGCCACTGAATTGGGGAAGTGACTTTTTTGCTGTTACAGTTTTAAAATGCCTTCGTGTCGAACGTGTGGCACTTAAAACATTCTCACCATTTGAGGACACTTTATTGCATCTTTGATAAAGTCAAAAATGACACATCATGCAGTCTTTTCCAGCCACCGTAGCTTAATGTCAAATGACTAAAAAAGACCTTGTCAAGTGAGATCCTGACCCATGTCGCCTATCATTGTATATGCCAGCAGTGAAATTTTGACACATGTGCCCATGGGCCAAATCACTGAAGGTAGGCTTGTCCAACCAGTGTCACTTCCTTGTCGCCTTAGGCCTTAGGATGCCAGAGCCGAATGTCTCCTCCAGTGTTTAGGGCTGGGCTAAATTGAACAGCACAGAGTCAATACAGCTATCCTTCATGTGACGTTAACTGACAAGGTGACACTTTAATGGCATGACTGAAAGTTCCCCTCGGCTCTTTAGTTGTTGAATGATGATGAGTGACATTCTGGCACAATTTCATCATCTTGCACCTGAAGTGGGGACCGTCGTGTCTTTTTTGTAATGTTTTACAGAAGAATTGCTGCATGTAAAAGTTAGCTGTAAAATGCAAAGAGTTACTAAAAAGAATTTGTAATAGTAGGTATCACGGAATACCAATGAGCTGGAGTTCTAGATTGGTAACACTGATTTTTGTGGTTGTCTGTTTGTGGTTAGTGTTGTGTGGATTAAACTGTTTTCTAACCCTTTTCAAACAAATAAGACAATAAAAACAAAAAAGAAGCATAAACACCAATTTTTATTTCTAATTTCCTTGTTGAAAAACGTGCAGTGTCAGTTTGAAAAAAATGTTTCCTTCAGCTTGCACGATGAAGACAGAGCTTTATGGGCTCCTTCCCCTTTTCTGACTGCATTGCATTCATGGTGAAATTGAGATCCTTTGGCAAGAGAGAGACATCCTAAACAGCTTTCCTTTCGGACAAAGTCATTGAACATCTGTCTCCTTCAGTGAGTAGTCATGTATTCCGTCCCCGCATCAGCTTTATACAGAATTGTTTATCTAGAGTATGGAGAGATCACTTATCTGGTACCAACGGTACGACAGGAAACAAAGTGGATACCATCAAACCTGAAACTTTTGACAAAACCAATCAAATGAGATAACATAATGGATACAAAGAACATCAGTTCTACTGATATGGAGGGAGTCTGCCAAGTATATAAGAAAGTGGTTGTGCGTAGATCACAAAAGATACCACAGAGGTCATTTATATCTATGTTGGCATTTGTCCAGCTTTGTGTAATTTTGTTTCTATAGTATGTGTTATTTCTAGCTCTTAGTATATTGATCCATACTGCAGATCTCTATACCTAAATGGGGTCCAGTCCTGCGCAGCTGGGGAATGGGTTAGTATTTCTGGGCGTTATTTTAATGTCTTGAATCAAACCATTACACCAAGAAGGTTAAACAGATGGAAGTGCTAAATCATCTGCTGCATTTAGGGCACATATTAATTTCCTCCAGGACTCTCATGTGAAAGTTCCACAATGATATAATAAAAAGAAATGGGTCATGTATGCTTTAGGGGAGGTCTAGGGGGATTTTAGTGACAATAAATGAATCACTTACCATACTGCTGACCCTAATGTACACACTGTGGCAGCAGCTTTGAAATATGCCTATAATTCTGTGCCTAGGTGAATGTGTCTGATTATTATAATTTTTAGGTCATATGTTCAAATTTTTTTGTAAATACTAAAACACATTTTTGGTCCCTTATTAAGTTTAAAGTTACAGTGTGTAAAATCTCACCACTAGATGTCAGTAGATTGCAGATTGCAGTCAGCTGAATTCTGTTTTCTTACCCCTGCCAATTGAAATGCATAATCCTAGCTACGGTGGCTGCTGTAGGACAAACTCTGGCCATCGTTCAGAGTGCAGGCTGTCAGTCTGCTGCCAGTATGCTGGGTGTCCATGTCTATGTACTCTGGAGGAGGCTATAGAACCTTTTGAAAGGAGTCCAATATGAGTCGATGAGTCGGTAAAGTCCACTTCTGTCTGACGACAGCGATAATGAAGTCAGTCGTTGAGGATTTCCTGAACTTTTCTGTCTGTAAGCACTGCTGTGTTTGATGCTGTCAGCTGGCATTGGTGAAACTCTCTCTGAAGTGGATGTAACATTGTTGGACTCGCACACTTAGGGAATAAAATCTCATAAGATGTGAGAATGTAATCAAACTGTTTATCTTAGCCTAACATTAGCTGGCATAATTTTAGCTGATAACCAGCTGTTGTTTAGCCAGATCATTGCCAGCTGTTTGGAGAAGGGAGGGTCGCACATCTAATCTGCTGAGGTGGATAAGGATGAGGTTGAAATGAGGGAAGAGAGCAGTGGAGGAGGATGCAAATGAAGATGAGGAGGAAGAGAAAGGCATAGTGAGTAAGAAAAATATACAAGTATAAATGTTAAGTGGTCATAGATAGTTTGAAAGAGCTTTTTGTGATCTTTAAATTCAAACTAAATTTTATGGCGAACTGCTCAATTAGGTGGAGCAGCAACGTCCAGCTCACCCACTGTATTCAAGATGGCGGCGCAAAGTGGCGAATTCTACAAACTGCCGCCTGCGCCTGCGCCTGTGTATCTTTAATGGATTAATTCCAGGCTTATGAGAATGCATCAGATTGTTGGAAGATCGAATTACACACTAATCAATGTACATTTATGAGTACAACATTTTGTTCTATTAAATAACCTCAAAAATTACTTATTGTAACTTTAAACACATAAGTATTTCATCCATTACATACACAAAGCTATAAACTTAATGTGATGCATATGTGACAGCTGAGCATAAATGAATGAAATCAACCAAACCTATTGGTAATAATGCAGTAATTAGCACTGTATCCTCAGTGTGTGGGTTTCCTCTGGGTTCCTCCTACAGGCCAAAAGCATGCTTGTCTTTATGTGATCATAAAAATAAAGTGCTGTATGATTATGTTAAAAAACGAAATAAAATAAAATTAAAGCAAATATGACTTTGAACTCTGAATATTAGAAAATATATTTTAAAAACAACTAAAATATTTTAAATGCAAAATACAAAAATCTAACCTTAAAACATGTTGGGTTTGTTTTATGTTTAACTGACAATTATGCATGAAGTTTATTGTCTACATTAAAACTATGCAATGCCCATAGAACACTAAAATAAAATAATGAGCCAAGACATTTTTTTGAGTGCATCACTTGTCTCATGTTACTGGTCTCTATTTATTCCCTCCTTTCTATTTTTAATTGGTTATATTTTCCATCTGCTTTTTTGTGATCTGCATAAAAATGCTGTCATTAAGGAAACAGGTCGTATTACGTTTAGCATCCTAATGAGGTAGCCTCATCCTGCCTATCTCATATTTTCACTCCATATCTGAAGAGGCGATAGCGGGTATCTCTACTCTCGAGTCTGGAATCAGTCATACATAAGAAGAAGAAGAAGAAGGAAAAAAAGTTTTCCTCAAAGCATTTTTTAATTTGTTTACTTTTGCTTTCATTGGCTGTCTGGTTAGAGTGAAGATGTTAATGCCAGTTTTAAATGTGCCTTCTTACATGGCCACTATAAAAAACATAGTTCAACAACAATGAACAATAGCTCACAAAAATTGCACAACAATCAGTGGAGCTTCCTTTGGTAGGACAGTCTCAGTTTTGTGACTGTTACATAAATTGCCCTGAGACTGTGTTGCAGCTTTATTGTCGTGTCCATACACACAAAAGTAAGAGGAAAATAATCCATGAAGATGAATCAGCAGATTAGAAGTTGTGAAAATAAATATTCCACAAACTGCTGTGAGATTTTGTAGGCTTTGTTGAATTTTATGATGCTATCAACATGCATTTATATCGATCTGCTAACAATCATAGATTTAAGTCAGTGTGCAGTTTGCTTTACATTTGTTTCACTGTTGCACGCAGTGTAGCCAGCTCGTCTTGTGTCAGCATGTAGAGAGTAAATGCTCCTCTTTGAGCTTCACTTTTGGTGTGAGGTAGGCTTGTTCAAGTTATTTTCTCAGTGTCATTCATCTCTCTCTGTGCTTCCAACTAAATGTAATTTTTTTTTCTTCAGATCTGGTCTGCTACTAGTGATTGAACTGTAGGTCTTGCGGCTGTCTGGGAAGTGGCACCTCTGCTTTCAAGCGCTCGTACTGTGCACCTTGGGAGCAGCCTCTCCTGAAATCTAGGCCACCTCTCCCAGATGGAGCTGCTGTGTTATTATGCTGAAACCGTTTCCACAATATATACTTTTTTTTTAAAGTTTGTTGACTGGGTTCTATCTCACCATGATGACAAATGGTCTCTATCAATTTTCACATCGCCAAAGTAAAGATTTGTTTCTGTGAGAGTTTTTCCCCTGAGCTGCACTGAGCACCGGCTCAGTTCTGTGCCAGTTTTGTTTTGGTTGGTCCCATCATTAAAGGGGTTCTGTGGTTTTGTTCCTGTTGTGTTCATTTCTCTGTGTTAATTTTTTCTATGTTTGTCTTTGTTTAATAAATTGTGTTGCAATTGTTATTAAGAGTTGTGTTTATTATTGTTTCTTATTTAGAGTCAAGTAATTTCACTTATTTCACCGATTGCTACAGACATTACACTTACACCATGTAAGCCAGGCCCCACCTTTTTATTTATTTATATTTTTTGCCACTTAACTATAGCACTTGTTACTTGCATATTGGGCACTGTGTCATGAACCCCTTCTCCCCTGTGTTGGTCAATGCTGGCTCCACTTGCGTTCCCTCCATCTCGAAAGCAGGCTGAAGGCAGGGTGCAATAGGCACTGTAAATATGATGAGGGGTATTTAAATTGGAATTGTTAATAAATGTTATTCATA
Source organism: Cichlasoma orientale (assembly GCA_034780415.1). NCBI lineage: Eukaryota > Metazoa > Chordata > Actinopteri > Cichliformes > Cichlidae > Cichlasoma > Cichlasoma orientale. Next base: position 14,896 of record JAVDPK010002391.1, on the reverse strand, counting down.
TTCATTTTTGGGCTCATGCCTGTTAATTCAATGTGTTTTCAGACCTGTGTGTTTACAGTAAAGACCTGAGAGTGACACTGTCACAACAAATTAAAAACTCCTCCCAGATTCTTGGAGCAGAAAACAGGTTTAACCCTTCCCCAACTCATCTCTGCCACAGTGAGATACCAAAGATCATTTTTATATAAAATTTCACATTTTTGAATCTGTACAAGTAGTACAAGTATACGTTGAATCAGTTGGTCAGACACAATGCGTCTGAATCCAATTACATGCGTTTGCCTCAAATGCAGCTAATCTGCAGCAATCTCACAGAAGGGAGTACTCTACTGTATCGGGTGCTTTAGACAAATCAATAAACACAAAACAGAAACAGCAATGCAATTCCCCTTTCTATCTGGGGAACAGAATACTCCGTTTAATAAATAAATGAGCAGCGTGCCAAATCATTTTTCATCTTCGGTGCAAAAACACAGTCAGTAGTTCAGTGTCGCAAATCAATAAACAATGCATTTATCCAAAACGTCAGTTTTTATTGCAGTCAACATCCAGGAGGCTTTATTGTGTGTGCATTTCACACCAAAACTTTGCCTGTCTCTGACTTGCTTTTACCTCGAGTCATTTTATTAAGTGTAAATGTTAAGCTGTATGTACTATTGCTATGAAAGGGGGGATTTTATCTTGCCATCTATCATCTCCAAAAACAGAATTGTTGTACAAATACAGCCAATATTAAGTTTTGATGGAGAGATAACCTTTAAATTTGAAAAGTTCAAAATTGACTTTATTTTGAAAAAGCATTCACCAGCAACATGGCTACAGAGTGTAAGTAGTTTTGTTAAATGTCAGTTAAATGCCATGAATGATCTCTGCATTACTGGCATGTATATGTTTCCAAACCTTTTACATTTGTGGCATGAACAGCACTTCTTGAATATGGCTGTGCCCCCTAAAGTAACGCTGCTGCTAACGGCTTCTTTTTGAACACAAATTTCAAGGTCATCCATTTTTAAAACATATTTGTTTTACCAGCAGACGCGAGCGCTATTTCCAGAAGCCTTTTGTTGTTGAAAAGTGTCTTGATTGGTTTGTAACCCACATCAGAATCTCAAGAGAGCGTACCTTTTTTAAACGTCCAGAACCAACAGGCAGGTGATCCTTTGGGTCCTGAATAAAATGTCGGGTTTGATCAGAGAGGTCACCTTCAGCTCAGAGGTGGATAAATACACATAAAGGACTCTTGGAAATTAGCATAAACATGTCATTGCTCATGGAATAGCATATACTGTGAACTACATATATATATTTGACTGAAACAAACTGAACGAAGCTGAAGAACACAGTACACGCTACATTTCAAGTTAAATTAATGGACTCTGGTGGTAATGATGCATAGCTTTTTTTTTTTTTTTTTTTTTTTTTGGTGCTGTTTTATTTTTGTCATTTTCTTTTTAGCACTGCTTCCTCTTTAATGCAGCCTGTTCTTATACCTAAATGAGAAAACAGGTCATCCATCATTAAGAGGCAGCTTCTAAAACAAAATTTATGGGTATTCCAAAAAAAAGTTGCAATTAACTTGGGTAACTAACACAGTTCTAATAATGCAACAGAAATACTGTGGCTCAGAGAAACTGATGCAGACCATTGGTGGCACTGACACAAGTTACTAGCTGTATGATTAACTTGAAATCTGGTCTCAACATCACTTTAGAGGTTCCTTGAAAAGAATCTATTCTCACCTAACTGCAGAGTACTGCAGAGACATGGAGATGTGTGCACAAATGGATGATTAACCCCTTACATGTCTCTTCTTTAGCAATGTCCATAATAACATAATAATACTCTTGTCTTTGGCACTGAGACAAAACAGTGATTACTAGTAATTTTCCTGCCAAAACAATCAACCTGACTATTACAAGATGATTCAGCATTTATGGCTGAAGGTTGGTCAACTTAAAGTAAACCAATATTCACCGCTGGAAAGACGCTGGACATGTTTTTAGTTTGAGAGGAGGAGAAAAATATTGTGTGCTATTTGAGGAAAAGAAAAGAAAAGAAACAGTCCATCCATCCATCCATTTTCTTTCGCTTGTCCAACTCAGGGTCTGGGGAGGGGTCTCCACGGCTCCAAGACACTGATGGCGCAACACAAATCTCAGTATGTATACAGAGATACTCCTCACCATTGTCCTTTTTTTTTCACGCCGCAAAAGTGATGTGTTCTCCTGATGTGTTCAATGAGCCAGCACAGTTTTGGATTGTTGGAATTGCAGTGAATGGCATGACAGTTCATTTGGAAAGGATCTCTACAGGAAATAGGCAGAAATCAGTTATCTAAAAAGCAGACTGGAATGGGAGCCAGAGAGGCAGCACCACAATGAAAAGCTGGAAGGCTCGACTAGGAAATGTGAAGACAATAGAGACGAGCTACACAGCAATGATGAACTCAGGACGCACGATTCACACAACAACACACAACAAGATCCTGCTGCTTGAAAAAAAAGTCACACACATATAACGTGCTTACATTTTATAGATGACTTAGTATTCTGTTTTTAGCGTTTTTATAATCATTAATATTCTTTGATTTTATGGAGCTATAACACCATCCCACCACATTCTCTCTTCTGACAGAAGCTCATTATTTGTATAACAACAGCAAGTCAACTGCTAATGAAGATACACTCACTGGTCACTTTATTAGGTAGGCCTGTTCAGCTGTTTGTTGATGTAAATATCAAACCAGCCAATCCCACTGCAGCAACCCATGCATTTAAGAATGCTACAGACCACCTGCTGAAGTGTCACCATGGGGAAGAACGGTGATTTAAATGGTTGTTGGTCTGAATATTTCAGAACCTGTTGATCCACTGGGATTTTCCCACACAAACCATCTCTAGCAGTTACAGAAAATGGTTTGAAAAAGAGAAAATATCCGGTGAGGAGCAAAAATGCCTTGTTAATGCCAGAGGTCAGACTGCTTTGAGCTGTAGGACGGCAACAGTAAGTCAAATAAGCACTTGTTACATCAAAGGTATGCAGAACAACATCTCCGAACAAACAGCACATCATCCTTGAAGCAGATGGGCTACAGCAGCAGAAGACCACTCTAGGTGCCACTTCTGTCAGCGAAGAACAGGAAACTGAGGCTACAATTCGCACAGGCTCATCAAAATCGGACAATAGAAGACTGGAGAAATGTTGCTTGGTTTGCTGAGTCTCAATTTCTGCTGCAACATTCAGATGGTAGGGTCAGAATTTGGTGTAAACATCATGTAAGCATGGATCCATCCTGACTTGTATCCCGACTGCTCAGGCTGCTGGTGGTGTAATGGTATGGGGATATTTTCTTTGCACATTTTGTGCCTACCTGAGTATTGTTGCTGACCATGTCCAGCCCTCATAACCACGGTATACCCATCTTCTGATGAATAACACCATGTTGCACAGTTCAAATCATTGCAAATTGGTTTCTTGAACATGACAATGAGTTCACCGTACTCAAATAGCCTCTGCAATAAAAAAAAAAAAAAATAATAATAATAATCGCAATCCAATCAAGCATATTTAAGATGTGGTGGAACAGGAGATTTGCGAGATGAATGTGCAGATGACAAATATGCAGCAACTGTGTGATCATGTCAATATGGACCAAAATCTCTGAGGAACGTTTCCAGCACCTTGTTGAATATATGCCATGAATAATTAAGGCAGCTATGAAGGCAAAATGGGGGTCCAACGTAGTCATCACAAGGTGTACCTAATAAAGCGTCTGGCAACTGTGAACAATGATTATTAAATCATGAGGCATTTAAACAAATTGTGTTAATTTCAGTGAGAAATTAACACATTTTGCAGAATAAACAGCTCCATTGTTCAACTATATAAAAATTGAATATTAAATGGTAACACAACACCTCATGAGCTGTTCCAAAATGAGGAATCCCACAGTCTGATTTTTTAAATTATTATTGTTTTTATTTTTTGTATCATTGTATCTTCAGCACAGGAATCTTGCTGGAAAACCTATTTGTGTGTCTCACTCTTTTTTTGCATTAAACTTTTGTCCATGTTACGCCTCCTTTCTTGTTTCTGTGAATTTTTTTTTTCAATTAGATCAGAAAAGTTATTTTAATTACGATTTTTCTCTGGTGACTTTAAAAAAAGAAAAAACATTAACATAAAATTAATTGAGACAGTATTCTCCCTAAACAAGTAAATACAACCGCTGGTCTTCAAACTAGACATTTTGCTATGATTCTTTGTTTGCAGCTGTGGGGAGAAAATATGCAGGCTTTCCACACAGCTCACAGATGAGGGTACACAGCATAATTCTATTGTTGGTTGCTCAAACATGGAATTGTTTACATGGGGGATGCACTGAGCTGGATAATGTGCTGAGAAACAAGGCTTCATGGTAAATGAATTATGAGTGTTTTATCAAATTGCTTTGAGTTCTGTTCTGACCTTCAGTTTGTTTGGAGCTGTGCCATCGAAGCTGGCCAGACTCATGCCTGTTGTGTGATTGTTCCCAGGAGATTCGCTTTTGTTGACTCATTTGACTTTGTTTTGTTTTTGCTCCTGCTTGGGCAAGCTTAACAAATTGTTGTAATGTCATTGTGAGGTGATGTAGCTCTGCTGGATGAGTCGCTCTATCCCTCCTTCATCACAGTCCGCCGTCATGTTGCGCGATGGATTGACCAGAGTGCAAAAACCTGTACTAACAAGTATTCTAAATTATGACTGGAGAAAAGCTGAACCTTTTGAGAGTGCGGGGTCAAATTTGAGGAAGATGAAGGGCTAATAATAATAATAATAAAATCCATCAGTGTTAGTATGAGTGACCCTCCAGAGCTCAGGCCTCAGTCTTCAGTAAAGATTTTGGTGAACTGTCGTTTTCCTGCCTCAGGTCAGATTAATTTTACATTTACTTAAAAAATTTGGAATTCCGTATCAACGATATGCTAAACAAGTGTAGCTACACAGATAACACAAATAGGTTCCCATATCAAATGTGCACTGATCTAAAAATTAAAGGAAAGCTTCACTATGACATCAGAGCTCAATGGGGGGAAAAATCATGCTATGTATCCTGATATGGACTTTGTAATGTGTTAGGAATGAAAGGATGCCACATCGTTTGATGGACATGAAAATTATCAACCTACAGAGGGCTGAATTCAAAAACACTCCTAAAATCAAAGTGGAAAAAATGATGCAGCAGGCTAGTCCTTTTTGCTGAAACGTCACTGCAGCAACTCAAAATGGTACTCAGTAGTTTGTATGGCCCCCATGCGTTTGTATGCATGCCTGATAATGTCAGGGCATGTTCCTAATGAGACAACAGATGGTGTCCTGGGGGTTCTCCTCCCAGATCTGGACCAGGGCATCACTGAGCTTCTGGACAGTCTGAGGTGCAACCTGGTGGCATCAGAAGGACAGAAACATAATGTCCCAGATGTGCTCTATTGGATTTAGGTCAGGTGAGTGTGGGGGCCAGTAAATGGGATCAATTCCTTCATCCTCCAGGAACTCCCTCCAGACTCTCGCCACATGAGTCCAGGAATCGTTGTGCACCAGCAGGAATCCAGGACCCACTGCACCAGCAAAGGGTCTGACAGTCGGTCCAAAGATTCATCCTCATACTAGTGGCAGTCAGGGTGCCGTTGCCTGCATGGATATGCCTCCCCAGACCATCACTGACCCGCCATCAAACTGGTCATTCTGAATGATGTTACAGGCAGCATAACATTCTCCATAGACCCTTTCATGTCTGCCACATGTGCTCAGGTTGAACCTGCTCTCATCTGTGAAAAGCACAGGGCGTCAGTGGTGGACTGGCCAATTCTGGTATTGTATGGCAAATGGCAATCTGTCTCCACGGTGTCGGGCAGTGAGCACAGGGCCCACTAGAGGACATCAGGCCCTCAGGTCACCCTCATGAAGTCTGTTTCTGATTATTTGGTCAGAGACATTCACACCAGTGACCTGCTGGAGGTCATTTTGGAGGGCTCTGGCAGTGCTCATCCATTTCTCCTCGCACAAAGGATCAGATACCAGTCCTGCTGATGGGCTGACCCTCTAACACGGGCGATCGCTGCCGATTCACCTGTTACCTGCGCTTACTTGTCGTGAACAACTGGTTCACAGCGAGCGTGTAACTGCTGAGACGTCAGGTGACACGTACTTTGAATTACCGTAACTACCGTTTGTCCTATCGGAAACATTCAAGCGGTTTCTGAAAGCTCCGAAATTGCGCTTCACACCCAATATAGGGTCATTACAGTAATCATTGCCGGAAGTCCACAAACGGTGGGACATTTTAGATCAATATCCCAGAAGTTTAATTGACGTGATGCTGATTAAAAAGTGATCCTTTAATTTTTTCGAGCAGTGTGTATATGTCAAATGTACCATTATTGGATGATCTTTATTTAAGCTATGGATTTTGTGTGGCTTTGAATCAATCAGTGCAAATTCATTAACATTAGTTGACTATACATCCAAAAATTAGTCTCTCATTCTTGTGAACACAAAATATCTTCAGTCTGCTGTGATTTAAATCTGAATTTTTAACACTAGTTTACTAAGAAACAAATTTTGCTCTGTAGCCTTTGCTGTGGTTTGACTCGTACACATACTGCAGTCTTTTCCTCAACTGAGTGCAGCCATTGATTGTTAACACTGCCAGGATGTCAGATTTTAATAATTCAAGAAAAGCAAAAATGGATTCCTGTGTGCAGGTGGGCAAGGACACATGAGCACTACTAAAGAGAATACACAACCCGTAAGGCAACTAAAAAGCCCTAAACCAATCAACGTTCTTAGTTATTATCATAACAAAAAATGCATTTAATGTGAAGGATGGAGCCAGGTTTTTTTTGGTTATTAATGAGCTTTCACAGATAATTTAGTAAAGATTTGGGAACAGTCTGTCCCAGAAAATGCATTCTGGAAACCTGGAGGATCAACAAACAGTATTTGAAATCAGTTTCAGGAGAACTGTACGCACAAAACAAACTCCTATAGAAATGTCCATTCATCAGTCTGTGGACTGCAAGTTAAAATTGTTATTATTTATGACTCAAATTCCACATTATGATCAAATAAAAGCCAAACAAGATTCTGCAAATGTGTAAAGCAGCATCTACAAATAATACAGCACAGAGTGAAAGGGAGAACCAGAGGCTCTTTGGCAGCATTTGCTTTTCTGGATGTTGCTTTGACCTGTGCGGGGCTTCTCTTTAAGAAACACATTAAACGAGTTATACAAATGAATTTGCTGTGTATGACATGCTGTTGTGCTGCTGTCCTTAAAGGTCTGGGCAGTTGGCCTGAAGAGACAAGAGACTGAGGAGGCTGATCAGACCTTGAGAAGATCCTTAGTGACAGCACATCAGTACCAGCCTCTTCTCTGACATCCCCCCTCATTACCACACTGCCACTCTCTAAATGTGCAGACATGCATGCAAGTAAACAAGCACGTGCATGCGCGCAAAAACGTGCACGTACACACACTTGGCGAGCGGTTCTTTATGGAGATTGGCTATGTAGGGCAGCTTCCTTCACTGCGTACAGTGGTGACATTGACACATGGTAACGGAGGAGATTCATTTTCTCACGGGGTTGGTTTGGTGTTTATTTTAAGCCCGGGAGTTTCGTGGCGCAGACCTGATAGCTGCCCACACCTGAAGTGTGAAAAGGTGTGAGTCTGTGGTTTTAACCCGTGTATGCTTTTAACGTCCTTTTAACCCTTCGCACCTAGTTGATGCTTTATGTGACCTTTCGGAGCCCAAATAGCCACTTATAGATTTTATATGCCCGTAACACTTTTTAAACATCCCATGTTCTTAAATGTGATTTTCCATTTAGAACCCTTGATTCGGGGTGATTACAGATGACAGTAAAGCTTGAATTAAGGCTTTTTGTTCAGGATCAGAGCAGCGCAAACTGCAGGGACACAATCATCTGGTGGTGAAAATGTTTTCCTTATGTAAATATAGTTCTTAAAGCACAGCTGTGGTCTAACCCCAACCAAGAGCCTAACATATAAATTTGGAGCGACAGACCTTTTGAAAAGTGCTCATTTGCTACATATATTCAACATATTCCAATAACTCATGCAGATCTGTCTTACTGTCCGAATGATTTCATCACCCAGCCTTTCTTTCAAATGCCAAGTACAACTCACAAACCCACAAAGAGAATGTATTTCTGAATATCCTCAGTGTCTTATCAAAACATGAATGCCCGGGCTAGAAAAGTAAAGGGTGTGAACAAAACCAGGATTCAAGAGGTTAAATCAATAAGGCTCCTTAAAGCAGTCGATTTTGTCAACATCAGATTTTTCAGATATTCAATAAACTTGAATTTATAGCTATTTTCGCCGTGCTAGAGTAATTAGCATCAGTAAACTGCACAAACACAGATGTTGCCTTCATGTAAATGCAAACTGCTGACTGAGAGAGTCTATAATTTCACGCGGTGTACATCTGAGTGTGGGGCTGGTGAATCGTTTCCACAGCACATTCACCAGTGTTGGCTATATGTCAACACACACACACATACACATATAGTAATAAAGTGATGCAGCATGGAATAATCAGTCATATAGGAGCACAGGACTGCTGCACTTAGCTATGATTGCTTAGATGTGTTATTAATTTTGGGGAGCTTGATTCAGCTGTCTGTGGGTAGTGACTGCATGTACTTGAGAGCAGCGCTTCCGGCAAACATCGGGGATAAAAAGCTCTACAACTGAATGATGAATACTGAAAACATTCAATCCTCGCGATGGGGCAAAATTGCTGATAGTGAGAATATCCAGAATTATCCTTAAAAGACTGCGATCTCTCTCAGTGACCTCGATTTTAAAACAATGCAGGGTTGCTGATGAACGCTCTCACTCAGTTTAATTTTCTTTACCAAACTGAAACTGTGCAATAATAGAAATATTAGAAGTGGATGTGGTAGTTGTTGCAATGCAATATTAATAGTCAGATAAAAAGGTTTTTGCAGTATTAGTAATGCTGCCTTTCCTCCATTGCGCTGCTCTGTCAGGCCTTTACTGCAGACACCTTCAGTTGCTGCTCGTTTCCTTCTGTATGTTTCGTATTTAATAATTGAAAAGCTTGCTCACTTGGGTTGAGATAAGGTGACTGACTTGGCCATTGAAGAATATGCTGTTCCGTTGCCTTGAGAAACTCCTGGGCTGCTTTTGCAGTGTGCTTTAGGTCATCATCCATTTGCACTGTGAAGCACTGATCAGTTTTCCAGCATTTGGAAGGATCTGAGCAGAGTATGGCCCAGTGTGCCTCATTCATCCTGCTTCTTCTATCAGAAGTCACATCGATAAACAGTGACCTGGATCTACAGCATGTCCATGCCGTAGCATTGCCTCCACCATGTCTGACAGATAATGGTGATATGCTTTTGATCATTAGCTGTTTCTCTCCTCTGGATGGTTTCTGGTAAAGTTTAATTTAGCCTTTTTGTTCTAGAGTGCAATATTGTTTGCAAAATATTTGCCATTTCTCAATTATCTGTGGGCAAGACAGAGAGACAGAAAGAGCTCCGGTCCCCAGAGCTCGTCCACCTGCAGCATCCATGTTGTGCTTTATGGGTTTTTCCCCATCCTTAGGTCTGTTTTATAGCTTTGTGTTCATATTAAAGATTCCCAAGTTATAAAGGTCAAGGACCTTGCCAAATGACTTTATTCTAACCGACAGAAAACACTGAGGCTCAACTACCTGAAACAAGGCATTTCAGACACATAGTTCAGGCTTTTTTTCCCTTTTGTTTTTGAACTTTAATTCATGTAAAACTGTTGTTGTAGACCACCAAAGTATATTTATGTGCATGTAAATAAAGAAAATACAGGCAGTTTTTACAGTGAGTGTAGTCAGAGTGCCAACAGCGCAGCACATTGGTGCATTTCTACCCGGTGAGTGAAGATTTGGCCTTTAACCGGAGACAGGCTAGGGTACTGGGCTGGTCTCCAGACTTGGCAGTCATACCTATTTGGGCAGCCAAAAACTGAGCCATCAGAAGCCGAGATTGAAATTATTAACATTATTTATGGAAGAATGACATCCCATATACACTCTTGCTAGCATGTTACTTATGCAAAAATTAAAGAAATAATCCATCATTATGCAAGACAGAGTCACACAATGCTGTCATTAAAATGACTGCTCAGACTTTTATACAATAGCACACATTTTGACGTGTGTGTCGTGTACATGTCAGACTCATATTAGCTGCTTTAAATGTACTGCTGATTTATGTAATTTGTTGATCTGACACGATGACACAGAAAATGAGTTTCCCATCACTCAGGAGGCAGCTGCTTGCAGTGAAATAGAATGAGACAGTCCAGGAGGAGGAAAGCTTGCCTAAGTCCAAAATGGAAAAAAAAAAATAGGATTTAGGAATTTCAAAAAATGAACTCTTTAAAGATTTGACAAAAGACAGTTTAAAAGTAAACAAAAAGCAATACTGCAATTTTAGAAATCCTTCATGAGTTTAAATCTAAAAACAACAAACAACAAACAATAGGGAGCAAGGATCAGGGCTGTACAGATTAAGATAACTAACAATTTTAAGAGTCACAATATAAAATGGATTGTAGCATGTCAAAAAACAAGAGAGAAAGAGAGAGAGAGAGAGAAAGTGGTGCAAAAAGAGAAACACAAGCACAAAAGCATTCCCAGCTGGGCATACTACACGAACACTAGACGGTCATCTTGAGATTTTTCTGGAACATTATAAATATTGCATGGAAGAAGCAATTAATCCCCATTTTGGAGAAGAGCAGGAGAAAATACTCTTCTATCGAAATGTATAGTGCTGAAAAATGCATCACTCTGGGCCCAGATTCTTCTTAAAATTATTGAAAGTGGAAAGTTGAAAGGCTCCTGAATCCCCCCCCCCCCCCCAAAAAAAAAGCATCTTCTTCACAAGTCATCCAGGAGCTCTGATACACGTGTGCATCAAAAATAGCATTTCCTACAGTAACTGAAACGGTCTACACGCTCCTCTCTGGCTGAATGTAATGGAGGAATAAAGTCATCAAAATGGATTGGATCAGGAGATAACAGGTAGTATAAAACTGTCCTCAATCTGTTACAGTCAGTATGGATAGCATCACAACAACATACTGCCAATTCAAATGAGAAACAAAATTACATTAGGGTGAAAGTAGTGCAAAATAATGGTGCAATAAGCACAGCGATTGTCCTTCAATGTGAAGGTCTAAACCCAAATAATCCCCATGACAGAAAACATTTACCCAACTAAAGTGTCCTTGAAAACAGTGAATCCCAGTGGCACTATACTGCAGCAGTGAGTTTTTCCTGTGGGGCTTATTCAAGTATCACAAAACTATATTTGAACTATGCACATCCACTGTCTGTAGCAGTGGAACAGCCCAAAAAACAAGGACGCTAAGACAACGCAGGAAAAAAAAAATGGGACTCAGGTGAAATTGTAGGCTAATATGTAGCATATGTTCAGTTAATTACCCCAAAGAATCACAAAAGAATTAAGTGAACAACCTGCTTAAACTACTGAGCCTTAATTGATGAAGAAGCAATTTTAAACTGTATATCAGCAAAGAACAAAGTAACAGCTGAAGAGAAGAGGAAATTGCCTGTGCAAGAAGCATGTTCCCCGGAGGAAGTAGCAACATAAGCCAGAAAGTCTAAAGGGGTCAGTAAATATACAAGTCTATTAGAGCTGCATTACAGCATGGGAGTAACACGGTCATCCATAATGGCAAAGTAAAAACATTAATGTCAGCAATGCCTGGAAATATTCGGTGCAGATAATGTTATAATAATAATAAACAATACAAACAATGTTTGTTTGTTTGTTTAGGCGTGCATGCCCTTTAGGCAACAAGGAGAAGGTTTTAGATTTTAAAAATAAACAACTCGCCTGCCTGTTGTATGATAAGTGACCTGTTATTCACAGGTTGGTTTAGTTTCCAAACCCTACTGCATCATGAAAAAAACAAAAAAAAACAAAACAGGCTAATTTGCAGGTTTCTCTGCAGCAATGCTCAGTAGAGTCAATGCAACCTGGAGGTGCTGCAGGATATTTGCAACCATTATTATATACCTGCACTGATTTTGATTAATTAATTACGCTGGGCATCAAAAGTAGTATTGGAAGATGAAGAGAAACAAGAAAACAAACAAACAAACAAACAAACAAAATGTGACACTTCTTTATGAAACAGTGATCAGTCACACAGAAGTACAGTATTAGCTTATTTTCTACCTACAGGAAAACTGTGGTTTTATGTCCAGCTTTTACCATGTCTGCTGCCAATTCAATACAACACTAAAAGCAAATGTAATATGAGTTCATTATATTTTGCTTGGAACATTTAAATTATAAAAGGTAGATGTGTGGATTATTCCATATTTAAATCCTTCTCTTCTTCTTTTAATTTTGAATATAGTTTGGAAAATTCCATGCAGCAAAACATCGTGTCTAAGGATCGGCTTGCTTGCATTTTTAATGTTTGTATGAATTTGTATGGCTGTTACTCTGGCCAGGTCACACTTTGGATCTCAAATTCATTTTCTGGTAAAATAAAAGTAAAATAAAATTATAAAATTGTCCCCTATTATTTCACTTAATGGTGAATATTAAAGTAGCAGGTGAAATACATGAAGCAGGTGCATCCGTCAGTGTGTTATACATACATTGCCAGTTACCATCTTAACAGGGTATGTGAATTTGAAGTTATTAAGTTCGGTGTAGGTGTACTTAGGTACGTAGATATGGTAGATACTTAGACTGCAGTGATAATGAATAAACTGGCAATCCCTTTTTGACGGTACGTTATCTGTAATATTGACTAGCCTATAAAAGCAAAGATTTGCATTCACTATCCTCTTCCATTTAGTCAACAGCAGCACTCAGCATATAGAGAGATATTTTAAATAACACAATAATCTGCATTTCTGAGTCCCCAGACTTGCGTCTCATAATTAGTCTATCTTCAGGTAATTTCAGAGTAATTTTAGAAAATTGGAGGCACAGAAGTGAATCATATTAAGCATGGAGACTCAGATGTTATTTTCAGAATTTCTGTTTATCTGACCAGCTTTGCAAATTACAGAAGGTCACTTAGATGCACAATGTTTGTTTTCCATTTCCATCATGTTAATGGTTACCATCATAACTGTTTTGCAATCTATAAAAATGCAGGCACAATGGCAGATGGGTTATTTCTTGGGCTTTTACATGATTGATTTTCTTAGACACTCAAAGCAAGGACATGGAATTTTTCTTTATTAAAGCTGAACTGAAGCAGAAACAGCTGTGGTTTCACAACATTAACCAGTCAAGATTTTTTTTTAAGTACCATTCCAGGTGTTACAAGGACCCCAACCCTAATTTATTTCAGGTTTCATGTAGAAACTCAAATGTTATCTGCTGTGATGTTCAAAATATCTATGAGTTAGGAGGGTGTTGGAAATATGGAGAGACTGTATTAGGCAGTTAAAATGAGAAAACATGTCATTTATGAGCTTATGTGTCGTATGGTATATTCATGCATGCTTTCCTGTTGTTTTACTTGTGCTGTGAGAGGCATTTTGATATAGGTCCACTTGTCTTCTCAGCTGATGATCACTGCAAATCAGTATAAGGTTGTTCTAAATGATCATCTCTACTGTATTATAAAACACTTCTTTCCAGGATGACAATACCCCACAGGGCACAAATGGTCACTGAATGGTTTGATGAGTATAATAATGATGTGAAATATAATGAAAGAGCATATATTTCAAAATATTGCCATACTCATCAAGCCATTCAGTGATGAAAGGGTCACTGAATGGTTTAATGAATATGGCAATTATGTGAAAATATACAGTAATGCCGTAACATACGATTCACGTAATTGTCATATTCATTAAATCATTCAGTGATGCTGATTATTCCCTATGGACTGAAATATTTGCACTGATCCTGTCCCCTAAGGGGAAAGGTAAACCGTAACCATAAAATCAAAACGAACAGAACCAACAGAGTTCCATGGCAGTTTCTAGAATGGTCTTGATTTTAATGTATTTATTAGTGCTTATGGACACAATTCTGTGACAGGAATTTTCCACCACCACCTTTTTTTTGTTTTGTTTTTTGTCCCTGAACAAGATTTTTCATGTGGCTGTTCTTATGTGTCCACACTGGAAGGCTGGATGAAATTGTGTTTGAGTAAATAGTTTAATTGCTTACACTAAAAGTTATAATCCTACATGTGAAAGATTTCTACATTTCATCCAAGATCTAAATGGTACAAGTGAGTTGTATGTGAGGCTGGACACTAAGGAAGGAGAAAATAAGTTGTATTGATTGGGTAGGCAGAGCGACTGAACTGGAAAGGATGTGCAGCAGGTAAGAGTGAATAAGGATAGAGATGGAAGAGAAGAGAGTGTGTTGAGAAGATGGAATGAGTACTTCGAGGAGCTGATGAATGCCTAAAATGAGAGAAAGAGGGGGACGGATGGAGAACAGTTAGTGCAACCCACCTCCTCCCCATCTCCACCTCATCCAAATCACTGTGCGCCATCCAAGCCTCCATCTTTATCTTCACCACCACCAGTGTCTAAAATCCGGGGGGGTCCTGCCCTAATTCTTATCATCGCTGGGATTTCATTCTGATTCCATGGACCATCGGAGTCTAATAGATCAAATAGATCAATTGAATTCTGTATATCAATAAATAATGTTCAACTTTTCCAAATGATCTCTCCTTATTGAAATAATTATGGAGGGGAACAGAAAAAGAAGAAGGACAGAAAGAGAGGAGTGTGTGTGTGTGTGTGTGTGTGTGTGTGTGTGTGTGTGTGTGTGTGTGTGTGTGTGTGTGTGTGTGTGT
>JAVDPK010002390.1:0-39348 GCA_034780415.1 Cichlasoma orientale | reverse complement strand
CCGATAAATAAAAACTGTCTACCTCATTTTAAGTTATCGTACGATTAATTGATTTATTGTTTATCGCGACAGGCCTAATTTATCCCATTACTTTTATTAAAATACAATTATGACTAATACTGTATCATGAAAAAGCAAAAGGGAATTCTGACTCCAGTGGTTGATGTCAATTTTTTTCAGTTATTAACTCCGCAGGGGTTCTTTGTCTTCATCCTTTTTACCCCAGGGTATTGTTTTTGGTGTGTTTTTCTGATTGTTAACAA
Source organism: Cichlasoma orientale (assembly GCA_034780415.1). Taxonomy (NCBI): domain Eukaryota; kingdom Metazoa; phylum Chordata; class Actinopteri; order Cichliformes; family Cichlidae; genus Cichlasoma; species Cichlasoma orientale. The sequence goes on along the minus strand of JAVDPK010002390.1, from coordinate 39,085 downwards.
CATTACAGCAAAACCACCAGTCCGATTTATACCAAATTTGAGCGAAAGCTGGTGACCCCTAGATCACCTGAATACATTTTTTTGCCTTAATTGGGTCAAGGTCAGGGGTCAAGGTTTTCTGAAAATCTTGTGAAACTGACAACTCAAGAACAATGTCACCTAGGATGTTCAGATTCACACCATAGATGCAGCTCCTAAAAATCTTGGACAGGTTTAAATCTCCACGACCTTGACCTCAAGGTAAAGGTCAAAGGAAAATTATGGGCATTCAATGTTTGGAGAGTGACACGTTTGTGAGACACAATGTTCAAATCAGCTAAAACGTCTGCTGGGGGCGGGGTTTGTTGTGCCCGGCACCACTTGTTTGTGTTGCTCTAAACAGACCGCATACGTGTGTGTATAAACAGCATTGCCTAATTCATAAATATCGGAAAATCGTTCCGTTTGTTTCTTTCCACCTCCCTACTCTTGGATTCTGGAGGTAATTGAAAAGAGAGCCTAACACAGATAAGATACAATCAACTTTTACTAACAGTTAATTTTGCTGGCATTATTGTAAAAAACCTTTTGGCCACACTAATCGTGAAGTAACGATTTGACATAGTGAACGCTGTAGTTCACCCTCTACTCAAAGTGTAAATGAGCCTAGTTCAAATCATGCAATACTTGTAAAAACAGGTCAAAACTTCTTCCATACCACAAACAGCGCTACTATGGAGACAAACGAGGATAAAGGCATGCCAAACTATTTCAAACAGTAAATGCATACTGGAATTTAAGGCTCAATGTCAACCTAGTCATGGTGGAAGAAGGTAAAAAACGTCAGGAATGACAGACAGCAGATAAGCACAAAATCAACACTAGGTGAAGTATTTGTCCTGTTTCACGCATGCTTGTATTCATCTCCAGGCTCTGGGGTCAAGTGAATTCCAAACCGTTGAAGGAAGGGTAAGTAAAATCCATTTATTCTCCTTCAGTGTCTGAGTGAAATTTAAAAGCTGTCACAGCTCAGCCTGCCTTCATTTTAAATTTCATATACGTTGAACCAAAAACACAAACTGTGTTTATCTAACTGGCAACAACACGTCCTCACAGAGCAGGTTTTCATCTCCTTCTGAGTTTTATTAATTGAAACACTTGAGCGACAGTGCTTGTCATGGTCTTAACACATAACCGCAGCTGCTGGCTGGTTTCCAGACTGAACCCCTTTGTAAGTGATATCCTCCATCATGAGATCTCTTTGCACTTCAGGCCTCAGGCTGGGTTTATCCTTCGGCTGACAGTCAGTAGAAAATATCTGTGCTTTGCCTTGTATAGTATTATTTACAGTATGGTGATGTCTCAGCACTGTCCTGGTCTTTGAAATCATCATTTCTAAATAACGACCTGGCCCAACCACTACTGAAGCGGGAGGGAAAATTACTGTTTTTAGACTAAATGAAAGTAAATAAAACCTAAAGTCACCACTACTGAAGACGACAATAATAGAAATTAAATTTGCTCATCACTAAACCCTTTTTTTCTTGGTGGAGTGTAAACCTGATGTGTTAGTAAGTAAGGCTTACTATAGTTTTCATACAATCATGTGTTTTACCACATTATGTCATAATCCACCATAATATCAACACACACGGTCCCAAATACAACCTAGTGCTGATTAACAGGAAAAAAATCTGTTTAATTTTCTTTTTCCAGTATTTTTCAAATAATTAAACTCCATTAAAAACAAAACAAAAAAAACAAAAAAACTTTCCACTTGACTTTGCTTTTTTGATGCTTCTTAAAATCGAAATCCTGATTAACCAAGGAGCGCAGTTCTTGACATAGAAAACTGGATTTCCCACCAGAAACCAGAAACATTAGAACGGAGACATTTGGCACTCAAAGAATCCTGAACTGAGGTCTGTGGAAAAATTCAGTCACCACAAAGACTGCGGTAGCAGAAGGATAACTTCCAGGAGGGAAAAAAGGCTTTTAAAACCTTATTTGGGGGGTAAAAGGCAACAAATGTTTTAAAAGGTTTTTTTAAAATCAGATTTTACTGGTGAGTCTACACATGAAGTTAATTTAGGTTAATGCCTCAAAATAGATGCTCAAAAAGGCGCTGCTGTGCGCCAAGACTTGAAGACTGTTTAAATGTTCTAATTACCTAAAACTGTAAGTTATCCATCAGCTATTTGGGACCTGTGAAGGAAATACATGTCAAGAAGCTGAAAGAAAATCATATGAGATTAGGTGTGAAACTAAAATACCCAAAATGCAGCTTCAAGCAGAGATGAGGACCAGACGCAGTGTTACTCCTGAAGAACCACAAATGGACTGATAACCACTGTGCATAGGTAAAAGTCAGGTTTACATTCAAAGCTCTTACAAAGCTGAACATTAACGCCAACAGAGGTTAGTACTCTAACATGAGAACTGGATTTTCTTTCCATGGGGAGAAAAAAAAAAAAAAAAAAAAGGAGTCATGTGATGGACAGAACGCACAAAAGAAGAAAATCCCCTGAATAGATTACACTAGCAGTTATCCTTCCTACTACTGCGTTTCTGCTTTCCTGAAAGAAATAAGACAAATTATCCCTTTGAGGTCACTTTGGTTGATGTTCCTCCCTTCCGTTCTTCCATCTCTTTGCAGCAGCACCGCACCTACAGTCTCAGTATTAATCACCGGCAGACAGATATGCAATCTTACTGTGCAAACAATTAAAGGCTGCTCCTCTGCACTTAAAACTATTCACTCGCGTTGCCGTGTTGAGGATTAACTCACTGTGCTTACACATTAACCCCAGAGTCACACAAATGAATGGCATTCTTCAGAACTGCCTTGCTTCAACCCAGGGTAATGAATTGTGGTGTAGAGCTACTTGTTGCGTGATTTGTTGTCTCGCTAGTAACCTTTTGAAGTTGGCTTCTAATCTACCACCGTCAATGTGATTTGGCTTTGATGCTGATGGAAACAAATGATCATGTGGGGATTAATTTTTGAAACATATGTACAGTGCTTTACAAATACTATAATAATCGTAGCATATGCATGTACGTGTGTCTGTATGTATCCCATCTCCTCTTCACCGGGTGGGCCGATCTCAGTATGTTTTTGCAAAAGATTATAAATCTCAATTCTTTTGATTTTTGTATTCATCATCCCCCTGCAAATGCGAGGTTATGTTCTCTATAACGGTCTAGCTGGTTATACCTTGATAAATAAATAGTACGACATGTAAGGGCTTCTGGAAGCTCTGCCCTGTTCACTGTAAGTGTAAACAGCAGGTGATCAGCTGATGTGACAGTGACTAATACAATCCGTCATTAAATATAGCAACACACCTGACACTATGCTAACTTTACTTGTCTTTCTGACAGGCAACTCAGCGCATACAGTTGAAGGGTGTTACACAACTTTTCAGGAATTTAAATGATGTTGACAAATGTGGAAATAATGTGCAGTTGTGAACTTGTCAAAGATTATTGACTGGCATGTATTCAAGTGGCAGATTCCTGAAGAAGAAAAAGAACAAGAGCGGAATGTCTCGAGTGACACAGAAACAACCAGTGTCCTTCATTACCTTTGGCTAGGCCTCTACAATGTCTGCCTTGAGACAATATTTCCACTGTGCGGGAAAGAAATAAAAATCAGAAACTACCACTGCAGCACTGATAGGCTACTGACCGTTTACAGATAGAGCTCCTCTGTGCACTATATAATCTGCACCCAGCTGGACTAAAATTGAAACAAAGCTCTGTGTGAGGGCCGACACAACCCGAGACAGTTGTGGCTGAGCAGTGTTGTGTAACTGATGTTAAAAAATACAAAGAAACTCACATTCACGTCAAGTCATGTCGAGTATGGGAGCAAAAATAAACAGGAAAACAGGATTTTTTTTAAAAAAAAATTGGAAATTAGAATATCTTAAGTTTCAGCTAACAAACACAGGCCAGAACTGCTAAAGGTTTATAGGCAAATAAAAGTCACGCATTAAGCTATTTTCACAAGTCCTCAGTTTAAGGACAAGAGAGTCTCTGAGCATCAATTTAAAATGCAAAACTAACAAACACGAACCTTTGCTGAGGTTCTGGAGCCGGTGTTTTATGTACAAAAGAGGTTTTTAATAGCATATTTCAACTTCAGAGTTATAAAAGCTGTTGTTTTTTCCCTCATTGTTTTAGGATTTTACATAATCAGAAACTGTGTTTTTGCCTTGAAGTCTAAAAGTGAAGTCTTATCCTCCGGGGCACAAGTCTCAAGTTACCCATTTTGTAATTTAGGTGTCCCTCAAGGTCAAGTGTCTAGACTCGAGCATACGTCTCAATTAAAAGTGGTGCACATTCACAAACAGCAATTTCACCCATACAGAAATAATAGACTGTATATTAAGATGGATACAGCCGGATGATCTGACAAGTGAAGCCAATCTGCACGTTTTTTCTTTAAATCTAAATTCTTTCTAATGGACAGCAGGGAGGCTACTCCTCTGGTTGCAAAAAAAAAAAGAAAAAAAAAAAGAAGAAGTGTGATTGTATAGAAGAGTTTGAGAAAACAGTCCTCCCTTGATTTATGACCTCAGTAAGCACTTCCCCGAGGAGAGTATGGCCACAAGTGTATGTTTTAATTATTACTGAAGACAAATTGATGTTCATTATTACAAAATTCCCATGTAGTGGTGCCACATTGAGCAAAACAGATGTTGGTGTGACTAGCTTGGGATAGAAAAGTTGCAAGTGTATGAGCAAACAATTAAGGTTGCTCAATCAGATCCACTCCTTGCTTGTGATAACTTGTTTCAAAACCCCCAAAAATCCAAACGCTAAAATGTTTAACTCGAGGTTTTAAAACAGGACTTAAACCAATGGGTGACATCATGCTTCCCTTTATGTATTCATTGCGTGACTGTTTTTTGCTTACCTCCAATACTGGCCCCGCTCCCAAGATGATCTGCTCCACTCCACTAGCAAAACCCTTCTGACTAAGCGCAGTCAGATGATGAATGAGGAAGTTTGTGCTTTGTGTCTTCCCGGAGCCGCTCTCCCCCGATATAACGATGCACTGATTCCTCTGTCTCTGCAGCATGGCGTGGTAAGCCACATCTGCCACGGCGTAAATATGTGGCTCCAAATCTCCCAGTGTATGATTATCATACATCTTCACATACTTGGGGTTGTAGATGGGCAGGAATTTGAAGGGGTTAATGACGATGAGGATGCTTCCAACGTAAGTATAGATCTTTTCCTGGCGGAAGCGTGAGCGCAGGTTGTCCAGCAGCGTGCGCTCACTGAGCTCTTGCAGACAGCATAAATCTGCGTGGTCACCCTGAGATTCGGGCTGTGGCAGCAGTCCACGCTCCATCATGCGCCTGCGCCCCTCTGTGACCTGCAGCCACATCTGAAGGCTGCCACCATAGTGAATCGAGCCGTCCAGGTTCTTCTGCCTTAGAAGGAAGCGGTAATCCTCTCCACCTGACAGCGACCGGTGCTCTAGTGCGACACGGGGCCAGAGCATCATCCTCTGCACGGGACAGTCGTTGGGGTTCAGAATCCATTCTTCGCCTCCAAATTCTTTCACCTCGGCCAGAACATAACACATGGTGCGGTCCAACTTAAGCCGTTCAATGACACGTTCAATGGCTTCAGCGGCAGTGGTGGTCTTGCGGGCACTGATCGGGCAGTAGATTGTGCCCTCTGCCAGGGCGCCTGGGTAGATGCGCACGGTGAACTCGGAGTTCTCGAAGCGCTGCCGTCGACCCAAGGTGCCCACGCCACCAACACCACCAACGCCATCACGAGCACTCATGGTGGAACAGGAGTTCCCATTAGCAGCAGCCTGGCACTGGCATGTCCTTAAGTGGGTTAGAGGGGCCACCAATTCAAGACATTCCCACTGCAAAAGAGAAAGATGACAAAAGATATCCCTAGGTTAATCAAAAAAGTCAACTGCTGGGATTTAGCTAACAATTGTCTTCATGATAGACTGATCAGCCAATTTTTTTGTAATCAATAGCTACTCACATCCAATCAACTGTTCTAAAAAGTTACTTATTTACGATCACAAAAGTTTTTTTGCTTGACAATTATCATACCGCCACAACAAAATGAAGAGCATGAAAGGTGTTAAGTGTGTTTCTTTTTTTATGTTGGCACTTAGTCATGAAATCTTTGAGAACTCCTTAACTGAATAACTTCTCTGCGCTGAAACTGAAATGAACCTCAAAAAAATCTAGTGACGTAAGACCAAGCATTTCAACGCAATCCTCTGAAATCCACCAGATTACAAAATCTGGCGGATTATGACACAGAGACCATGTGCTATTATGTAATCTGCCAAGGGGCCAAATTATTTTCCTGGAGCCTGACATGTATACTCATAAAGAACAAGCCATCAGGATCTACAGGATTAGTGCTGAGCGCACACACACACACACACACACACACACACACACAAGCTCTCGCCAACAGCTGCCATCCTCTTTACTCTATACACAATCATGCCATTCACAAGTTCCCGCTGTAATACACAGCAGAGGGACATCATGGGGTGAGCAGAGGCCACAGAGAGCGAAAGAGGAAAAAAGCTGGAGTCAATGACCAAGCTGCTAGCAAAAACTATACCTGAAAGAATCAATAAGCCTAAAGCTGTTCTTCAAAAGGTCAACATAACATGCAGTTTTATACAATAAAAATTGCAGCAGGCCACCATCACCTCTTGAAGCAAATGACAATAAGAGTTCATGTGCACTACAAAGAGTTCAAGAAATTACAAAAAGTACCTTGCAAACATTCTGTGTCAGCATGCGATGTCTGCTTAAAAACACAGCAGAGCACTGCAAGCAAACTCTAGACTTTTATGCAGGCTTCCAGAAAATAAACCTCAGTATTACTTGGCAAATATCAAATATTTTTGTGCCACATTTGATACTTAAAATGCTGATGAGACTGAAACTTAAGAAAGCGAAAGACTTTTTGGGTTTTATATTTCTGCCAAAACAAGTACTGACCACATCTGAAGCTTCATTGCACCATTCAGCCAACCCTGACATTAAAGTCTTGTGTGTCATCACACTGAAATGTTTTATGCATTACAGGAGCTGATATTAATTCATAATTCAGTTTATTTATAGAATGTTAGGTAATCTGACTGTGTTAAGCCTTCAAAAACTTTATGTTAAGGAAATATTGGGCGTCCTGTGTCTGTCTTTTTAAGAAGATTAATGTGTAACGGAACCCAACTCTTGAAGTACTATAGCCGCACATGCTATAGATTAGGTAAACACAGAAGGAAGTGCGCTGCCCAACAAAGCTGTGAATAGCAGCGAGACCTTTATTTTTATACTGCAAACATTAACTTATGTTTGACCAGATGGAACAGTGAAATATTTTGCAACATGTAAATGATGTGAATTTATATTAATATATTTTATGACATATCGATTACAACCCTTTGTCCTTAGAGGAATTGTTTTAGTTTGAAATTTATCTTTAATATCACAGTGCTGTTAAAAAAATTAATAATTAAAAAAGTAGGATAAATTTCCTCAGCAACTGTTATATGAGCACTATGACCACAGCAGAAAAAAAACCCCTGGAAAACAGGAAATGGAACAGGGGCACATATAGTAGGTGCACAGAGACGAGTACAAAGGACTCCAGCAGGGAAATGATACAATGCTGCACCCATCCCTGGTCATTTCCTGTTGCCCCATATCCAACCCTGCATGTGTCACCTCAGCAATTTTAATATAACCACGTGCCATGGTCCAAATACTGGCACACAGGGGGAAAAAAAAACAAACAACAAAACCCACACAGTAAAAACACACATTGCTGCTTTTGATCTTACATAAAACACTCAGTTTGACAGCACACGGCTGAATTCACAAACAGGTATTAATTGAATGTAATGTTTCCTCGCTAGTGTGACTTGTGTGTCAGCGTGTGTTCTGAGCACTAGGTTAGGGCGTCTCGAACAGATGGTCAGCTCACTGCTTAAAGGATAGGGGAGGGGGGGATTTAGGGTGGTGGCAGCACAGGGCCATGCTGGCTGCCTCGCTGTTTATCATCACATGAAGACAATCAACTAATGGACATCTCCAGGAAAAACCTTCTTTTTCATCTTGCTTTTCATAGAGCTCCAGACGACCGCATCAAGCACACAATGGCTCAAACCACACGAGGCAAGAAGGGCTTTCATTGATTATCAAACAGATTAACAAATCAATTGTTTTGGAGATTACACTGTAGGGAGTCATTGGTGGCTGGCTGGCTGCATAAACTTTAAACGGAGACCATTAGAGATGTTTTTATTTTCTTTTTTTCAGTTCACTCTTCATATCACAAGCAGTGTTTCATTCGTTATTCATCTGTCCAGCACAACCTCTGAAAGGTTAAATGTGCTGCTATTTTTTTTTTTTTTTTTTAAATAAAGCTGACATAATCCCAATTGTTACCCCCACCCACTAAACCAAGTGATCTGTTTCCACATACATATTTAGCATCGATGGACATTCACACCATGCCCTGACGGCACCATCACTCACATTGGGCCTGAACAAATTAAATCAAAGTAGCAAAAAACTGAAAGGAAAAGGACGCATGCAAAACAGGGTAAGCAAAAAAAGAAAATATTTCTGGTATGAAATCAATTCACCTGAGTGCCGCGCCTGTGTGTCTGCACACTAACTTAAAAAGCTCTGATTTTAGATAAGTATGAATGTTTGTGCCCTTAAGGAAGTGACAAAGCAAATGGTGTGCAGCTAGACGAAACCTGCAGCGGCATATTCTACCAGAAACAGATCCATTACGTCACCTGGGTGATCATGGATAAGAACTTGTGATCAAGTTCTCATCTCCTCAAGTCTGATCTGGAATCAGCTTTTTTTTTGCTAGACTCAGCAAATCAGGGAAGAACCAATCAGGATATGAAAAGGCATCAAAGGTGGGATTCACAGCTTTAATCCCTGCATCAATCTTTTTGTTAAAAGTAAACCTAAGCAGATACTGTCAGAGTTCAAAGTTAAGTGTTGTGACTTATCCGCATTGGATCAGTGGGTGTAAAGAGACTTTAAAAACCAAAAACAGTGTATTTTATTATAGTGTTCCTTCGTTCCTTAAATTAAGCACTTTTTACAGGTGGTGCATTCTTAATATTTGGCACATCCTCTTAATGACAGTTTGCTCAAAACATCTGGGTGGAGCCCCGTTTGTTACCACCAACAAATGCAGGTCTAAAAATGGGATTTATGAAATGCGAGGTTCCCGGGTGGATGTAAATGTACATATTTTTGGCAGATATCAATATTCAAAGAAAATTACACTCTTCGCATTTATTTTCATAATCTGAACATTGAGAGACGCCTAGTCCAAGGTTCCCTTTGACTAAGGTTTAACCATGTGAGTCAGACTATACAACAGCTGCCAATGTTACACAGGACTGAAGGATTGAGTTTGGTCAGCTTTCTACAATGTGAAGTCATCTTTCTGAAAAGTTTAATAGGCGTATGTCATCAGTGCTTAGATTGTGTATTCAGGGCTTATAATGTTGCAGTGCCTCTTTATCCACCCTTCAGTAACTGGGAATGTATGTGTAGCACTAAGGTGTGCGAGTTGGCACTAGACTGTGAACGCTCCTATTTGGTTTACAGGTTTTAAAGTGTTAATTTGTGGATTTGACAGCTTCACAAAGCCAACTTTAGCTGCTCTGTCTACTATCCACAGGTCACGGGATTACACTGCTAGTTTATTACTGTTTGCATCAGTCATAGAAATGAGTCTGTCAGCTGTTTCTAAAAGCCATGGCTCAGATCTCTGGGCTTACCAGAGTTATGAAAGTCACTGAACACCTTCATCTTCCTTACATTCATGTGAAGCTCACCATTTATTTTTCTGTAAATGTTCCTTAAACAAGAAAAACAGCCGATCAATACGGTAGCAACAAAACGTTTATGTGAAAGCAGACGCTGACATAATTTCCTGTTATGGTGTAAATTGGAAATGTTATTTGGATGCTAAAGTCTTAACTTTAATAACAAGCCCTTCATTATTCTAAGCTCATAACTTGGGCTGCAAGAAACTAACAAGTATTTGACCTTAATTGGTGTGAAAGTTTTATCCACAAAGATTTTCGCATCATACTTTCTTATGGCTGGCAGAGTTCAAGCAGAGGGTAATAGGGTATGCTTACATGGGAATGCACTTTTAATCTATTGATGACTACCTGTAACACCCAGGGAAAGTGCTAATTATGGCATCGCAAAGATAAGACCGAGATAAGTTCCAGGGAGCCAGACTACGTTATGCAGCTTACGTACCACACATAAAATTATTTCCCCGTTTTTAACAGACCTACACAACCTTCAACAACCGGCCCAGCCTCTGCACTGTTACAGGTGGAGGAAAATCCACATAAAACACAGACAGTACAAGGAGCCATAAAACTAACTAAAAACAGACTGGCACGAGCTACTGAAAATTAAACAACTGAAGGAAAGAAAGTAAAGCCTTCAGTATTTCCATTAAAGAAATATACCCTGCAGGAAAGAAGGCACACCAAGCAGGTGCTGCGTGAATCGTTTCTGAATGTTTAAAATAAGGCCAAAAGTTGGGCTGCGAGACCATTGCCTGGCATGAGGGAGCTTTGCTGTTTACAATTTGGGCTGTTCAGCAGTCAGATTTCCCCCATGTCTGCTGTCAAATGATCAGTTATAAGGCTGTTAGGACATGGTCCAGTTTTCAGAATAAACTGTATCAGAATTGCTAAAAAAAAATTCCAGGGAGGAAAAACAGTCTGAGAGCCACATTGTGAACAGTCAGATGATCCCTACAATCTTAGCATCCAGTTGCAGGAATGCAGAAAAGTCAACTGCAAAATGCAGTGTCAAAACACCCTGGAACGAGAAAGCCACAGTGTCTGCCCAGCTCCTACAGTGGCTTATTTGTTTAGACTTGAAACCAGGCAGCTTTGGCTCAGGTGGTAGAGCAGATTGTCCACTAATCAGAGGGTTGGCGCTCCCATTCCTGTGCGAGTGTTTGTGAATGGGTGATAAAAAGGACAAGATTAAAAGGGGATATTTAATTGCAGGCCAAATCAAAAGCTGATTAAACAAATACTAAAATCTGTAAAACTAATCTCAAAGCTATTATACGTTGCTAATAAATGTATGTGTTGTAAAATGCTACTTGAGAAGTTGTGATTTGTGGCATTTTTGCAAAGTGTCTCTCTCAAGGAATAAAGGTCACATTGGAAAATCTTTCATACTTAAACTAAGTCCTGCATGCACTAAACTGACACATCATTATTTTCTTTCCATTATTTAAATTTGGCTCAGTCTAAGTTTTATGTTGTGTTCAGCAAAGATGGCAGACGCAGCATTTATGTGCCAACAGAAACAGAAAAAAAACTCAACACAATTATCTCAGTAAAACTGAAAATCTCGAGAGGACCTCGCCGAGTTGACTAAGATGTTAACAGCTTTTTGGAGCCATCCAGTACGGTGAAAGGACATTAGTTCAGACTGCAGAACAGGCAGCTTCAGCTGAAGCCTAAAAAGAACAGAAAGGTCAGCTGAATGAAGCAGACATGCCACACATGCGCCAACATGTTCAACAAACTCGTAATTATAAGTGACCGTTCCTTGCACCCGAATGTATCGAATGTGTAGCAGCTCTGGCTTTACAGAGTCTTAGGAGACGCAGCTCACCTTCAGCCTGGAGCCAACAGTGTAGCTCACAAAGAGAGGACTTGACCTTCTTGAGCAGATAGCTACAACTCTCCAAACTCAGACTCTATAAAGGCTACAACAGAAAACTGCAGTCTACTAGAACAATAGTTCAATGGGTGATTGATTGGAAAACAATATTTTTGATGATTCAGTAATTACACAAGCAAATTTTTCTTAATGTGAGGATTGTTGGCCACACAGCATTTAACAGCAAAAAAAAGAAAAAAAAATATGGAAAATCAGTTCATGTAGTGATTATACAATTGTTAGCTCAGTAAGCATTATCCCCCTTCAGTAAAACCTTTTATTGAACTGAATGACGTCCAATATTGAAAGGGGGAATAAACTTCCCCGTAAACAGTAAAAAAGAGGCTTTAGGAGCTGCTGTGACTAAGTGATGCCAGGATTTTCCCACTGCTTAGCATATTAGTGGTTAGCTCATGAACAGCATTTTACCAGCCAGTCCCACAATGCATCCCCTATGTCACCAAGTCTCTGGAATAATTAGATTACTCTGTGTGTGCAGCTTCGCGGTGCGAGCAGGTCTCAACTCTCACCGTCTAATCGTTGTATTTTAAATCTAATTGGTTGAACGTAGCCTGAACAAATAGCAGGAAGATAAAGCTACTGGATGATTGTGGAAATTTTTATGCATTTCTTTCTCTTCTTCAGTTGTAGACTCAGCTTACATACAGCATTTCCTTTGGAAAGTGTACAAACCATTTTTGGGCCATACCAGAGAGGCTGCCCAGAAGTGAATGGTTGACAGAGGTCAAGTTTTCCTAGACTGTGTGGTAAATTGACTGTAACATGAGGATATGGCACATTAGCCTACTGTAACTTCTCCCTGCATTTAACTCACTGGTAAATGACCATGTTTGCATCCTGGATTTCTTGTTTTCCATATACCCAAATAGTGCCGAACACTGTAGTCAGCGTCTGTAACATTTTGGTTTTTGTGGTATTGTTGTGTTTGCAGTTAATACACGGACATAATTCCCTGAAGCTCAAATACGTAGCCTCCGCTCACCGCTCCAGAATCTGGACTCCATCTTCAGATGATTTTTAAGAGATGTGACAATGACGTCGGCTCCGGTAATTATCAGGAAGTATTCAGAGAATGGCCATATCTGAAATCACGCTGTCAAACCGAAGGACAATGGACTTGAATAAAATTTTATGATATAACCACACAGAAGACTTTTCTTTTTATGCCTCGGGTTTATTTAACATCGTCTGTCACCAAATTTGAAACAAATTTCAAGGGTGAACTGACCAGATTTTGATGTTCAGAGGACAAAGATCAAGGTGACTCCTATCTCTACAAACTGTCTGCATATAAATACACAGAGTCTGAAGGCAACAGACAACATTTTTGTGCATTGTCACATTTTGGTTTGCATCTACACTCCGCTCGCAGTCCAACTTCCACTGACCAATCAGAATCAAGTAGGCCTTGGTAATAAGCAGCTGATTACATTTGCTGAAATGTAATCTCAAACACATTGACTATCATCTAACAAAACTATTTAGTTTTTTCTTTATTTGCGTAAGTAAACAATGATCAGGTTGGTCGGCTACAGCAGAAACCCCAGAAAAGTCGGCCAAATAGCCGATGGGTTCTCAATCAGAGGTTATTGTGACGTCACAAAAATGCATTTTTGGGCCCCAATTACAAAATTCATAAATTTGTTATAAGAAAAAGCAAATTTCTAATAGGATAACATGACTTTTTTCTTTTTATCCAAAAAAGGTCAAAGGTCAAATCAGCCAGACAATCTGCAACTTGATGGGTTGGCAGACGCATGCAACCAGAAGGCTGTAATTTTAGCTTCTTATGCACTGACAGCATTATGGTTTCAGGGCCTTGCATACCTTTAACTAACTATGGCACGCTGTGCTCTCACGTCTCTCCATTTCTGTAACTGCTAATGACCAGGAAGCGGCGGCTCGGGTGTGGAACACGAGCTTCGGGCAATTATTCAGAGAGCCAGTTTGAACGGGGAAGGAGAATAGGAATGAGAGGTGTAGATTCAGAGACACGGAAACTGAACTAAGAAAATTAAGGTTATACAGGAACAGCCAGAGAGAGATATGGGGAGAAGAGGATGTCAGCTTCCTGAAATCTTAGCTGTGGGAGAGCGAGAGCGAGAGCAGAACAAAGGAAGAAGAGTGAGAAATTAAAAAGCAATTTTAACAGCCAACCTGGCAAGACAACACTGCTGAGGTATTTATTACTGGCACAGTTTAACAATTAATCTAATGGTTTATTTGTACAACTGAGAGTTTACTAACAGTACTGTCCTGAAACAAATAGAGAAGCTTGCAGGTGTCCTACATTTTAGTTTCACCTTAATGCAGAACAAAAAACAAATGCTTTTCACTGAACGGTTTCTTAATCTTTTCTAATCCAAGCACAAAGTTCACTGTAATTGTAGGCAGCAAAGAATAAACCTTTAAGAAAGAACGGCGTATGTGCTGAAAGATTACAACAAATCACACATATACAAGTATATCAAGACTTCAGGGCATCCAGATATGCAAACCAGTCTGTAGTGCAGTAAACCCTTTTACACATGATGCTACCACCAGTTTGGCATCATGGCAATGTACTGATAGCCACCCAAATAATAATGGGGATGGCAAAATTAAAGAAAAAGAGAAATAAAGTTTAAAGCAAACATATGTTAATAATATATTGAACTGCACTGAATTTTTCTCAATGGCAAGTAGTTGCAGCACTTTGCAACAGATAACAGATTTGAGCTTTTCAGCAATTTATCACAGTTAACAGCAACCTTGACCCCATTTAATGGCAAACTGACAGCAGACTGACCGTCTTACTGCCTTTATATCACTGTGTTGGCGTACCAAGGTCACTTTAAAGATGGCAAGTGACTGCCAGTGGTCACAGACGGGGTGCCCATCTTTGAAGCAACCATTTCAAAAGGCAATGAAACTGCAAGATCATTGCACACGGTCATTATGATTTTCGTGGTGCTACAGTCACACCAGGGAAAACCACTATTTCCCCTGGTGTGACTGTAGCATTAGGGTCAAATGACCAGTCAGATGGTTAGAGCGGAGCAGAGGCAGAGCACAGGCTGGTCTTTGAGAAACATGGGTGGGAAAAGCTCCAAATAGAGACTGCACATAAGAAAAACTGAGCACACCTAAATAACAAAACATGATGTGTGTGTTTTTTGTTTTTTTTTTTAAATTATGACTATTTTGCTACAAACATTCACTGCCAGCGTGGCAGCCCGCTGATATGTACTCACCAAATGCAAAATCCGCCCACTCTGCAAGTGTTCATTTTGAACTCTACTTCTATTATTAATTAAGCTTTAACCAAAATAGCAAAGTTGACCAGCTGTAACGTAAAGATGAATTACATAATCACGAGCAAATAACTTAATTTCATGGGCGCAGGTATTCATTGCCACTCGCACAATTACATTTCTTGCACGTAAACAACAACCCACACCTGTAGGACCCCGAGCACACAAAGCAGCCATCACGCTCAGAGTGTCTTTTTGGCGAGCAGATTCACGCTCTCGCAGACTTGTGCAAATCAGTCTGACTTTTGACAGTTTGGAGGCAGAGCCCAAAGACGGACCCTAATGTGACTGGTCGACTTCCAAACAGTGACACCACAACCTCTGTGATTGGCAGGTTTAGTTTGCTGTATTAGGGTTTTAAGGTACGTTTTGAAGCACTCCCATCCTGTCACAGTATGTGCAGTGTTTGCTGTAGTCTAGGCAACTTTTTTGTTGGCAGACTAACTGTATAAATGACCAATCACAGGGTCAGGGTCCTTCATCCTTTGGGCTCCATCTCCCAGTTGGATTGATCTGCAGCAGAATAATGCTTTGAGAACAGAGCTGCCTGCGACAGTGTGAATCTGAGCCTGGGCTGCTGACTCCTACGGGTGCGGATTGTTAAATTTAAGTGTGGGGAATTTAATTGTGCGAGTGGTGATGAATACCTGCATGAGTTAAATTCAACTATTTGCTCATGATTATGTTTTACCTCATGCTTCATATAATTCCATATGTTTAAATCACAAAGGTGATAGACGAGAGGAACAGTTTACCGACTGGACGAATATATCGACGACATGTGGTGCCAGCTGGGTTTTTGTTGTGGGTGAATATTTTGCCTGACGTTTGCTGTTTGCTGGACTGAGAGTGATCAGATAAAAGACTTTTACAAAGACACCAATGATGTCAAAAATATGCTTGAACAAGTCCAGGCTGGAATCACTGTCCAGGCCATAATTAACAGCGACTGAAGACCAACTTCCTTCGCACCAACCCCGGCTGAATACCAACAGGTGACACAAATGCCACAAACATACAACACTGGAGGAAGTGCCATGTGCATTTGCTAAATTAAGACCCTCACTTTGCTATGCAGGACCTATTATTGTTGTTCCCTGATGATGTAGTGTGCCTGGAGAGAGTGGAGGGAGAAACCAGAGGAAGGAAACTAATTCAGTGTAGAGCAGGAGCCCCAAGGACAACACTATAAAAAAAAATACATTGTATGCTACTGTGTGCTCTGATATCTACAGTCTCTGCATATTCACACCTATAACCTTTCGCTGACTCTCTAGTTTAGCACATTATGTTTTAAACATTATAAATATTGCCAAAAAAGTATTAAAGCAAAACCTAATCCAACCTGCTTCCCTCCACGTTTCAATGTAACTTCAGGTTCAAAGAAAACAGTTCAAGTGCAAGGTTAAGTCAAAAACTTGTAAATGACTGGTGGATTTATTTTAATGGACCCTCATAAAAAAGGGGAAACAGGCTGAAAGAAACAGGAACATGGATTCTCTTACAAATAGATTATAGGTGCTTTTACATTACTAGTAAATCTCTTGTGAGTGGTGACAAGCAATTACCATGTCAGGTTTCTGATTTACTTTTCTGGACAATTTTCCTCATAATCAGTCAAACCAAAAGGACCTGTTCAACTCCAGACTGCTCTGGAGACTCACTATTAAAAATGCCACTGGGGGCCTCTATGAAAGCACGCTAGAAAGAGTGGGAGTAAACAGCACCACTCCTCTGTTGTCGCCATAGAGAATTCCACTTCCTGTGTCCACTCCCCGGACAACGAGAGCGGCTTTGCGTGACAGGAAGTGTCGCACAAGGGGCTTCGACACAACAATGCCATCGTGCCATTGTTAGTATATTTCCATTTCAGTTGCTTCTGATTTCATATTGATCTTTCAAGTTACTTTATAAGCAAGAAACTCAGTGCAACAGAAGCAATAACAAAAGGAGGTTTGGAGAAAAGCCGTACAAGATTTTACATTCAGCACATTTTGAGTGCAAACAATGAACTCACAGCTAATATACAAATTTGATACATGCCAGTTCAACCCCGTTTGCATTCACTTCAGACCAGCAGTGAGGGAGGGAAGGGAGACGAAGCAAGTTGTAGCATATTTAAAAAAAAATTATATTATTATTAATAATAATACCATCAATAAAGGAGAGAGTTTTCCACAATGCAACACAACCAGTCGTGATATTTTTGACAATGGCAGACCGCCACACAGTGGGGGCCGGTGTGATTAGGGTGCAAACTCTACACTGAACAGGACATTATTATTTTTCCCACTAATGTTCTTTGTTAGAGCATATTATGCAATTCCTTACATAAGTACAGCTGCCCTAAAAAAGCCATACACCAACATTCAGTAAAAACAGTAAAGTTGCCCAGCGAGAAAAGGATTCATGAGATAATCACTTTGAGCTTCATGCTCGAGAACTTTCTGCCGTTTCTAGAGTTCAGGTGCAGGAGCGGCGCCGGCCGACAGTGAAGCACCTGCTTGGAAACTTGTCCACGCACTCTACGGCTGTCGACCACTTCTGTTCCATTTTAAATGAGCCTTTACTCTGGGTTATGCAGGTGTAAGTAAGCGCTGGCCTAAATCTGCTGGAGATGAGAGTATTTCTTTCATCCAACCACGTGATTTTTATTGTTTCTTAACAAAGAACAGAAGCTGAAAAGCATAGAGGGACACACATTCGTGCTGCCTGATGCTAAACTGACTGGTTCAGTGTTAGTCATCATAGCCATAAAAGTAAATGCACGCGAGTAGTGTTTTATCGGTGTTATCAGTAACCTGCACTGTGGAGGGCTCTTCAAGGAAGCAAAGCAAAATTAGAGGTTTTCTACAGAAATTTCAGGACACACATTTAAACATTCCTATTTTTGTCTTCCTGAGGAACTTTCTACGTGCTCAATAATCCAGGCATTACAGTCACATTAGGGACGTGTAGGTGAAGAAATGTGTTTACTGTGCAGAGACTACTTTGCCTTGGGCTAAAATGTTGAGTCTAAAACAAGGCCTTGTTCTTGGTCTGACCTCACATTTATATTTTATTGTTTCTGCGGGCGGAAAAATGTTTTTCCTTTCAGACTCCATTCTAGCTCTGGAAATATCAATATCACCCCGCAGTCTAGATTTGGCCAGCGACAAAGGAAAAGTACACCACCCCACAAAATAGGCCAGCTGGGGGAAGGCACACCATCAACAACTGTTTGGTTTTTAGGTCTAATGGTTCCTTGAAAATGTATATGCTCAATTGTTTTTGTTTGTTTGTTTTTAAACAGCAGTGTGAGAAGTAGAGGGACCATTGGTAGAAATTTATGTACAAAAATAGCTACAGCTTAACACTAAATGCCTGAAACAACTGTATGGCACATGTATGGAAACATACATATACCAGGTCTAACTTGAAAAGATAAGTCCCTCTAGAAACAAGCTTTGCCATCTTGCAGCCCATCTTGGTAATGGCCCCCGGGCATTTATTTGAGCAGTTTTGAAATTCCTATCTAAATGAATGGGGAGAAAAACTAATTTCTCTGTTCACAGGGACATAGAAACTGCTTGAATAGCATCACCAGTCAAAGTGAATCCGCATTATCCTCACACATCTACTGATCTTAAAAAAGCTCAGTAACAGCTAATAAAGTACTGCAGGCAAACAGCAGAGGACGGGACATAGACGAAGGAAGCAGGAGAGGAGCAAGATGGTGTGGGACGAGGAGGTATCACTGAGCCGGATTATCCACACTCCATTTCCCTCTCAGAAAGACAGTCTGCTGGACCAAACAGACCCATTCAGCGGCCCCTGGCCTCAGGGAAGACAGTGCTGAGAAGCAGTTAGGGCACTAGTTTCCTCCAGAATCATGTAAAACACATGATTCTGTGGTAAAAGTCAACACACCGACCAGATGGGAGGAACAAAACATATAATAAATAAGCACGGTATATAAACACACAATGGATAACAGCGTAACGGGGCCTGGGATCTTGACTGCAAACTCAAATACACACACTGAGGAAAAGATGCCAACAGGACTCATCTCGTCTTTCACAGCTGAGCGGAGATGAGCAATAATGACTGTAGCTGCTCACAGAGCACGGTGCCAAGATGCCCATAACCTCACCGAGATCAACACGGCGAGAGTCAACGCTCCTTCCTAGTTTGGATACCTGGGACCAAGTCGAGCATACAGACAAAAAGATACAGAGTTCATTTTCAATATTAAGCCATAGCGACGGATGTGTCATCTTCATGGTCAATTAGCTCAAGTCAGCTGCCAAACTACTCTTTTGTGACGCACTGTATAATGATACAGACAGAAGATTTTTCCTTGAGGCCATTCAACACCTACACTCAGAGCTTTTTCCAAAAACATCTAAATGAATCATGAAATACACGAGTGGGCACCAGTGATCAAAGGAAAGTATATCAGATTTGGACAATGTGAACCCACACATGGAAGAGAATGTAAGCTTGTGCAACAACTTAAAATTCTTTAGGCTTTAGGCTATAAGGGGGTTGCTATTTTTAAATGGTACATCTTATATTTCCATTTTTGTACTAATCGTAGTTTTTTTAGTTTTGTGACTTTTTTCCTAAAGTCACAAATCTTTTGTCACACACAAAATCAAAAAGCATTTTCCAAAAATCAGCGGAAACAGTGTACGCCTTCACCAGCTGATAGTAATGACAGGTCATTAAGTCCAACTCTGGGTCTGAATGTTAAGCATCATTCTAAGCACATCTGTTTAGCGTATTAGGAAAAAACATGACCTGTAATTACAGGGCGGTGTTACAGAGGCTCTCACTGTCTTCTCTGAGGATGGGGGGATGACTGCTGTCTTTCTGCCTTGAGCAGACCACGGGCTTTTTGAAATCTGAGCCCGGTGCTGCAGTCAGGGCCGCAGTCAGGAGAGAGACAGCCAGAACTGCAGCGTGACCATAATGCAAGTTCGGCTGCCGGCTTCAAGGGGATGACGGAAGATGTCGGCGAGAGTCTCTGGTACGACCTCAGGGTTAACTGCACGCCCAAAGCATTAAGAGAAACCAAACAGAGGAGCATTAAACTGTGACTAAACAAGACATCTGCACATGATTTTCCAGTTAAGGTAAAATCTCGTGCCATGATACCCTTCCAGTGTTAATCAATACTAAAACGGGGTTTTCATGCAATTAAAATTACCTTTTGCAAACATTCGATATTTATTCCCCCTTCATTGGTGTATTCTTTCATTTCTCAGAATACCCCCCGACAGACCTGAAATATGCATAAACATGCATGGTCTTGTTTTATTTACTGCACTTTTTTTTTACATGCACTAAGAGACAGCAACACTGCATGAACGAGAGACACAGGAGTTTGTAGACAAGAAAGGACAAGTACTGAGCCCCTACCCTGAAAAGCAATAAATTTTGTGTTTATATTGGTCCACTGAGAAAACAAACATGGATATCTCTTCACATTCTCTGTAAAGTTCCTCCTCTGTGATCAAAAAAAAAAAAAAAAAAACAGTGCAAAAGGGTGAGTCTAGAAAGAAGCTGTTACTCTGATTCTTCTGATGAAAGTCAGCATAAGTCACACTTCCACCAAAATAAAAAAATGTGATTCCATTTATGAGCTCATACCGACTTGAACTCTCCATCCAAAACCAGGACAGCTGGTGCTTGAGTGTACTTTCATAGCTCACCTGTTCTGTAGCTCAGGAGAGCGAAAGTATTCGCTACGCTCAGGCAACTTCACTGTTAAGTGGCCTCCTTCAGGCTGAGTGGAGGACTTGTGCTTTGTGGAGACAATAAGGACCCTCTAATCGTCTCCAGGGTGTCCAACCAGAATCGTTCAACCACACTGCTGAGCCGGTGCAGTGAATGCGTGTGATGAAATGCATCAGCGGCTAATAAGAATGAATGCATGTGGGTGCCAAAGTACACACCGAACAAATTCAGTGGAAGTGTGTCATTCTTTAATCATACATACATTTAATATAGTCATTTATACTGACTTCAACTGCATTTTACAGCATAAGAAACTGAATGATGATGTAAATATAATCCTTCACTAACAAATCAAGGAATCACTGTATGTCTGTTTGCAATATCCACTTCAAACATGGCAGGTGTAAAGCTGGGGACACAAGTAAGAGCTGTACTGAACCTTCATCATCAGATCAGGTTCAGACCCCTGCAGCTAGGCAATCGGCGGACAGAGCCTATAATACCTGTGGGCTAGGTATCACCATCATCTAATCTAGGCTCTCAAGGGGCGTCCACACAGGACGTGACTAGCAGAGATGTGGCGACCAGAGACCGTAGAAAACGACAGGCGGATTAACCACTGGTGACGCAAAGAGGGCATGTTCTGAGTTTCTCAACCGAGCAACTGAAGCAGCTACCTGTTCCCAGGATACAGCTGACTGATGTGTGACGGGGTGGTAAATACATTAAGAGTGGTGCCTCTGAAACTGGAACCTAGAATGTCCATTAGCAACCAAATGTCAGCGGCAAAGCAATGCATGACGAGCACACTCAGATTCTTATGTGACAGCATCGGTGAACGATGATGTCACAGTGATGCGAGATGATTTGAGTTTTTGGTTACTATGTTAAACTAACCAAAGTACTGCACTAGCCTAACGTTAGCACTGCATTTTGGGAGAATCTAGATTAAATGTTTCTTTATGAATGAATTTGATTTTCCATCATTATTCTAAACAAGGAAAAAAACAACACTGAAGAACACAGTTTCAGAGCCAACAGATACACTTAAGCAGAATATCCCGGTAGCCTATATCATCTGCTCATTTACTGCACTGATAACTACAGGACTGATTGGAGAGGAGAAGAATGGCAGCTATTGGTGAGCATGTCTCAGGCTGCATTCAAACTCCACCTTATCGCAGCCTGTTTGTTGTCAGTTACCCACAGCTATCTCCACTCTTCCTCCCCTTCTGCCTGATTCTGACAGTGAACAGACTACTGTAAACTGCCAGGATTTCTCACAGATAAGAACGGCAGTGTAGTGCAAAGACCAAACTCTAAACTTAATTTCTTCCTGTCCTCTGCACTATCCTGCAGACCCGCAATAAAAATGCATAAATCATATTTCTGTAAGGTTTGAATATTGTATTTGGTGCAGGTTAAAAACCTAAATTAGTAGTTTACTGTCCCCTGCTGCTATCACAATACTCAAGGCTTTAAGAAAATAACAACACTTTGAACTTACTGAGTTTAAGTGCTTTCAGGGGAGGACTGCTCTGTAAGTGGGCAGCATTGTGCAACATTACACAACAGCACATGCCTGGGGATTAACCATGGGCCCTGTCCAGTCTGTACCATGAGGCTGCAGGGGGCCAGTAGCTATTGTCACAGCTGTGTCACAACACACACACAAATCCACAACTTTAGTTTCCTGCTTACAGTGTTCTGTAATCATGCATAACTTTTACTGCTGATCCCGCTGCACCTTAATTAAAGTACAATTCTGAAATTTGTGCTTCTATGGGACTCAAACTCAGTTTATTTTATTTTTTTTAATATGAAACGCCCCTGCTCCTCTGATTACAGTTTCCACAATCCCTCCAAGTCTTTAAAAATTCAAAAGATAAATTAAGATGCAAGTGAGAATCCCTATCCACACATATTTTCATCACTTTATTTTAAAAGATGCAAAGTTTCGAACGCTTTCTTCTCGGCCCAAAACAAAGAGAGAAGATTTAATTTAATTTAAAAGGATACAAAGTGAGCTTCCAGAAAGCTCAGCGCTGTTTGATCGCTCTGTTTCCCATTGTAAAGGATTAATTAAAGAACAAGTTGGGCTTTTTTCACATAAACAAAATTGCAAAGAGCAACACAATACACTTTCTTCTCTCTCCATCTCACTCCAGCTACTGTTAGCACCAGCGAATTAATGAGGGGAAATGCAAAACGTGGGGAAGCTGAGGCTGTGAGGCCAAAGCCACCCTCATATAATGGCCCACTAAAGAAAGGAGAGCTTTGTTCAGTGCAACACAAGCAGGTTCCTCTTTAATGACTTCATGTGCATGCCAATCACTTGCGCCACACAATCTGAAAATGCAGCCGTGCCACTTTTCAGGACATGCCGATGGTGTAAGCCTGCAGCATGTGACTGGTAGAAGCAGGTAATTCAGTTCAGCAGGTAGCACCTCGGGAACGATGATGGTATGCTAGAGTCCAGAGGAACAATGCCCACAGGGGCTCGCGTAAGCTCCGGTGGATGAGCAAAGAAGTAGTCACAGCACAGTTCAACTCTCAAAAGAGCAAGTGAAGCAACATTTTTTTTTTGCTTGTTATTAAGCCCTGCGCATGGCAAAATAAATTGTGTTGTGTGAGGATGTCTTCCAAAAGAAAAGGACAACTATAAAAAATAAAGCTACTTAGCGTTACACAGAATACTACACTGCTCAAAAAAAAAATAAAGCAAACACTCCTAGTTCACATCCTAGTTTGAGTGTTCCCTTTATTTTTTTTGAGCAGTGTATAATCTTTAAAGCCAAATAATGGGCTGCTGATTTATTTTTCTAACACGTTTGTTTTTATGCACCCTTTAAAATTATTTTATCAAATCAGTCATTTTCCCCTCCTATGCAGCATCTGTCCTTACTTTTTGAGATGTATGAGGACACCCAAACTGGACCAACTTATGAGAGACTGAAACTTAGTTCAGTTTCATTTTCCAGAGTTTCAATTTCAAAGGCACTGGATTCAAGTTGGACACAAGGAGGGAGGCCAGAGGAAGGCCACACACTGGGTCTCCTCACTGGAGAACAGTAGAGAACATTGACTAATTCCCAGATTGTGCAGCTATCATAAGAACAGCTAAAACTTTGCATGGAGAGATGCTGCTATGCATGCAAGGGTCTGCGAATTCATAAGTGAACTTTCAAAGTTAAAAAGGTTTTTTAAAAAGTATTCCAAGTGAACAGCAGACTGTCTCCAGCAGCAGCAGAGATTAGCTACTATTAGCTCTCTGATCTTCTAAACCGCAGCCTCAATCTTTCAGGTGGCGTCTGCGATACCGTTCAGTGCACACCGATGTGATACAAAGCTGAGGCCGGTCCTTTAGAAATAGCAGACAGAGGGGCCTGTGGGGTGTCAGATGTCAACAGGGACCAGTTGCTGGAGTCTCAGCCCAGGCTGCCTCTCATGCTGCAGCAGCTGTGTCTTCTCAGACCTCACATTCCTGCAGGACAGGCCGTCTTTACCCTCATCACCTGTGCCGATCTGAGGGCAAGACAGGCCCTCCGGGGTACCTCACCACTACATGAATTTAAGTCATTTTGTTTGTACTTTGTCACATGTGGGTTTCCTTCTCCAGTCATAAAAAGGTATAAAATGGCCCAAGGTTTCTTAAGATAATCAGCAAGCACAGCAGGTGACCTCATTATAAACATATACAAAATTTAGGATGAAGCCTCTTAAGACAAACTATAGAAGATAAAAATAAAATCCACTCAGGTGCACTTAAGCTACACAACCGGGCAGCCTAGTGTAAAATCTGAGGTCAGCTCTCCATCCACTAACACTCAGAGACACATCGCCCATGATTCAGCAGCTTCTTCACCCCATTAGACCTCCCTGTACAATTTCAGCTGCTTTGCAATGCATATTGCCATCAGTGCATTATAAGCTGCTCTGTCTGACCACCACTAAATAATACATGTAAACACTTACCCCACCCTGCTGCAGTCAAACACTCAAACCACCCCCCACTTCTGCAGGACCCAAAATATCTGCTTTATGGTATTTATGCATGTCTTTCATTTATGCCGTCTCATCCTGCATATGCATGAGTGTTCCGTTTGCTTTTTGCATGCCTTGTTTGAGCTTGTAATGGATTAAAAACGAGCCCTGACCACAGATGAAAATCAGCCCTTTGTAATTTGTATCGAGTGTTGTCACAAAAACAAGGGGGGGGGGGGGGGGGGAAAAAAGTAAAACCACACTGCGTTTTTCAGGTTACATGTGGCTCTTATTCTTATAAACTGTCCTTCGATCAGCTGTAGCTGTAGAGTGTGAAATGACATCTCAGTGAGGAGCAGCCACAACTTTTTACAGGCTCTCATCATTCGTACACACACACACACACACACCTCAGTGACTCCCCATTGAACAAAAGCGCCGACACACACACACCTTAAAAAGTGTGACCACTGAAAACAATGCTGCAAATGAGTGCAAATCAAAAGAACAAGTTTCTTACAGAGACTGTAAGTGATTCATAGGTTCACTGGCCGCTTCCAACCCGACGCCTATCGCCCCACAGCGGGGCAGCCCACTACACCACAGGGTATAACTACTACTAAACATCACTCTTACCTTCAGACGTGAGCTGAAGTCAATTTAAAGTGGCGCTCAAGTTTTTCCTTCCCTTGTCAGACTTGACTGAAGAGCTACACACACTTGTAGCCAGGCAAAAAAAAAAAAATCACTGTCTCTATTTAATTCCCTGCATTCCCACTGAATTAATGTTTTCCTCTCACTCGCGCTGTTCGCCTCCGAGTAAAGTCCTCGAAATTCAAGTCCGCGCTGAAAACGTGCGCATTTTAATTCTTTTTTTTTATTATCCGAGCGTGTTCGCAGTTTGAATGTAATTAAAAGGCAGTCCTTCGCTGCTCGGTCGCTGAAAACTACTCTCTGCCTCGCTAATCAGTGCGGCTCAGCAGTGCGCGTTCACGCCGCTAATGGGCGGGAGTAGGGGAAGGGGGCGGAGTGAAACAACAGGAAGTACCCCTGAAAAAAACTGGGCAGCAAAGTACGCAGTGCACTTCATGTTTTTGGATCATGGATAATCAAAATTGAGGGCCAATTTAGAGTTTAATAAACACTGATATGACGGAGGTTGAATCAATTTCTACATATGTGGTGGTAATTCGCCTTATACGCTTTGAAATGTAAAGCAAGGACGCCTCTCCGCTGGTTTACACGTAATAAAACAGAGCGTCAGCCTTTTGTGTAACGCTCATGCGCGGATACCCAGACGCAACCAGCCAATCAAGCTCCCCCCACTGTCGCGAAACCTTACGGTGTTCTCGCCGCGTTTTACGTTAGTCATTGCAATGAGGGACATCACCGCTGTTTTCGTGGTACTTTTTATTTGAATGTGTCTTTTACAGGTAGGACACTAAACGGACAGTATGTATTTCCGTTTGGCAGCCCGCAGTTTATGTGGGGCAGGCCGATTAACTCAGTTGTTTAGCATCGAATGGCGCTGAAAGTGGGGAGCTAGAGCTAAACGCAGGCTTGGAGCAGAGAACTGCCTGCTGAAGTAAACGCAATGCAGTAATGTGCTACTCAGCAGCAGCCGAGCAGAACACGCCACTGTACATATCTGCAAGTAACCCGATCGGTCAGTACGCTGAGACGGCTCCGGTTAATGCGTCTGAGTGAGTGATAAAGCAGCTAGCCTGCGTTAGCTTCAGTAAAGTTTGACAGCTTCTGTGAGTTGCTGCGGCTGCGTTTACATCACTAGTTCGGGATGAGGTTTGTGGCTGCGCAGTGCATAGATCTACAGAGAGGTTTCTGTTTAAAAACAGACCCAGACCAGTGCCAGTCTGCTCCTGCTGCAAATGAGCCTATACTGTATTTTAAACTGACATAAAAATGAAGGGAACGAAGCCCTTTGCATTCTCCAAGAATCCCAAAATGACGCCTTCAAACTGGTTCTTGTGTGTGACAGTCCAGTGTAATTACAGCTCTGCTCTTTTAGTTGTTAAATAATAATGCTCATCACAGCTTCTTAGAGGTGTGATGAGCATGAGCAGTGCAAGACAAAGAAAAGCAGTTCTCACATGCTGTGTGCACAAGCTGTGTACTCCAAACAGCAGTCATTTTCTGATGATTTTACTAATGAGTGAATTAGCTGAATGTGGCTCTGTATTTTTCAGACCGACACACTCTCTGGAGGATGGACCCTGTAGTGCTCAGCTACCATGACAGCCTGCTGCGGCGCTCTGATGTCTCCCTACTGGAAGGACCTTACTGGCTTAATGACCAAGTCATTGGTTTTGCTTTTGAGTACTTTGCTGCCGAGCGCTTTAGAGTCCTGGGGGAGACCATCATCTTCATCAGCCCCGAGGTCACCCAGTTCATCAAGTGTGCTTCCTGCCCGGATGAGTTGGCTCTGTTTCTGGAACCGCTGGATCTTGCGTCTCGTCGCTGGGTCTTCCTAGCTGTGAATGACAACTCCAACCAGACCGCTGGAGGGTCCCACTGGAGCCTCTTGCTCTACCATCACAACTCCAACCACTTTGCCCACTATGACTCTCAAAACGGCAGCAATTCACTTCACGCACGGCGCATCGCCAGCAAGTTAGAGCCTTTCTTGGGCGCAGGGAGGAAAGCGCTGTTCGTCGAGGAGCCCTGCCCATCCCAGCAGAACAGCTATGACTGTGGCATGTATGTTATCTGTATTGCCGAGGCCTTGTGTGAGAAGGCCAGGGTGGAGGGCTCGCCGCGCCTTCCTGTGCAAATGATCACCCCAGCCTACATCACCCAGAAGAGGGCTGAGTGGTGCAGACTGATCCAGAGCTTAGCTCAGAATGACCTCTGCTGCTCTCTGTCTTTCCCTTAGCACGTCGATTGCCCCACACTGTATGCAGAAAAGCTGTCAGCCCCCACATATCTACTGCTGGAGAATCTGAATGCACTCCCTCAATACAGTATATAACTATATATGAAATCTATTTCTATTACAGTCTCCGTCATACTCCATAATACAGAAAAAAAACAAGTTAAAAACATAAAGCAATGCTTCAAATATTTAATGATTTCAGAGAACAGTTGGTGTTGTGTGTATGCACAGAAACATAGATTATGTAAACAAGAACACCAGCATGCCTATAAAACAGATTTTCTCCTTTGTACATATTCGGTGAGGAGGTCACGTGGAAGAGGAGGCGCAGACTTTTCTTTTCTTCTCCATTTTCTGAGTTTGGAGCGAATGTAGAAATGTTTACACAGATTATTGCTCAGGGTCATTTTAAATGAACTGAATTGACAATAAGAATGTGCACATGAACTCTGGCTCCCGCTTTATGTCGCGTACTCATTGTTTTGGTCAGCTTGAACGTGCGTACTTTTAGTTTTGAGATCATTTGAAGAATTCTTGCTGTATGAGGGTGCTGATGTGCTGTGAGTGTTTATGGGACAAAGGGCAGAGTTGGGTGGTGGAATGTATGTTCTCAGAGAAAGAATCCAACTCACAGTTGAGCTAATAAATGTGACTCCTGTCACGTTTTTTTGTTGACACAATTAGTGGTGCAATTATTTTTGTGGTTTTTATTTGCTTTTTGCTGACATTTAGGTCTTATTCAGGTGAATGTGTTCACTGAGGAAATTACATTTGCAGATTTGTGTTACTGTGTGCAGAAAGGATTTCACTGCAGAAGTATTGCAAGCATGCACATAGTGGCATATTTAAATTTTAGGAGTGTTATTATAAAATAGGGTCCAAAAATGTTAATCTACTTCAAAATGTGTTTGGATACCTCAAGTTTTAAATGTTGCTGTTTGGGTCAGTAGTTACGTGTTCCTATTTAATGGATGAGAGCATAAATCAACATCTTGAAAAAGCGGACGAATCTGATGAAGCATTAAAACAGTAAAGAGAGCGCTTTACTTCACAGTGCAGACAATTTAGTACTCAGAATGGATTGAAACATATTATCCAGACTGTTTCATTCAAAAGTTAAAGGCTCTCTAAATCTCAGGAAAATTAAGCAGAAACCATAAATCCATCCATCCATTTTCTTCCGCTTATCCGGGGCCGGGTCGCAGAAAAACTCTCCCCATCCACATCCTCCAGCTTTTCTGAGATATTCCCAGTCTGGCCAAGAGATATAATCCCTCCAGCATGTCCTGGGTCTGCCCCGGGGCATCCTCCCAGTAGGACATGCCTGGAACACCTCAACCTAAGAGGCGCCCAGGAGGCATCCTAGTCAGATGCCCGAACCACCTCAACTAGCTTCTTTTAAGGTGGAGGAGCAGCAGTCTACTCTGAGCCCCTCTCGAATGGCTGCACTCCTCACCGTGTCTCTAAGGGAGAGGCCAGCCACCCTTTGGAGGAAGCTCATTTCAGCCGCTTGTATTCGCGATCTCATTCTTTCAGTCGCTTCCCAAAGCTCACAACCACAGGTGAAGGTAGGGACGTAGATTGACCGGTAAATCGACAGCTTCGCCTTGACACTCGGCTCCCTCTTCACCACGACGGACCGCTGCAGCATCTGCATCACTGCCGCATCTGCATCACTGCCGCCGCAGCCCTGATCCGTCTGTCAAGAGCAGATATTCCTGAAGTCATCTCAGGTACACAGCGCTGGCTGTGAGCAAAGAAGTCCCCCCCCCCCCCCGCCGCCTTCTGTGCAAACCTTCTGTTTGTGAGTCACAGCCAATCAGAAGAAAGTTGGCTTAAAGGAAGAGCAGGTAAAGCAGCTTGTTTCAGACAGACGACCATCTAAGGGACTGCGCCAAGGCCCGGTATAAGATGATTATTTTGAACTGTGAATCATGCAAAGCTGCTCTAGTCAAATAAAAGAAAAGCAAACATGGAGCTGGAAATGAGCACAATAGCTTTTCTTTTTTTTTACTGACTCTTTCAATTCACTAGTTCAAAATAGATTTACAGCTTTAATTTTTAGAAACATCAAAAAATATCCAACAATAATATTTCCACGAGAGTCCCCATATAGAATGGGTGGGTAACCGTTAGAAACTCTCAGCCGCTATTGTAGTTTAAATTAGGAAGGCGCACAGGAAGGGCAGACACACACACATTTCATTTAGATTTCAGAAAGAGGGAGTGTGTGTATCAATTAAAAAAAATCATTGTATTGTTCTGCATTACATACCTCTCTACCTAGACAGCTAAAGCTTGTTTAAGTCGGGATTAATGAGAGATTGTCTAGAGATGGGGTGGGACACACAAATGTTTCATTTAGATTTCATAAAGAGGGAGTGTGTGTCAATTAAAAGATCATTGTACTGTTTTGTATGAGATGCCTCCCTAACCTAGACAGCTAAAGCTTGTGTAAAGTCAGGATTAATTACAAGCTGGACATGTATTCATAGTTTTGTCTACAGGCTTTCTGAAAAACTTTTGGGGATAGCGATGATCTAAAGTAATGAAGAGTCATCTTAGTCTGACTAAAGTGGGCTCACCAAGTCGGTCCACCGCGTGGATTATAGTTAGGAATACTCATCAGTCACCGTGCGGCAGAACAAAGAGCCCTCACCTCCTCGTCTGGCTGGCTGCCCTGCGCTCTTTAAATTCACACTGCTCGAACTGTTTTCATCCTCCTCTCTCCTTCCGTTGGCATCCTCTGCTCATCTACAGCCCACAGGCGTATTTCATCCGGAATAACCGGTCCGACCAGCCATCAGGGTTTACTATTGTCCTCATAAAATGCCACAAAGCTGGGGCATTCCCCACCCTGGCAGAACACTGCATTAGTGAGACAAAGTGCCCGGGGAAAGAAAGAGACATTCACTTAGACAGATTTGCTTCTAAATGGCCAATTTGTCAAGTCCACTCCAAGAGTGTTTACAGGGAAACAGACCCCGGCTCTCTGTCTGTTGTCATTTGGGTGCTCTCGACCTGCAACGGTATGCCAGGAGTATTTGTCATAGTTTCAAGGAATATGAACTCATTGCATACTGAATAACATGCGCAGGAATGGATCCGTTTAAATCCTACAAAATCCCATAACATGCAATTTGTTCTTTTGGCAAATGATGCACAGCTTTCTGCGGCCTAAAACAAAGCGTCTTAGTGTTTGTGGTTTTACTCTGTCGTAAATCCACTTTGGTTTTATTGATAATCCCCAGTCATTCAAGGCCATATCTCACCTGCTGGACCCAAGCTCGCGCACCTGACTATGCAAAGTGAGTTGAACACATCCAGTAACGGCTGTAAACAGCAGCTGGCATTCGGAAGCATATGCGAAACATTGCGACCAGCATTGAAAAACAGCGGTCAGACTGGAAGTGCGGTAAAACTGCTACACCAGTTATAATAAACTAATTCCAATTAAATTATACAAGAGCTGTGAACATGACAGTTTGTGATGTAAAGTGTGACTCGGGGTAATTTTGTCGTGTAAATGATGCGCTGATAAAATGCCGTCTGGTTGCAGCGGAGTCGTAAATGCCGGCTCAATGAAGGAAAACAGGAATATCTGGATCAATGGAATGACAGCTGAGCACTTCAGAGGAAAGGAGAACTCAATAAGCATTATTACAATAAGAGTGGGCTTCTATGGGCACAGTTAATTTTGTTAAACTTTTATAGTGTGTGAAAAAAATATTACACTCTAAATCTGTGACGTTTTACCATGTTATTAATCACAAAGGTCACTAGAAAGCATTAGACAGTGTAGTAGTGAATAACAGTGCAGTGCAGTGCAGGGGTTTGCTCTGACAATATCACAATTAAAATTATGATGTATGGATGGATCGTTTCACTGAGATGCTTTTTTTTTTGCTGGGACATTCAGTCCTGGAAAAATTGTGGCATCATGGACACACACCTGAATGCTCCACACCAGCAGACTCCCAAGACTGGTGCTTTTATAGCAGTGCTCACACTTTCTGATGATCAGTTAACCAAGTACCTTGATTAGCAGCACCTGGCTGCTACTTAAGCAGTAAGGGTGTACTTAGTTTTTCACACGACTGTATGGGAATCATATATTGCAGCAAAACACAAAAACAAAAACATGCACCCATTTTAGGAAATCTTCAGCATCAGCTGAAGATGCACAAGAGGTGTGAATTTGACCTTTGTCCTTGAGCTGTACTCGTCTTACTGCATATCTGAAGTATTCTAGCCAGTATTTCGTTTTAATTTATCACCAGACATACCTTCATTTGTATACATAAACAAATGCTGAGCTCACTGGCCACTGTTCTTCATCCACTTGGTGTGTAATTGATCTCAGGAGCAGCAGCCAGGGTTTCCCCTCACCTCACCTCCTGGTGCTTCATGCTTAATTGTGAGGCCCGGGGTAGGAACGTGTACACAAACGAATGCACACATGTACTTACAAATGAGCCATGTAGCTCCACGATGGGAGTTCAAAACTCTCTCTGATCTCTCAGAGTAAAACCCATTTGGGGAGTGTCAGCTTTTGTAAATGACATCACATCCTGTCACAGCACATCTGCAGCCAACTAAAACCACACGGAGCTTCATGAGCAGCAGCGTGTGTGAGAAAAGGCTTGATTAAAACAAGCAGCATCCCACTGAGGGGCCTAATCCGACTCACACATCCTGGACGGTACAGTTTCCAGGTGTGCCCCGCGTGGCAACACGTTTTGTTGAGGAGGTGTAAGTAGGGCAGGTCTGTATCACGGCGTCACATCAGAAGGGAAAAGAGGACAACAATTAGATACTCCACTGCAAGTGCAGCGCGTTTGCTCCTGAGATAAACCTCCTCATTGTGCTCAGCGTTAACAAAGCGTAACAGTGAAATGCAGAAGCAGCAGGCCAGGCTCGTCAGTCTCACACCCCTGGATCAGGTACTTTTTATGTAGGTCAGTCATTGTATGAGCAGAAAACAGCTGGAGAATTACAGATTTAAGACTTGGACTTTTCCAGCTTCTCTTCTGCAACAAAGAAAGAATGAAAAAAAAACCTGGAGCTTCAGACTTCAAGTATTTAAAATCTGGTGTGAAACAAAAGGACAGGTAAGAATACAGGGACTCTTCCCAGCATCCTTTGGAAACTAGATAATTGAAACAGTATTGTGTAAAATAAGTGATAACATTTATAACTAATATTTAAAGGTGCAACCTAACTATCTAAACCACAACTTTAAAAACAGAGTTACACAAACAAGAAACACAAAGTTTATTTGTAACAGAGCAGCTGCTCCATGTGGCCTCTTTCAACCTTAGAAAAAATTATAAAATATTTGCAGTGTCATGTACCGCAGTGGCAGGCGGGATTAAGGACCCCAAAGCAGCACTCAAAAACAGGACTGAAACTTAAAACTTCAGCTTTTATTGCTGGAAACTGAGGGCGAAACAAAACTGGACGGGAGCCAGCAGAGCAAAACACAAACGCACTTGGAACCCAACAAGGACAGCGCGCACAGTGGGAGGACAACTAGGACGAGTACGCAACAGAGAACCGAGGGAAATGCAGACAATATATACACATCAGGGCAATCAGGGAAATAGGACACACCAGGGAGCACAGCTGAACAGACTCACACTAACAAGGCGCACAGGACAAAGGCTGGCAAAATAAAACATGAGGAGTGTGAACAGGGAAACAGAAACGCAGACTAGACACGGAGAGGCAAACACACTGAGGACAAATCCACAAAGCATGAACAGAAACTAAATACTCAAAACTGAAACTAAAGAAAATTACACAGCAGCAAAGCTCAAAACACTGAGCAAAAGTGTTTTGAGTTATTGCAAAGTCATTTTTCTTACTGTCGCCACACGTGTGTACTTAATGTGTCGCTTGGTGGACACTGTTGACCACACTGGCTGTAATAATATGTGGACCCTGTGTTCTGCGGGGCGGCTTGCTGGGTTCAGTCAGTTGTCGCTGGAAGGAAAATGAAAGGATCCAAAGAGCTAATGAAGCGCAGATGCTTATGCAGAGAGAAAGAAGGAGACTAACAGATGAGAGCAAAGAGCGAAATGTAAATGTACGTGTCACGACCGCGGTCATCTTCACAGACTGCAGATTCAGACCTTCATAGATGCTTTTCATCCTCATCAAGGGCTGCACACAAAACACTGAAAGGTCTTATGAAACTAAATTAAAGAAGACTAAAATTCTTAACAAGAGAGATTTTCTTAAATAAGGTCCTTTGATGTCACATTCTTCCTTACATAAACATCATACAGGGATGCAGGGGTACTCTCAATGTTGCTGCTGTGCTGCAATTATGATTTATATCAGTTAATCGAAACACACTTTATCATGAGGCTCACTGGCAGGAGGTGCTTAATCACAGGTTTTCCAATACGCCTCCATGAAATGTTGTTGCACAGAGAAAGCACTGATTTTAGGATCTCGAGCAGAGCTCTAAATACACCAATAATCTGCAAATAAGCATTTTACATAAGGCTTAACTCTAGTCATGAAATAATAAGTACATCTTTTTCTCAAGTGCAATTTCCTAACAGACTTTTATTTTTTTTTTAACTCTGTTTACATCTCACTTCTACAGCATTTCAAAGAAAATTGTGAAAGCAGACACGTATTGTTTCACTGTAGCATATTTCCATAAGATGCACGACGCTTGTAATTATATGCTGCCTAGATTTTTGGTGCCAAAAGCCCCCTGGAGAAGAAGAAATATTTGTGGTGTCTTGCAGTTTAAACATAGCACCTCTCGCTTCATAAATAGCAACTGTAATGCACTTGGATTGTGCTCTTAACCAGACATGGACACATTTAATGCTCCACTGAGGTAACGCGCGCTTGGAAAACCTCCAGCTATGTGGCCTGTGTGTGACGATTTTACTGTGTGCAATACAGACCACCAGCGTGACGTCACAGCCGGCATAACTCCTTCACACCAGAGAAGTCAGAGGTCACCCGAAGAGCATTCCAGGACAGACAATATGGCTCCCCGGAGGTATGGATGAGGCTGCAGCCTGTCTAGCCATCTGCTTCAACCTGCCCCCGGTTACTCCACAGCTACAGCTGTCTTCACACACACATGATACAGTGGTTGGGTGCTGCTCTTTGTGCATCTTGAGATCTCCAGACGCCCTGGAAACTGAAAGACTGAGTGCTGCACAAGGAAGTATATTATACCAAGCACTGTAGAAAGCTCAATGTAGAGCAAGGCAAATTAGTCCCTAAGGTAACTGTCCCTGTTTCTTCACTTTTCACAATTCAAAAAATATTTATTGTTTTTTTTATTATTATTATGATGCCTGTACTACTCTGTGGGCACTGTGAAGTGACTCATTAAGCCAGTCTGGGCTGCAGATGGCCTTTGAAATCAGACTGAACGATGGTTGCTGTGGTTTGCACGGCACCTCACAGCAGGAAGCTTCTTCCCGAGCGTTTCCGTGTGGCGTTTGCATGTTCTCCACGTATGCTTGTGGCTTTACTCCAGGCCTTCAGCTTCCTCCCACAGTTCAAAGACACGAGGTTTAACATCACTGGCTGTAGGTGTGAATGTGAGGGTGCGCTCAAAAAATGTATTCATGCCCAAAGTGCTGACTTTAAGGGACTTGATTGCATGTAAGTTTCCATGTAATTTTGTTACATAAGTACAATGTAAAACTTTTTAATGGAATTTGGTCAAATGAAATTTACTTGATTGGTATACATACATTCCTTAATGATTCATTATTTTGAATACATAAACCTTTGGCTCAAAATGAGTGCTTCACGTTTATGAGGGCACCGAATCATATTTTTGAATGTGTGTGATTGTCTTTGCACTTGTCATGTAATGGACTGGGGTCCACGTGTACCCTGGTTCCCTCGCTGGGATCAACTTCAGACCCCTCCGGCCAGCTATAGCTGACTGCTGTATCGATAAATTTGTCATGCTCCCTCTCCCCAGTCACCTCCTGCAGCTCATCCGGGGGGACCCCAAGGTGTTCCCAGGCCGGCCGAGGGATATAATCTCTCCAGCGTGTCCTGGGTCTGCTCCGGGGCCTCCTCCCAGTAGGACATGCCCAGAACACCTCACCCAAGAGGCGTCCTAGTGTCAGATTGCCTGTTT
Source organism: Cichlasoma orientale (assembly GCA_034780415.1). NCBI lineage: Eukaryota > Metazoa > Chordata > Actinopteri > Cichliformes > Cichlidae > Cichlasoma > Cichlasoma orientale. The sequence goes on along the minus strand of JAVDPK010002390.1, from coordinate 3,307 downwards.
TTCTGCTTTTCAGACTGACTTTAGTGAATATATTCATTTAAATGAACAAATGTTCAGCCTCGGGGTCACATTTAAGGACTCCATGTCATTCATCAACAACATAGTTGTTGCATTATTGTGAAAAGCTAAATCTAGCCCCAAGTTATTTTTAAAGTCACATGGTTCTTATGCAGGATTCTTGAGTTTACTGAGCCGCACATAATTGCCAGTGATAATGTCTATGTTGCATGTATTCCTTTCTAAAGTCGAGATTGTTTTTCATAGTTAAAATGTTAGAAAACAGAAAAGTTCAGCCCGTGAAAAACTGTTACAATTTATTCAATTTAAACTGATTTCATCGGAAAGAAAACGCAGCGCCAGCGATGTTCAGCCAACGTACCGTATGTAATTTATTAAGCGCTGAGTGCTTCTGCCAACATTGTGAGCCAGTTTTATAATTTAGGCTGAGCTGCGGAGGTTACTGAAATTTGGAGTCGAGCCTTTTTGTGGTCGTGCGCGCAGTGCCAATATGACAGCATGGAAAATCAGACAGTAAAGTCTTGGCACCCAAACTGACTGAAAAACAAGTAAAAGCCACACTTTTTTATTTTTTGCTTATCTTTTTTTCCAATTTAATTCACAGGGATTTCACAAACTAGGACTCTAGGGCTACATGTCATCAGCCAACAATATAACACCTCAATGTCATTTTACGTCTTCATTCGAAAATGTCTAAAAGAAACCGGGAACTCCTTTCACACGGCAGAGTCGCGATACAGTGATAAACAAAAGATCTGCATGTCAACCAGCCATCCCATTCACATTATAGTATATCAAATTAAATGACATGTAACTTCAGTCGGTCAAGAGCCTGTGCTTGCAACATAACCTTTTTCCATAAATATCTTTAAAAATGACACCTGGGTACCTATTTTCAAGCAAAAAAAAAAAAAAAAAAAAAGATCCAAACAGTCACATACATCTGAAAAAATGTGGACCTGTACTAAAAAAGTGCATAGTGGAAACTAGTTTTATCCTTTGAAATGAGGTTAAATAAGAAGAATACATCTGGTTCGGTCCAGTTTTTTGTCAGTCACAATATGGTGAGATGTGCATGCTACACCCATAATGCACCTGATACCTTCACTAGCAGTCTTTTCAAGTAATTAATGTGTTATTGAATTATCTCTCATCTCTTATCCATCACCGCTTCTAAAAATGATCAGTGCCACAAACAGCAGGTTCACCTGTAATCTACTCACTAGTTCAGGCTCTGTTTACGCTGAGGCGTCTTCCGGTTAAAGATGAAATGTCGGTGAGAGGGACGGGTCGTGGTACAGCCCTAATCTAAAGTAAAACCTACTTTATATTCAGAAAAAATAGACAGTCTGTTTGCATAGTCTGGAAGTGATCACTGATTGGGAACTCATTCCCTGCTGGGAAGGTCCGTAAGATGCCCAGAGTCAGGTTGTTGTTGCGCCTCTGTGTGGTGCAGCTGGTATGGGGGGGGGGAGTTGGTCTGTTCTGGGCTCTGAGCTGGTCCTGGATCTGTGTAGAAGGGCAATGTCAGCTCCAAGCAGGAGGAGAGCAAACAGCAGCCAGTCTGAAGGGTCACAGCGGAGAGCAGTGGTTATCTAGATGAGGAGAAAGCAGCCTGGTTACTGGACTGAAAACTGATCCCAGAAATCTGCTTTTATTTTGTCATCTTCAGACCTGTTCCCACCCACACGCTACTGCACAAGTGCAAACCTACAGGAGATCTATCACAACCCCAAACCTGATATGTTTAACCTATTTAAAAGCCTAACCAGAGGGAGGAGCTGCACATTAACTAGAAGCCTTTCATAAATGACATCAAATATTCATGTTGATGTGACAGTATTTACCAATACTGTTCCTGTTAAATAGAATTATCAAAATACATAATACCATAAAATAATACACTAAAATAATAATAACTTAATAATATTGCTGATATTTTAGTTTATTTTGTCAATACCGCTTATAATCATTCAGTGCCCTTCATCTTGGGGATATTTTGCAATTTTTTTTTGAGGCAAGACAATAGACAGGAAAGCAGGGAGATAGCAAGGGGGAATAACACAGGACGTGGTCTGGGGTGGATTCAAACTCAGCCTGCAGCCTTTCAGCATAGGAGGTTGCAAACACTACCAGGTGAGTGATAGCAGCCCCCATGTTACACAGTATAACATCATTTAAAGCACTGATGACATCACTGGCGTTGCGTTACCTCTCTCTCAGGGGCAGATTTGGGTTACTAAGGAAAGACAACTGCTGCTCCAGACTGCACACACGAAAGGCCAAGTAGCACGATGACAAGATGAGGAGAATAATACTGAAGACAGAAGAGGAGACACGCGTGCTGGTTAAATTTTAAAAACATTTTTACTGATAGTTATGACACTAAAATCCTCTGTCGTAATGGAGGAATATAGCTGCAATGCCTCCTGATGAACACTAGGTGGCAACATTTGGCTACACTGTCCTGCATGAACTACATCAGTCTTACAGGTGCAAAGAAGAATAAGGTTATGTTGCCAATAAAGGTTTTGAATGTGCTTCCTATCTTTTCATACAGCCACTGCTTTTCAGTAATTCATGTAGAATTAAAAAATTTTAATAAAAATTCAATTTTCGTTACTTCCACATGATGATTCTGTTTAACTGCTGTTTTAAAATACACTCTGTATTGCTACACAGTGATGATAACATGATTATTTACCTGTTTATACACTTGAGAATAAGTTTCTTATAGCTCAGAAAAATTAGTCCCTTCCCTTTATTCAGATAGGGGTCAGGGGTCAGCAGCAGTAACATGACAGACAGCTAGCAGAGCGACCTAATGCTTTCTGGATAAGGCACAGTCTCCCAGGAGGAGAAAGGAGCACACAATGTCCTCAAGATATATGATTTATTTATGTACTGAAAGGAATTTTACAAAACAGGCGTCACAGGAGGAAACGTCTGTGTGGAAAAACGCTAAATAAAGGGTTTTATCAGTTCTGATCCTCCGTGTTCACTGTGAGTCAATCACCTACTATTTATATCTCTGCGTGTGTATGTGTGTAGCTGTGAGTCAGCTGCTGGAGGAGGTGAAGGTGGTGTTGTTGGTGTCTGTATGTCCCTCAGTATACTCACAGCAGGGTGAAGAACTTGAGCAGCTGGTACTCCATCTGGCCCAACTCTGCCACTGGCTCAGATAAAAGACCTCTGTCTGTCTGCAGAGCTCGCTCTGTAACACACACACACACACACACACACACACACACACACACACACACACACACACACACACACACACACACAC
>JAVDPK010002389.1:936164-946210 GCA_034780415.1 Cichlasoma orientale | reverse complement strand
TGTGTGTGTGTGTGTGTGTGTGTGTGTGTGTGTGTGAGAGAGAGAGAGAGAGAGAGAGAGAGAGAGAGATCTGCAGCTTTCCCCGCCCCTCACACACAGGCTTAGAGACAGAAATTCCCTTCTGGATTAGAAATAGCAAAAATGCATCATAATGAACGCTTTAATCTTACTGCAAACTAGAACAATCACCTGAAACAATCAGGGATTTAATGAGCAGATTATAAAGATACATGAGAGACATGTTTAGTTGCACTCTTGTGTCTGCCTGTGCGGCGGTATTTGGTATAAGTGCCAACCTGGTTAACGTCCCATTCAGGCTTTTTTCTTTTCAGGGGTTTCGGTTAAGATTGCCTTTGTGTTTTCAGCGCACTACTTTAAGTGGTAGAATCTGGATTTTTTTTTTTCTGTAAACAATTTTTTTCAAATGACCAAGTTATTTCATCATTTTTCCAAGTATCTCCCAACAACCATAGAAGCAGCCCTGCAAATTCAAGCAATCAACTCCTGATTAATCCAACCTGGCCTACATGGATGCTTTACATTCTGAAGTGAATAAATAAAATATATATACCTCTGCTGCAACATTAATTAGCTTATTAAGTTACCTGCAGGCTTTCTACAGCCCACTGAAGTGCTTATGATGGATTAAAATAACTGGTGGGTAATTAACAGGGGCTGGTCAAATTGCCTGATCATCGTCCCTCTGTGTAAAAAGACATAAAAGCACAAACAAATCTATTACCAAGATTTATGCAGCATTTTTAAATTTACAGGGACAATAATAGTGAAAGGGCAGCATTACATCACATTTACACAGCGAGTAATGAGTTGTCATAAATAGACACTCACATGGAAGATATTACATTATCAGTGCCAACACTAAGGAACCATTATATCAACTTTTGTCATTATGGGCTGAGCAAAGGACAAAGAGAAAAAAAGAAAACTTCTCTGAAATCCATTGGCTTACAGGGATATAAAGGACAAAGAATTAAATCCTCCTTGACGTTACCTTGGCAGGGGTTAGATGAAAATAGAAGGTCACTGGTGGTGTGGTGTATGAAGAGGACTCAGTGGGACAGAACACTCAACAAATTACCGAGGAGGAAACTACTTTTCTTAACTGTGATCAGACGGCTGTGTTTTCTACCTGCTTTGTTTTAAATGTATTCTTTCAAACGTAATGGAAACCTGTTGTGGGGATTGCACAAAATAGTGAAACAGCTCATTAAAAAACTGATTTTAACATTCATGACCATTTGAAGGCCATGTTCAGCCTCATAGAGATGGTAACATGGCTGTAGAATCTTAATAATAACTTGTATTTTGACCACACCACTGCAAAGTTGTCTTTTGATGCATGGCATTTTATGAGCTGTTTACATTATTTGCATATTGTCTAAACGCTCAACCAGCAACTATGGGTAAAAAATAAATAAATAAAAAAAATTCGCCTTACAGGCTGAACTTTTCTTGAAATATGCATAGGTTCTAATTTACATAATGACAACTTTGCTGTCCCCTTGCTTCAACTTCCCCTTCAAGAAAGAAAAGGATATAAAAAGCAAGCTTTGTTTCTTATGTAAACTTATTTGCCCCAGAGGGCAAACTTCTACTTTTAAATTAGGAGGAAAAATCTGGGGTGAAATTTTTAAGATGTATGAAAAATTGTATTTCTTTTCTCCTCACATTTGTTATGGAATTATTCATTTGGGCCATTCATCAGCAATACTGTACACATAAGAAATTCAGCGCTGTAATGTTTTGTACTGTAAATCATGTCATGCCTTACTATATATGCTTTAACCATGGTGAGAAATTCACCTATGCATGATTTATTCTCTCTCAATCTTGGCAGAGAATTATACATTATTTAAAATCTTAGCTATGTAAAAACCAACTGTTTTTTTTCTATTTAACACAAAGGTGATGGCATGTAAAACCTATGGGTCTCATGACAAGCATCGATGTCTGTGAGTTTCCACTCTCAGTGTTGAAATCACCCTGTTCATTCATTTCAGTTGTTCCAGACTATAAATAGGACAGCATCTGCCAGTTGTGTGGTCAGGCGGTATATCCAGCCAGCCTTGAGCTGTCATCTTTAAACGATAAAAGCGTGGGAGGACTGAATAGTTGAGTGTTTCTGTTTGTATGGCATCTGTGTGACTTCCTCATTAATATATGTTCTACTAGCACAAGGACAAAGATAGCCAAATAAGGGCAAACGTGACAGTACAACTACTTGTCTCTGGGCTGGCAAATTTTCCTCATCACCTCACTGCAATCTCCTGCTCTTCTTTAGTCCTCTCATGTTTATTCAGGTCTTGATCATGACCCCCCCCCCCTCCCCACCCCCAACAGTTGCTGGTACTCATAGACATTTTTTTCCCTCTTTGCTCCTCTCATCCTTAATCTTACTTCTATTTTTTCCACCACTGTATCCTGCACCTCTGTAATCTCATCCTCATTCATCTCACTCACTCACCCTCCCATCCCCTCCCTGTTTGTGCCCACCTCTACTCTCCTCCCTCTATGCCTCGCAACGGCAAGGTCCTGACTGCCACTCACAGCAGGATGGCAGCGAACAAAAGAGCAAAGCAAAAGGTTAACTTATCCCAGTTGTCACTCAACGTTCACCAGCTTGCATTGTGCATAGTGCAAGAATCTGAGGCAGCCCATTGATCCTCATGTCATTGACTGCACATTATTCCCAACTCTCTCAAGAAATCAACCACTTAAATATTTAATTAGCAGGAGCCTGGCCATAAACAATAATTAAGAATGCTAAATGATACCCAATCAAGGGTAAAGAAAGGCAGTTTATTCAGAGGTAATAAACACTGAATTATTTTCAATAAGAAAAAACAAGCTTTGCAGTGAAGAAAAATGATCTTCTAGAACTTCTTCTGTGTGTCTATAAGCTTTTGTGCATGCATTGTGTTGTGTTAAAATACTGTCTAGGTCATTGTCAAATGAAACCATTGTTAAGATAATTGGTATGAGTTCAATGTGTACAGTCTCATCTAAGTTTAGGGATAAAGTTTCATCTTTGACGGAGCTACTAAACTAATTAGAGTGAAGCACAAATGGTGAATGATTTGCTAGCCAGTCAGTTTAATTACTACATTTTTGCATCTCAAGCAAGAACGATTGATAAATTAGACAAGTCACACACGTCTGTAACACATTTTTCAACTTATCTCTGCAGCAGCAGCTGGAAAATGACTGTATACTTGTGGTTTATGCATAGAACGCAAATGACAGACTGCTTGAGTTAAGGCTCATCAGGATTTAAGTTTACTTTTGCAAATTTGAAGTAGAATACTGGATATCTGTGACATTGTTAGGAACCGCAGCTAAATGACACAGGATAATTATAGCAAACGGCGAGACATATTATCATCTTTTTGCCTGTCAGGGGCACTATGAATAGCAATGAGTCATCAAGGCCTTTGTGCAACTGGGGACAAAAGTAGGATCTGGTAACTAAGTGCAGGGGACATAAACAGCTTTTGAAGTTCCCCAGAAACCTATTAAAGTCTTAATGATTCATTTCTGCAGAAGAATGTTTAATCGCCTTTTGCAGTCTGTTCAGCATCTCTGAGAGATAACCTTGGCTGAAATTATCTCATTATTAATTTCCCGTGGAGGTGTGCTACGTGTGGTAATTTTATGTTGAGATGCGTACATTCTGGGCACCTACAGTATGGAAAATTCAAATGAAGCAGACAAAACATGAACAAAACTGTGGTGTTTATCATCCAAAGAGACATGCAAAGCCAGAAATATTGCTCTCCTGTGATTACATAACTTCAGGATTGGTGGGGGAACTTCATTTGATCGTCTTCAAATGATTTTTATACACATATAACATTTTATCTTGCTGTGCTCTAACTCAATGCTTCCACCTAGCTTTTCAACCACAGAAGACACCTTGCTTTGGTACAGTGGCAGAGCGCTTTGCAGGTGGCGACGCGCACACACATACACCTACGCGCGCACACACACACAGCTATTTCCCTCGCTCACAGATGCAGATGAATCATCATCATTGCCTGCTCTACTAGCCATCGCTTCAACGTGTGAATGAACAACACTCTCTTGGGGCCCCAGCGGATCAGGACAGTCAAGATTACCACGCAGCAAATACCGGACTTCTTGCGTGATCATAGCTACTGAGAGAAGAAGATGACCGTCTTCCTGACGTCCCACGCTGCCCCAAGTATTAAGATTAAAAAAAAAAAAAGCTGCGGCAATATATTCCAAGGGCGGGGGGTGGGTGGGGGAGGCTTACCTTCTTGCACAGCCTGGAAAGGGTTGTTAGGCTCGATAAGTTTCACAGAGTGAGTGATTTTCTCGCTCTGGAGAATGTCATCGCTCAGACTCAGGTCTGAGATGGCAAGTTGGAAAATCTCGTCATCTCTTACAGCGTTTTCTTCGAATATGGCACCTGTTGAATAAAATAATAAATTACTTCGAGAGTAAAAAAAAAAAAAAAAGCATGGGAGTAATGTGTGCGCAATAGAGTCTGATATGGAAAGAGAATAGTGAATAAATTTCATTTTTACTGTGGATTCGCTGCAGACAATATAGATTATATTGCCCAAAGCCTGCCAAAGTGATGGACTGAATAGTGGTGTTTGGAATTGTCTTTTTTTTTCCGGTTTATTTGCGATGAATTTACTCCTAAAGTTAAGCATCTCCGGTGACCAGATTTCAGCACCATGGAGAGCGACACGGTCTCTCAACAAACCACTGTAAAATCCGATCCCCGCGCTGCATTAGTTCCAGTCAAGCTTAAAACAAAACTTAATATCTGTCATGCCTACCAGATCAGTGGCACCCTACCCACGGAAGGCCTTATGTGGGAGGCATACTGTGAAGCTTAACCCCCCCCCCCACCACCACCCACCCCTCCTCTGTTTATCAAAATGGCATCAGCTGCTATTGGGAGAGTACATATATCACGAAAAGGAGTTTCAGGGAAACGAGAAGAATAATTGGGGTACACTAACGGTGTGCGGAGTATCAGCCAATATTATCTGGATAGAGTCCCACTGCTGTATTAAGCCAGTGACTGAGCACCTGCTGCTGCTTGCCAGACTGTTGCAGTAAACAGTGAGCAGCAGCAGCAGCAGCGGCATAGCACCGAGGCGAGATTTGCTCACAGTGACACTGACATTTTTATCTGAGATTACAAGGCTAGTCATTAATGAAAAGGGGGCAAAATTAAGGTAATTGTGTTTCAAAACTATCAAATGAAATGTAATGTGATGTTTAAGGGCACACACTAGATCATTTGGACACCGTGGTGAGTTTAAAGCATCCCTACATCTCTGCAGCTCTGGTTTGAAGTTTGAGTACAAAGAGGCACTATGTGATTTGCATCTCTAAAACGAAACTCCACTGACATTCCCTCTATCTTTGTTTTTGACATTGCAGTCACGTTCCGGGGAAAGTTGAGGCTTGTCGGGTACACACAAGAGGTAGCTTGGTCTAAAAAAAGCCTCAGCCATTTGGCTATTGCACATTAATTTCTTCACAGCTTCACTGAAACAGGCCTTTCTGCTAATTGTAAACCGTTTTTGAGTACAGGACTGCGGTTCAAAGGCAGACAGTGGTGTGATTTAGCTGTGAAGACAACATGAATACAGCGATCTGTCGTCGAAAAGTGAAAGAAATTACTCTGGAAAATTGGCTATAAATAAATAAGAGTAAATAATACGAACAAAATAGCTCTAGTAGTGAGGGTCAGTGCATGGTCATCTACAAAACATCAACTTTTCAACTCGCTGGAGAGTCAAACTGTTTCTTAAACACAGGATGCAAGCTGAATAGACTATTTATCCCGCCCCTCACCAAAATCCTGTTATCACGGCAGTATAAGCTGGCTGACCTTTATTCCTGCACCCCTTTACACCTGACTAACCCAAACCAGTTTTTTTTTTTTTGTTTTTTTTTTTTTTTGCCGGACGCTTACCGATATGTATGATTGAGTCCGCTTTGGCCGAATTGCATTGCAATATCCACAGGGAAAGGCAGATCAGCAGCAACTCCATCTCGGGATTTCAGTGAGGCGGATCATCCAAGCTCTGCTCGGCTGTCCTGTACTGTCCAAATGGAGCACCCAAAAGAAAAAAGAAAGAAAGAAAGATGATGAAAACCTAGTGCCAAACAGTACCACGATCCTCCTCCTGATAGACAAGACCCGCGCAAACCCTACAGAAATGACTACAGTTTTTTCCCCCCCTCTCTCTCTTGCTCTCTTTTAAACCAACAAAAACAAGCCGACCGCAGGAAGGTGGGCTCAAAAAGACCAGGGCGAACCGACGGGGACCCGAGGTAAGGCTGAAAAGACAGGTAGCCCTGTGAGAGAGACCGGCGTTATCACTCTCGCCTCTCTCCCTGCGCTCCGGCGTCTAAAGCATGGCAAGCAGCAAAATATGCGGAGGAGGGACACCCCTCCAACAACACACGGAGAAACGCTCACATACACACTCCGAAAAAAAAAATCACTCTCTTCAGTCCTGTCTCAATCACGTGACTGCAGAGACTTCACGACTCGGGTGCTTTTTCGACAAGCCGGGTAGAAATGAGTTGGACTAGGCGAAGAAAGACGCGTGGAGAGCCGATAATTACACACACGACTGGAGGTTAAAACAGTCAAAGAAAAAAAAATCCCCCAAAGCAAGACATGCCTCACTGAAAAGAAATAAAACAACGCGACAAACACGGACAGGCAAAAGTCAACGTACAGATTTGGCGACAGTGTGAACAGTTTACTTTTGGAGAAGTTGGCGTTTTCGGGGAAGATGTGAGGGAGCAGAACGACTGGGACACATTTCACCATACTTCAGCGGCGACGAAGCGAAGCTGATGTGCCAGCAAAAAGGATTTACACACTGTGATCCTCGGCGAGGGCTGATGGATGAGAGACAGACGTGACAGAAGCCACAACGCCTGAACCGGGGAACAGCTGGATGGAGTTAACGGAGGAGCATTCCGCAGAGGCACAAACAGAAAACACCTACTGTTTTTTTTTTTTTTATATAGCTTGACTTGTTCGATTAATTGAATATTGCTTCTGCAAAATTGACTCTATGGATTCTTTTTAACAGCCGGGGTCAAAGTGTTGGAGCTAATTTTAGGATACGAATCGGTCTATAGGGTGCCAGTAATTCTTATTGGGTAGCCTTACACTTGCACACATCAGTGAGCAATGCATGGCGTCTGCAGAGCTATAAAGAAGAAGAGGAACTCGTGGCAGAGACGGAGTTGCTAGATAGGCGTAATCTTACAATTAAAGGATATTTCTCGTGGATGTAATAAAACGGAAATATCTCTTAATTGTTTGGTTAAGTCTGTCAGAGGCGCAAAGCACAAACTTTCAGCACCACCAGCAGTGGACAACTCCTTCACAAAGCTGCAAAAGAAAAACAAGTGCAGAGCCAACAAATGTATCTATTTGTTTCTATTCAGGATACTAGATCTAGACCCCACACTAAGTTCGCCAATATGTTAATATGCTCTCGGCTTTAATTACTGCCAAGGAGTGGCCTTACATGCCTCCAAAGTTTTTACTAAAATCACACACCACCCCCACTGGCCATCTATAGATACAGCAGCTGTTGTAGCGCAAAATATCTCAATCATTTCCTAACGATTTATGTCGCTTTTTGTGAGTGATGGTGATATTTCACTGCTCTATCATCATGTCATTAGAAAATAGCTTGAATTGAACCCGATCGGCTTTTTGCTGCACTCTGCTCAGAGCAGCGTAGAGATTTATGCCTGAATATGTGATAAATGCTACCCCACATATTAGTCACATATGTGATTAGAACAGATTTTATGTGAGCAGCTGTTTTGACAACAATGAGAAGAACAAACTGTAAGAATAAATTATTGCCCTTTGATCCCAATTACAATTTCCACTGCACAATAGCTCAGTCCAGGCTCATTTCAAGGGGATCAAATCTGAAAGATTAACCTTGAGATTTGAGCTTTAAGCTGACAGGCATCCAAAAACGCCATAAAAAAATAAGCACGTCTCAGCAGAGGAATAAATCTCTTAATTTCACCAATTTGTGAAGCAATATGTTGATGTTGAGATTTCATCAATAAATTATTCATTTTAAATAGTGGCTAAATTGCCATTTTGCATATGTCTCATAAAGACTTCATTCATTGTGCATTCTTGTGTTTATTATGATGCAAATCTCCCCCTCTCTTTCATTCCCCCTCTTCTGTTGGGGGGGGGGGGGGTACATGATGTGCAACTCAAGCAAAATCTGCATAAGAATAATCAGGATGTGTTCTATCTGACTAACACCAGTAAGGTGCAATGAAGCTGCTGCCCAATGTCATGTATATATTTTATACACATAAGATGATTAAAAAGAATGATTAACAATTTCTTAATAAATCCCAAAACAAAGTGTGCTGGATGTGATACTGAAAACACTCTGTGACTGTATTGTTCCATATGTGAAATGAATGTCATATTTAGAGACTGTTTTGCCTCTGGTTTACAGGTAAATTGTCAACAAACAAGCCAAGGCTCCATTTGCTGAGGATATGTGAGTATAAGTGGGAAGTACTGTTGTTATGGAGTGTGTTAGGTATTACCATATGAGACAGATATGTTGAAAATAATGTATATGCTCTAATATATATTTTCTGCATATAGAAAGGTTTTTATGGGATATTTGCATGAGTAGTGCAGTGTGTTGTTTTGAGTCACCAGTCGGCAAGTTCCATGCATTAGAAAGCAGATTTAATGTGAAAGAGAAAATACCTTTTTCATGGAAAGTAGGCCATTCAGTGGATAATCATTCATATTTTTGGGGTTCATTATGCAGTTGATTCATACCTGCTCTGTTGTTCCAAAATAGCTCCTAATGATTATTGCCCAAATTAAAACAAGAATTCTTTGTATCTCATTGTTTTTGTTCCTTTAGTTCACTTCAGGAGTACACCTCATGCACCCCCATGGGTGTCAACTTATGTTAGTCTCAAAACTGCTGCAAACTGTTACCGAGACATTGGTGGGTAGGTCATGCCTGCTCTCAGCAATGAAGGTGGAATTTCATTGTCACACAAACCTGACTCATTAATGTTTATGGTTATGAGCAATGGAGTGAAAAAGAAAGACAGACTTTTTCTCTTCCTTATTGGAAGAAAGCCAAAAAGTGAATTTAGATTGAGAGAAGCTGTCACATTCAAATGTGTCAAAGCCAGAACAACTGCTGTTAGTCATGAATACATAAGTAGCTGCTCCACCCTGACCTATCTATGAATAACTTGTTTTTCATTTATCCAAAGTAATAAAAAGTATACTTTTTTTTTAACCAATCCCTAGAGCAAAACTCTTGCATGATAAATTGCTTATATTGAATAGTGCATTTGATTTTGGGCATAGATTGTGCATAACTTCTGGGTATAAAAATTGCAGCCAAAGCTAAAACTATTTTCTTTCTAATGGTCAAGAAGGGGCGACTCCTCCAGCTTGCAAAGGGAAGTCTGATTTTATAGAAGTCCATTGAAAAAATGATCCTACTGCCTGATCTATGATCTCAGTAGACACTGTCCTAATGAGGTGAATAGGGGACATAATTTACAATGTTAACATCATGTTGCATTAATTAACACTTAAAGTAGGTAATGAGCCCATGGAGTCAAAAGGAACAATAAAGCAGAGAGTATTTTGGGACGAAGATGCATTGTTGCTATGGTAAAAGCCTGCCGTGTCCTTTGGTTTCTCTCTCAATCAGTTTCATTACCCAGTCATCATATCTGGTTTCAAAATGCCAAGATGCCAAAACACTGAGTTCAGAGTTTTATATATATATATATATATATATATATATATATATATATTCATGCCTGTGGGATACCAAGGTAATTGTAGCTATCCTCAGGGTCTGCAATGTTTTTCTGGTAGTGCAATCACCTCAGTTCTGACTACCTTTCCTCTCTTTGTGATCATCCAATCACACTTCTCCAGTGCAAATGACATTCCGATGTCATTGCTGTAGATCCTAGTG
>JAVDPK010002389.1:914115-926212 GCA_034780415.1 Cichlasoma orientale | reverse complement strand
TCCTCCAAGCTCAAGTCTTCTACCAGAGGCCTGGGAGCTTGAGGGTCCTGCGCAGTATCTTAGCTGTTCCCTGGACTGAGCTCTTCTGAACAGAAAGGTCAGATGTCGTTCTTGGAATCCTTGTACAATTCTAGGCATTCCAGGATCCATGTGTGCATCAAGTCGTAGGCTTTCTGGTAATCAATCCAGGCGCAGGTTGGTCAGTCTGGTCTTACAGTCTTGAGTGACTTCTCCGCTGGTATCTCTGCCAATTCCTTTCTGGGCCCCGCTCATGTGTTGTGCCACGTACTTGCTCATCTTAGCTGTTATGATGTCTCACAGGAGTTTCCATGTTGTACTGAGGCAGGTTATTGGATGGGATTGGTCCCTTCTGGGGATCCTTGGAGATCAGGCCCTCAGTCAGCCATTCTGGGTGTGTCTTAGTCTTTAGCAGCTGGTTCATTTGTGCTGCCAGGTGCTCATGGAGTGCAGTTAGCTTCTTCAGCCAGTAGGTGTGAATCATATCAGGGCCTGGTGCTGTCCAGCTCTTCTTTCACTGTGATGATTACTGGATCCTGTTCAGGGAGGTTGCTGTGGTCTGCTCTTAGATCCACTAGCCATTGAACATTGGTGATGCATCCTTCTCCCAGTCTTGGAATGGGGGGATGATGATGATGGCGTCAGTCATGTATCTCTCGCTCATATTCCGAGGTAGGCTTGAGTAGCATGGGGGGTCTAGCCTGGGGACCCTTACTGCATGCACACCCTGGCCGGGATTCGAACCCGACCTCTTGTTCCAAAGACAGTATGCTGCTATGCTATCCATCTATATATAAGGTTCAGTCAGCTTAACATTTTGAACTGTGAGCATGCTGTGTTAACTAAATGCCAATGTGTAGTTTAATTTTTGCCCAGCATTTTTTTAAAGAAGTTGAGTAAATGCAAAAGAAATCTGTGCAACTTGTTACTTAACTTTTTTACTACTTTAACTTTTTTCACCTCATTAAATGTAGTTTCTACTGCATAATAACTACAACAGGAAATTCACTATAAAAAGTCAATAATAATGGCCATGCTGGAATAAGTATTTTTATGGTTTTTGTGTTTATGCAGACCCTAGACATCGTCATCTAACACACTAAAGGATTCATCCTTCATTTTCAAGAAACCATGTTGATCATGAAGACCCACCAGGTAAACTCATTTTTGGACAGTATGAAATATTTTTTAACAAAGTCTGACATAAGCAGCTATTTTTAAACCTTGAAATGTGACCAGAGTTTTTAACCCTTTATTGTCTGATAGAGATGCTTAACAAACTGCACATTAGCTGATATCGGTATCTTTTGTTTATTTTGTTTTTGTTGTTTTATTATGTTTAGCCTCTGCTTCAGTGATATTATCTGAGGAAGTCTATGAAATGTGTGTCACACTGTTGAACAGTTCGCAAACTTTTCATAGTTTTCTTCTTAAAGGAGTGCTTCTGTGGCGTCCTGGATCAGAGCAATGATGGAGGAGCTGCTGGAGGAGCAGACTGTCTCTGGATCAGTTTAAACTGCCATCATTTTGGTGGGTGCAGATGTCTGAGGGGAACTGCTGCAGATTTTGGTTTGATGTTTGATTGGCGCTACACTCTCAGCACTGAGCATCCAGGGAACTGCAGGTACAAATTTAAGGCAGTCCAGAAGGTTTTGTTGGCCTTGGAGAAACACTAGGTTCTGAGAACCAAAGTGTTCTATCACTCTGACTGAGTGCTGGACTGAAACTGATCGAACTGTTACAGAGTTCTAGTTACCCTGTGATGGACTGACCTGTCCATGCATACATGCAGCCGTACAGTGTGTTTATCTTTGTATTGGTGTTTCAACATCATAATTAATCATAAGTAATTAACATCATGATTAATGTTGTTCCAGGAGCATCACTGAAACTGGCCAGTCAGCTTGTTGTGATTTTGTAGCTTTGCAAAGACAGCAGTGCGAGAAGTTTTCTGGTACCGAGCTGTCCGGCATTCGTCAACGTTTTGCTAAATTTGCTGCTCCTCAGTCATTTATATTTAAATCTTCTGAAACTTGGCACAAATACTCTTTGGGTAAGGCTCTACAAAATAGAACTGATTGATTTTTGACTTTTTAATTTATATATTTTTTTTCAAAATATGTAAAAAAGATAAAACAATAAATATCATAAATATTTCAAACATTTGAAAGCAGAGCTCTTGTTTTAATATTTTGCACCACAGTTGGGGCAGGTTAAGGAAAGAGAACTACTTGGTTAGATCTAGGTTAGTTTAATAAAGTTTTGTCTAAAATAGACTTGAAAAACCATGTGTTAGTACAATTTTCTTTTTAAGCATAAACCCTGAAGACAAATTTTTTTATATATCAAACCTACTTAAGGGCCAGCCACTCCGATCTCCCAAGAACAATGAGTGGGACCAACAATTGCAACAAACTGAGCTAACTTCATATTTTAAATGGCATAACAGCTGGGCCAACTGGACCCCAACGAGAGACTCTAAGTTGACCCAACAACTATAATAAGCTAACTCAATATTTCACCTTGGAGAAAAGTTGGGCCAACTTTGACCCGAGAGAAATAAATAAGTTGAGCTAACTTAAAAGTCTGAATTTTAAAGTTCTGCCAACTTAATATTTTGAACTGTGTAAATGTTCTGTCAATTACATGGCAACATAACGTTCTGGGTTTGCACAACATTTTTTTAACAAAGCTGAGTAAACTCAAAAAATCTGTTCAACTTGTTACTTAACTTTTTTTATGTTGAACAACCAGGTGTTTGGGAGGGTTTTTTTTACAGTGCAGATACAGATGGACAAAATGGTGATGGCTAACCAACTGAACATCGTAGTGGTGGATAAGCAAAGAAGGCAGTAGTGATAGATTTTGGAATACCAAGCGATAGCAACATCAGGTAATCAGAATACTTGGGGCAATGACCCCCAAACTGGGAGAGTGGCTCCAGCAGATTCAAGGAACAACATCCAAGAAGAGCTTTCCAAAAGAGCGCAGTCTGAGGAACAACTAAGATTCTGCACAGGACCCTCAGGCTCCCAGGCCTCTGGTAGAGGACTTGAGCTTGGAGGACGATAGATAGATCCATCTCCCTTGGACTGATGAACAACGTCCTCTACCTCATGAGCCACAGCTACCTCAGTTCACACTGCTGCCAGTAAAATGATTGCTGGTTAAAGCACAATTCTTTCCTCCGGTGTAGCTGGTCTCTGTCTTCATTGATTTGTAGCACTATTAGTGCTATTGTGCACTCACTTCATTTGCATTTGAGTCCAAGAACATTTAATAGTATTCTATTCAAACACAGTAATGGGTAATTACTAACTGTAGCTATTGTGCTTGCCCTTATCCTTGTACATGGAGCCAGAACTTGATAACTTATTCTATGTGCTGTAGAATATGTCTGAGTTTAATCACTTCATTAGCCTCTAGCCTAACACATCTACAGTTTGCGGGGAAAAAAACTGGACAGAGACAGCCGCATGCTATCAAATTTACTGTACATCAACATAATTAGACCAGTTACAGCAAGAACCAGCATGCATAGAGTATGTTAATATCCTTAGTATTACCAGAGGAATGCAAAGGGAGCAGTACCAGTGGTCCACAATGACAGAAGTATGGATTTATAATATAGTAGGTCTGCTACATTAATAGAATTGCTACAGAATATGCTTTAACATTATGAGTTGACTGAAGGGTCTGTCACCGTGTAGCTGGTTCTGTCCATTCCTTTGTGCTCCTGAATATGAGCTCCTGCACCAATTTGGAGCAGGGTTAAATTTGAGACAAGTTGAAAATCCATTCATGTCAAGCAGAAATGTGCAGGGAATAGCAATAAGTATCTGCAGCACTAGAGGTGAATAAGCAAGGCTCTCTCTTCCAAATACACAGCCTGAGGTAACATTATAGATTAATCATGTTATGGGAGAATAAGCACAACCTCCATCACAGACTCCGAATTTCAATGAGTGAATTGTTGACTATCTGCAAAATTATATATTTCAGTGTGAACCTTAGAGAGATATGAACTACAGAATAAATATATATAAATGAGCATATGGAAAAACGTACCAGTGGACAGAAACTTTGAAAGGGTAGGAAATAAAGTCTATCAGTGTCACACTGGAGTCAACAACTCTGACAGCTGTCACAGCCGAGGCTTTTGAAAGTTTTACCAACCTGGAACATATCTGGATTCAATCTTAGTCGGGTATGCAACCTTCAAACATGGTTTTGCGCACAGACTAAAGGTTTTTATGATTATGTTGATGCATGTGCAATGGGGCATATTTACACAAGCTCAAGGCCTGCTGCTTCAAAATATGGCTTAAAGTTTACATTAGATTAGGAAAGAAACTTGTGGGGGGGTTTTTTCAGGACCATACGTACCACATGAGACTAGATTAGATTAGATTAGATTAGATTAGATTAGATTAGATTAGATTAGATTGCTTTATTGTCACTGAACATTCAGTGAAATTTTCATTGCAGTCCTGTTCAAAAATACATACAGAGCCTTCCACAGCTGCTTTGCATAGCTCTGAATATGAAAAAAAAAAAGACTATGCACCACATAGCCCACAGGAAAGACTAGCTATGTGATAAACTGTGGTTTGAGAAATGTAAAATAGTTTTTTGTTTTTTTGTTGTTGTTTTGTGGTTTAATTGCATTTAAAGCAAGCTGCTCATGTCTAAGGGGTGAAAAAACATACTATTCTGCTGTTCTGCTCTGTTCCTTTTCCCTTTACCTCCTGTTCCCTAACCACACGCCTGAGCACCCTGTCTACGTTCCACTGAGAGCGGATTGTGGTTACTCCTATTAAAAATAAAAGATGTACATCTAAGAGATGTGGCCAGTGTTTTCTGTTTTTTCCTGTCCAGAATTTAGTGTTTTAACAGGTCTGTGGGGAAGGCTGTACAGTAAATGGGCTGTGTGTCCATCTGTCTGTCTGTTTATTTGTCTGAATAAATAGTGTTAAAAATTAGTATTCAACTGGAAAATCTGCTCATGAATTCCAAATGAAATAAAATCGTCATTGTAGCCAACACAGCCTCCTTATTATCCAGCATTTGAAGGATCTGTAAAACAACAATTTTGCCTGCAAATATGCTGAACAATTAAGCACCTACTAGTGACTACTCTGCCATTTGTTTTGGCTGCCCTGAGCAGCACTATTGAACCCAGTGTCTGTGTCAGCTACTCCAGCTGTGCCTGCAAGACAGTCATTAGTGGCTGCGGTTGTTCAAAGGGGAGCCAATTAGCAGAAACACACTTAAAAATCTACCTGCAAAGAGGTACTCTTTGCAAATGAGAACAACAAGATCCTTTGAGCATCATAGTTTTAAGAGAAGGTCAGTCTGATTTATTATTAAATTCAAATTACCAAAAAGTAGCAGGAGAACACACATGAAGTAGTGAGAGACAAAAAAAAACCTTGGATGAGATTTAAAAAGCTGTGCCTACTGCCTGGCAAATATCCATTATCTTCATTATTCATGTCCATATTTTGTAACTCTACACCACAGGCAGGAAAAAAAAATCTTAAAATTACATATAAAGACAAACTCTTAAGAAAGTTGTCCATTTTGCAAAACGAAAGAATATAAAGGGGGCATACAAATTACTTTAATGGCAGAGGGCTGTGGTGTAGCAGCCATACACACTGGCATTAACGCCAAACAGAGACTCCATTATTACTGTGTAACAAAAAAAACTGACCTCACAAATATTACAGTAAAGAGGGAAACATCAGGAAAAGTCCCATCAGCACAAGCACGAATCTGTGTATAATTAAGTAAAAGCTGGATATCAGCCCTCTGGAAAGTTGTCCTTGTGTAGTAAACTAACAAAGCCTTTGTGTATCTCTCCCTGTTATTGTCCTCTCTCCCTTTTCACTTTCTCTCATGCTGCCCCAAAATCACTATTTTCCTTTCTTGTCCTCTCACTGCAGTTTTTGTACTTGAAGAACTTTCTCTCATACTGTGTATAAGAGGAGGAGATGACAAGTCTTAATATTCACCTCAGTTCCTGGTACTCTTTTTCTTCCTTCCTTCCGGCCAACAAGACCACTTTAAAGACGTTTGAGCCTTGGGCCTTATGAGAAAATTTAGCACAATACAGGTTACTGATATAAAGTCCAAATTGCATCCTTGCATTTGCAGAAAAAAAAAATACCTCCCAATTTTGTACTTTTAAAACTTATCCTGATAGCTACCAGAGTGCCCATATACAAATTTGTTACCATTCACGAGATTTAGCCAAGATTTATCAGTACCCTAGTAAATCTGTACTTCTATACTGAAAATATGCAGGAAAATGCCTCATTTCCCTTTTCAAAAGCAGATATCATTAGGAAAAAATCTCTGCAGTGGCATTACTGGCTTCCATTTGGGTAATTATCCTTCAAATCTGGGGTAAGTGACAGAGTATCCTGGTGGCATCTGATTAATTAGAATGGGATTTAATAGGTCTAGCTAGGCTCTATTGGATTAATTAATTGGCAAATGATATAGTCTAGTATTGCACGGCTATTATGTTAACTGTCACACTGCATTTGATGACATGAAGCCAAGCGATCCATTCAGTGACACAAACATGATTGGAGTAGGATATTATCCAGCTGACAAAGGCCTTAGATCATTTTAAATACACGCTGTTAAGACTTAACAGTAATGGCAAAGTCATGAATACTCCGATAAATGTGTATTATTTGATGCAGCTGTAATTCAGAGTGAAAGGGGCTCCGCTCTAGATAGAAGCTTCCTGTTTACTCTGAGCAGATAGGAGCAGTACAATAGCTGTATGCTCTTTTTTTTTTTTTTTCACATGCATAAAATAATTACAGGAGCATCAGTGAATGGGAGAATGAGAGTGCTGAAAGGTATCGACAATAAAGCCAGAAAAGATTTCATATCTGTGGGTGTGTGTGTGTGTGTTCATCGTCATTTGAATTTGTTAAGGTTACCGCATTACCATTGTCATGATTATCATAACAACTGTAACTGTTTAAAGAAGGCAGCTTCTGTTTAAGCTCGGTTTTTATGGACCTATCCATCAACTCTAACATCCTCCCTCTCTGGACATTCTTCTCTCTTTTCAAGAAGCTTAATAAGATAATGACAAAGGCTATTATTATTTCAGTGTAGAAATATTTGGCTTATGGGGAGTTTTCTTTGGATATGCTTAGCCTTGTAATCCCACTGTATGATCCCTGAAATGCTGCATTTTTCAACTTTCAGTTATTCAGCTTAATAGCATTCAACTACTCCTACTCAGACCTTATATTGCTATCAAAAATCCCTAATCCCTATCATGCTGTTAGCATTATAAACCTCAGTCTGGGCAAGACTTAGCTCCCTGTAGCAGCATGAATCCAGTTAAAGACTCTGGTGCTGGCCAACAAGGCAGTAAAGAGAAGAGCTCATTTTACCTCCATGCCACGGCCAAAACTTCAGGCATTGGACGCCATCGTCACTCTGAAGGCTTTGTGGACTCTGATGTCAGTCGAGACACTGCCCTGCAGTGGTGGAACAGAGTCAACATCGGGAGATGAAGTCTTTGTTGATCTTTCCCTTCAGTTTGACAGCTATTTTTCACAAATATTAAAACCACCTACCACAGTACCCACTTGTATTGTAGCACTGTGAACACACTTTGGTAGTCTGAGAAGTTCTTGTTTCTGTTGAGTCAAAATGTATATGTTGCAAAACCCAACACAGGAGAGCCAAAAGACAGGAATTCAGAAATGATGAAATTTGCTTGGACACCCCCCCCCCCCCACACCCACACAAACACAAACATATAAATAATATATTGCTGGCATTATTGGGTTTAACATAAATCTTGGTAGATTTTTATGATGACCTTTGCTCATGCTGTTATTAAAACATAGTAGTATGCAGGGCAATAAAAATATGGGCATGACTGCACATATACATGAGTGTAAATGCATTGTTATTAATAAACATATTTACACGTTCTGTGTGACCGCGGGTGCTGTGTTTTCTGCCTGCCTCAGGCTCTTTGTGGGAGGATAATATTTTGTTTTGTCTCTGTGTCTGCCTTAGCTGCAGGCAACTTGCTTGTTGCCAACAGATGATAACAGCATTTATTCACAATGACTGTGACAGGGAAATTTTGTGCGCATGGTCAGGAAAATTGGGGTGTGCAAGTCTATTGTCATGTACAGGCTTGTGCATTTTTCATTTTTACTTTTGCACGGGGGGGGGGAACGTTTGTTTTGAAAAGGCTTCTGTGCTGTTGATGAAATTTATTTAAACCCTGGTTTAACTTGACTGCTGTGACAACTGTTTGATCACCATTTGAGGAAATACTTTGGTGAGATCTGAGAGTTCAGTTCAAGCCACACAGTGACACATAATCAATAGCATAAATGAGTATTCAATTGGCTTTAAAATGGCAACACCTTTCTCTAAGGATTCTGAGGAGAATGGAGTGAAAATACACTGCTCAGAAAAATTAAAGGAAAACTTTGAAAACACATCAGATCTCAATGGGGAAAAAAAATCATGCTGGATGTCTATTCTGATATGGACTGGGTAATGTGTTAGGAATGAAAGGATGCCACATTTTTTGATGGATGAATATGATCAACCTACAGAGGCTGAATTCAAAGGCACCCTGAAAATCAAAGTGAAAAAAAAAATGTTGCAGAAAGCGAGTCCATTTTGCAAAATTTCATTGAAGCAAATGAAAATGATATTCAGTTGTTTGTAAGGCCCCCACATTCTTGTATGCATGCGTGACATTGTCAGATCTGGATCCCAGATCTGGATCAGAGCATCGCTGAGCTCCTGGACAGTCTGAGGTGCAACCTGGCAATGTCGGGTGGACGAAACATAATGTCCCAGAGGTTTTCTGTTGGATTTAGTTCAGGCAAGTTTGGGGGCCAGTCAATGGTATCAGTTCTTTCATCCCCCAGGAACTGCCTGCATACTGTCATCACATGAGGCTGGGTATTACCATGAACCAAGAGGAACGCAGGACACACAATAGCAGCATAAGGTCTGACAGTGAGTCCAGGGATTTCATCCTGATACCTAATGGTTATCAGGGTGCCGTTGCCTGGCCTGTAGAGGATTGTGCATTCCTCCATGGACATGCCTCCCCAGACCTCACCGACCCACCACCAAATTGGTCATGTTGAACAATGTTACAGGCAACATAACATTCACCACAGCTTCTCCAGACCCAGACTCCAGATGTCTGTCACATGTGCTCAGGGTGAACCTGCTTACATCTCGAAAAAGCACAGGGTACCAGTGGTGGACCTGCTAATTCTGGTATTCTATGGCAAATACCAATCAGGCTCCAAATACTGGGCAGTGAGCATAGGGTACTAAAGGACGCTGCCAATGGGTTAAGGACCTTCTACAGCCCTGCCCAGTTCTCCTAGAGTAACTACCTGTCTCCCGGAATCTCCTCTATGCTCTTGAGACTGTGCTGGGAGACGCACACAACCTGGCAAAGGCACATATTAATGTACCATCCTTGAGAAGTTGGACTACCTGTGCAACCTCTGTAGGGTCCAGGCATTAACTCGTGCTATCAGTAGTAACAGTAGCCAAAGCCAAACTAGTGAAAAAAAGATGAGGAGGGAAAAAATGTCAGTGGCCTCATCTGTAAAATCATTCCCGATTTGGAGGTTTTCTCATTTTTGTCCTTCTAGTGCACCTGTTGTTCAATTCAATTCAGTTCAATTCAATTCAGTTCAATTCTATTTATATAGCACCAAATCACAATCACAACAAACAGTTAGTTCAAGGCACTTTATATTGTAAGACAGTGAATTATCAAAAGCTTCAAAACCCCACTTCCCATTGCCCGCAAAAACCTCCATGTCCCTAGAACAAATCAGAATGCAAGATCAGACCATGTGACTTCAAGCATTTTCTGCACTGTGCTGGTGATCAGATTGTAAACACAGCTGAAGGCGAGTCTAGCTTTGTTCTGTGTAGAAAAAATGTTTGGCAATTAAACTTGGTTAATTAAAGGAAGTAAAAGTCGTAAAGAGATTTCTGTCGGTGAACCCGCGGAAGGATCGTTACTGGCCGCCTGTGCAGGGCTCCCGTCTCCCTTGTTGTGAGGATCTCTCACACGGTCTGCTTGCGGGTCCAGGCAGATTTAGAAGGTTTTGCATCTGAACTCTTCATATGTTCCTATATTCATTAAAACAATAAATCAACAACAAAAATGCCTTCTGAAAAGTAGATTGTGCATAGATAAATGTGCTGCTCTCATTTAACATTTTATTGTTTCCCATGCTTATTATATCTATAATAAGAACAACAGCGCACAATTACAGTGTTTCCATAACAACTGTCAACATAACAGAGAAGAACATGTAAGTGCAGGACTTGCACTTCATATCATTAAAAACAGTATCAGTTTGAAAGGGAAATTGATATATCAAATGATAATATATTAATTAGGATACAAGATTCATTTTATTTTCCTTTACAAGAGCATCTGGCCCTCACACTCTCCGCCGAGACAAATTCCGGCCCTTGGACAAATGTAGTTGATGACCCCTGTTGTAAGATAAAGGCCGTACAATAATACAGAGAAAACCCAACAATCAAATGACCCCCTTGGCGACAGTGGTAAGGAGAAAAAAATCCCTTTTAACAGGAAGAAACCTCTGGCAGAACCAGGCTCACGTAGGGGCAATCATCTGCTGCTCCCAGTTGGGGGTGAGGGGAGGGAGACAGGACAAAAGACGTGCTGTGTAAGAGAATCAGAGATTAATAATAACTAATGATTACCAGCGGAGTGGTGTATAAACAGAAAGTGAAAAGAGGTGAGTGAAGAAGAAACACTCATCATGGGACCCCCCCCACACACACACACACACACACACACACACACACCACCACCACCACCACCACCCAATTCAGCCCTAACTATAAGTTTCATCAAAAAGGAAATTGTAAAGACTAATCTTAAAAGTACAGAGGGTGTCAGTCTCCTGAATCCAAACTGGGAGCTGGTTGCACAGAAGAGGGGCCTGAAAGCTGAAGGCTCTGCCTCCCATTCTACTTTTAAATACCCTAGGAACCACAAGTAAGCCAGCAATCTGAGAGCAAAGTACTCTCTTGGGGTGACATAGTACTATAAGGTCTTTAAGATAAGATGGGGCCTGATTATTCAAGACCTTGTATGTGAGAAGAAGGATTTTAAATTCATTTCTGGCTTTAACAGGGAGCCAATGAAGAGAAGCCAGTATGGCTTCTCTCCGTTGGCTTTATTCTCTTCATTGGCTTCTTTTTCTAGTCCGTGTCAGTACTCTCGCTGCAGCATTTTGGATCAACTGAAGGCTTTTCGGGGAGTTTGTAGGACAACTTGACAGTAATGAATTACAACAGTCCAGCCTAGAAGTAATAAATGCATGAACTAGTTTTTCAGCATCACTCTGAGACAAGATGTGATTTTATATTGCGCAAATGCACGAAAGCAGTCCTACATATTTTTTTAATATGTGCATTGAAGGGCATATCCTGGTCAAAGTAACTCTAAGACTCCTCACAGTGTTATTGGAGGCCATCCAGAGTAAGTATCTGGTTAGACACCATGTTTCTAAGATTTGTGAGGAGTAAAATAACTTCAGTTTTATCTGAATTAAGAATTTCATTAACGCCAAAAAACTGATTAACAGCCCCCTTCTGCTCCTTAACTGACCAGATCCAAGAAATTTAACTCACTTGATGCTGTACTTAAAAAGTGTTCCTTTAATTGTTTTAAGAGGCTTATATTTACTTTTGATATTTCAGTGTAATAGATGGATGGATGTAATTATAGATGTGGATGGATTTTCAAATTTGGAAGAAAGCAGCATGACTCTGTACATGTTGCTAAGGAAAAACAGAAATAGCCCAAAAGGTCCATCTTTCCTCAATAGTTTGCCAAGATTCAACTCTAACTCACAGCCAAGTAAATTATTCCACCTGCACATATATTTGGGGTAATAATGGATTCTGGATGTGTGTGTGTGTGTGTGTGTGTGTGTGTGTGCGTGTGTGTGTGTGTGTGTGTGTGTGTGTGTGTGTGGGGGGGGGGGGGGGG
>JAVDPK010002389.1:888944-903226 GCA_034780415.1 Cichlasoma orientale | reverse complement strand
TATGGGAATTTTTGACCATTCTTCCAGAAGCGCATTTGTGAGGTCAGACACTGATGCTGGACGAGAAGGCCTGGCTCCCGATCTCGACTCGAATTCATCCCAAAGGTGTTCTGTTGGGTTGAGGTCAGGACTCTGTGCAGGTCAGTCAAGTTCTTCCACACCAAACTCGATCATCCATGTATTTATGGACCTCGCTTTGTGCATTGGTGTGCAGTCATGTTGGAAATGGAAGGGGCCATCCTCAAACTGTTCCTACAAAGTTGGCAGCATAAAATTATCCAAAATGTCTTGTATGCTGAAGCATTAAGAGTTGCTTTCACTGGAACTAAGGGGCCGAGCCCAACTCCTGAAAAACAACCCCACACCATAATTCCCCCTCCACCAAACTTTACACTTGGCACAGTGCAGTCAGACAAGGGCTCCAGTGGCGGCATGCTTTACACCACTGCCTCTGACACATTGCGCTTGGTGATGTAAGGCTTGGATGCAGTTGCTCAGCTATGGAAACCCATTCCATGAAACTCTATGCGCTGTTATTGAGCTAATCTGAAGGCCACATGAAGTTTGGAGGTCTGTAGCGACTGACTGCAGAAAATTAATAACCTCTGTGCACTATGCACCTCAGCATCAGCTGACCCCGCTCTGTGATTTTACATGGCATTACCACTTTGAGGCTGAGTTGCTGTCGTTCCCAATTGCTTCCACTTTGTTATAAAACCACTAACAGCTCACTGTGCAATATTTAGTAGCGAGGGAATTTCACAACTGGACTTGTTGCACAGGTTGCATCCTATTACGGTACCAAACTGGAATTCACTGAATTCCTGAGACCCATTCTTTTTCAGATGTTTGTAGACGCAGTCTGCATGCCTAGGTTCTTGATTTTATACACCTGTGGCCATGGAAGTGATTGGAACACCTGGATTCAATGATTTGGATGTGTGAGTGAATGCATTTGGCAATATAGAGAAAATGGTCAGTTTTTGTCTCAGTCCTTCTGGAGATCAGCCACATATATAGTATTGACATCTATCTGAATGGGTAGTTTATGTATACATACATGTTTATGGTGTGGAAGAACAAATGAAAGTGCACAGGGAAGGAGTTTTTAAAGGCCAATCTAATTCGCTGACATCACAGAGACTGCACATGCTATGAATACCGGATCAGAGCCAGCCAAATATGGGTGAAACCTACAAAGACAAGTATTAACAAATGGAGGGACCAGAGTATAATTATCTGTTTTTCAGTTCCTTCAGTGATGTTTAGTTCCCTAGTATTGTCAGGCCTATATGTTTTTTAAGACGTGTATGTCCCGGTTTTGTGTGAGTGTGTGTGTGTGTGTATACACATATAATAATGAAGCAGAACATAATCAAAACATTTACTGGGCCACTTATGCTCCAAGGCAAAAAAAAAAAATACACATTTTAAAAAAGGTACAAAAATAGTGTCTTAGTGAAGTGGGCAGTGAGGCTCATATATGGATCAGATGTGCCATTTAACCACATTTCCGGTGTGGTCGTGTGACACAGCTGCTTAAATGTCTCTCTACACTCGAAGTATAGCTGCGAAAGTGCCACCTGAAAAAAATGTTTATGGCCAGGGAGTTGGTAACAAGGGTCAGTTATTTTAACATCTGGGATTGTGCAAGGATGGCACTGCTTCAGTCGGTAAAAACGGTTTGTGGTGTTACCTGCCTTTGTAGAAACGTGCTTCAACACATTTTGCAATGCACCCTGCTCCGCTTCTTTGTAGTACTTCACAAAGTTAAAATATCTCCATGCTACTGAATTCCTTGGACCTTATTTTCAACAGTGAGCCTTGGGCTGTGTCCAGTGGGGTGTCATGTTCAATAACACCGTCATTCAAATTTTCTGTTGTCATTTTGTCTTTTAACATACTGGTGTGCACAGCTGCAGTAGCCCATACATTAGCACATGTGCTGCTTCCAGCTGTTCCTCCTACGCTCTGTGTCAGCCTAACCTGATGTGGCTCTAACTCTGTTTGCACATGATTGGTTCGGCACAGCACTATTCTTGCTGTCACTGGACTTTAGTGCTGCCTGTCAAAACAAGGATGGAACAAGTTCAGTCAACTTCATATTAATCATGTCTCATAAAGCCCTAGCAAGGAGATTTGTTAAATATGCTCTCAGAAATGTAGGGTAACTAAGTTCTGTATGTCTTCATCTAGAATATGGTCAATCAAGATGTTGGGGTTATCTTTTCTAACAAGGTCATGAAGGCAGTCATGTCAACACTCATGTTCGGAACAGCTTGATTGCAGTAGAAGATGTGGAGACGGTGCTGTTTCAAAGACAGAAAAATGAATCTGTTTATGATTTATACATGCTTGAAAGGCTGGAGCCTAACAGAGCACTCACGGGTTGAGAGGATACAACATGCTCAGCATTATCAGATGCTTTACAACTACAGACAGACAAACACAGAGTCAAATTACACCTTCAGGTTAAAAATCAGTTCACCTAGACAGCATGTCTTTGGGCATTGGAGCACCTGGGGAAACCCATGTAGAAACATTCATCCATCCATTTTTTTTCAGTTTATCCAATTCAAGGTTGCAGGCAGGGCTGGAGCCTATCCCAAGTGTCATGGTGCTGGAGGGAGGGTACACCCTGGACATGTCGCCAATCTATCACAGGTCTAACATATAGAGATAGACAAAGATTCACACATATGGTCAATTTAGAATCACCAAGTAACCAAACCCCCATGCATGTTTTTGGACTGTAGAAGGAAGTCAGAGTACCTGGAGGCAACAACACTAACCACCGTACCTCCGTTCCACCCAATCCACGGAGACGATAGGAGAAAATGAAAACTCGACTAGGCTTCAAGACAACAGACAGATTTTAACCCACGGCCCTTCATGAAATATGGCAATGGAGCTATTTTTCTGTTCAGTGCAAGAAAAGTAAACCTCTTCTATACATTGCTCAAGTGTTGTGTGCAATCAAATCAGGTACAGAAATAAAGTTAAATGACAGCATATGGGAAAATATGTGGGAATATAATCCTGGAACCTAAAAACTGAAGAAAGAGAAAGTTCAGAGACGAGTAACAGCAAAATAGGTTGAATACTGGTGGAACATTTGGATGTGTTATACGAGAAATGGCTAATGCAGCCTGGAGCCACCACCACCATCAACCAGAAATGAGAAGCAAGCCACAGAGGTCTGGTGAGTTCAGTTATTTTTAACTCCAAATGTGCTTTTTTTCTCCTTTCAAACCCACACTGATTCAAGTTATATCACTTGAGAGGAGCGATTAGATTTGTGTAGCCCCCATTGGAGTCATAGAAGTCTTTATGTGACTTTTTTTTTCTCCAATGGGACATTCAAGCAAATGTATGTGAACATTAAAACTTAATTAAATCATCAACACCAACAGCTCAGCACATTAGGAGGAGGTTGAGCTGGTGAAAGGGGCTGCAGCAGCAAAGAGTATTAGCATTAACGTATAAGCTTAACTACAAGGCTGCCCCATATGTATGGGGTAGATTTTAGAAGTCACCTGGTATCAAAATTGCTTACAGAGGAACCAGTGTTTTGTTTTTTTTACAGCTGATATTTTTTTACTTTGGAAAAAGCAAACTTGTTACACATATTATTCTTGGTGGTTCTGTCATAGTACGCCACAACAATGTGTCAGTGGCTGAATGTGCACAATACAAGGACCCTGAAACTGAAGCAGCTAAGTGGAATTCAGTCATCATTCACATTGGTATTCATACCTGTCCTTTTCCTGCTATGCTGGTATGTCAAAATATCTTTTGTGAAAAAGGCCAGTGGTGAAGGAAAGATAAAGCAGCTAATGTTAATGAACTGATGTAAGCATGACTTCAAGGCTCAGAACAGAAACCTGTTTTCAGCCAAGCTGGGGGGAAAAAAAGAGTGTGAAGATCCATATGGTGGGTGGGAATGGAACCAAAGTACTTCTCCACAGCTGCTTTATGCTGCATTCTTCAATTAATTAAATCTACAGCCATCTGAAGGCAGCAGTACATGTGTGCTGATAAATCTGCAGCATGAAAAGTTCAGCAAAAGCCTGCAGTGCACGACCAGTCACTGTGTTTACCTGTATTAAATCATGTGCGAAGGACAACAAGCTGCTACAAGTAACCCCAATCAATACTACTGTAATGGCCCACAGGATGGAAGGGCCTAAATGCAGGACAGTAAAAAAAAAAAAAATACACGGGAGGTCAGTAAGCAGGGCAAACAAATCAGACATGAAGGAGGCAAAAGGGCAAAATCAGGACCCAAGGTAAAAAAAAAAAAAAAAAAAAGAACAGAAAAAGGAACTAAAAGAAGCCAAAGAATAATACAAACAGGAGAACACAGAAATGTCTGTAAAGCTTCACGGCATAGCACTAAGATTATCTGGAAGGGAAAAAAGAATCAGGGCAGTAATAATGTGATGACTGATTAAATTATTGAAAACAAGTGACAGTAATTTAACAGGTGAGAAAAATTCAACGGATTTGCGCAGGCAGTTAAAGTTAAACCCACAGCTCAGAGGAACCGAACAGCAGGCCAAACTGCTGCTGCAGTTCCACAAACTTTTCAATAATGGAAATATAGTTACTTACAAAGAAAGAACACAAATAATGCAGATATTATGGTTAAAATTATGGTTAACAATGATGACAGATAGACAACGGGGAAAACAAACAAAGACAGGAAGTGAAACTCACTTGACCAAGAATTACAAAATAAAACAGGAATTCACAACCATGACAAGGACAGACATCTGCTTCATTACTTTTGATATGTAGTGAATAATGTATTGTCTCATATGACCTGATTAGTATCATGTGACCTGATTAATGAACCATCTATCCAAACTGATTTCATTAAACATTAGAATATTGTTCCAGTCCAAAGACTGGCTTTTTGGAAATTGACTAATAGCATCTAAAATATTTTTTCATGAAAACAAGTAGCAGTTCTCATGAAAATCGATTATTGTAATGTTCATGTGCAGCTTTCTACATATAGCAAGATAATGGTATGATTTAAACAAACGTGGTGGCATTTGATCTTTTTTATTATTGTAATAAAGACGACTCTCCAACTAAGCCTTTTATCTAGTTTAAGTAGTATAAATCCTTATACAACTGCAGACGAATTATTAACATTAATTTTAAATGTCTGCAAGTGTGAAAATGTTTGGGCACCACCCACATAGTCAAGAGATTTCACACATCTCTCCTATTTATTCAGTCATTATTGGCTGCCATTCAGTCACTGCTGTGAAGAGATATTCTCCCTCGTAATTCAAAACACTCTACACACAATAACACACAGGGCTTGTTAAGGTTACATCGCCCTCAATCACTCCAGAGCCAGCAGACTGTCAGGCTTGCAATATTAAACTTTAAATGCACACCTCCGGTCTTTAGCATCCTGGGGAGATATTATACCCGGTCTAATTCATGCATTTGTTTTCTTCATGTACACATTCATCTCCTTGGAATTCCACAAAATATTTGTCTTCAACGCTGTTCTGGTGTCATTATATACTCTGTCGTGCTTCTCACTGTGCTTGTATATCTTTTATTGTCTATTTAACCTTTACTTTCTCCCTTGTTTCAATCCTTTACTCACCTTTTTTAAAACCATGTGTAATCATTGAAAAAACAGATGGCTAAAGTAGACATTCTGTACTTAAGTAGAAGTAGAGATACTTGTGTTAAAAAATACTAGTAAAATTTGAAGTACTGATTCAACTTCTTTACTCAAGTAAAAATGAAAAAGTACAGGCTTTGAAATGTACTCAAAGTAAGAA
Source organism: Cichlasoma orientale (assembly GCA_034780415.1). NCBI lineage: Eukaryota > Metazoa > Chordata > Actinopteri > Cichliformes > Cichlidae > Cichlasoma > Cichlasoma orientale. The sequence continues at coordinate 897,413 of JAVDPK010002389.1, read as the reverse complement.
AATAAAGGTAGCTCTTTGGAGGACATTTCTAACAGCTATTTTTTGTGCAAAGCTAACTGAACCTCATGCTATATTAATGTAATAATAAAACAATATTATTACATGAGAATTTCAACTTTATTTCAATCTAAATTCTAATTCTAATGAATGCACTCAGCTTGAACAGAGTTATGTAAAACGTGTGCAGAGAGAAAAAGAGAGAGAATTTTGCTTTTCCTACATCGTAGATGGGTGACTCTGCCTCATCACCTAAGCAGAAAAATGATTATAATCAGCAGTTAAAGTGGGATTCAGCAAGTAGGGGGACCTTAAGATTGGTTGCAGTGGGGGAAAGAATCCCAACTCACAATAATTTCTATTGTGAGCTCCAGTAGATTTTCTTTGTGTGCGGGCTGTGATCAGCTGCTGCTGCTCTGAGGTTTCCTGCTCTTTGTGGATTTACACAGCTGAAATCAACAAGATGTAACCCAGTATTTCATGAGCTATCTTGGCTGATTTCCATCCTCTACACTTACAGTATGCTGTTTATACTGTCTTTATACTGACAGTATAAATATATTCAGTTGGTATAAAGGTTGAATTCAGTGAATGAATCTAAGCAGCATCTGCTTAAATTAATCTCTGCTACACTTGATGTAACCTAACAATGAGTATGAACACCACAGCCATGTGCACCAGCCCAGCAAAGAGCTTTACTGTAAATTCACCACAGTACAGCAAACTGGCCTGTTTATCCTGCACTAAACTGCAGTATTTTCATGCAGCCTCTGAATAACACAAAGTTGGTATACCTCAGTTTGTTTTGCAGGATGTTCCACAATATGAAAAAAACACAACTTCGCATCATATTTTAAAATGTAAGATTTAATTTTTCCAGTTTATCAGACGTCACTGAGCAGTCCTCACCTTTAAATCTAACCTCGCCTTTTGAAAATATAAGGAGTAGAAAGTACTGATATTTGTACAAAAATGTAGCCAGTAAAAGTAAAATGTTGTCAGAAAAATAAATACTCAAGTACAGATACCTGAAAAATCTACTTAAGTACAGTAACAAAGTATTTTTACTTCATTACTTCCCACCTCTTTCGAGAAATTTGCTTAAAGCAAACCTATTAATGTCTATTTACTCTTTTTTAATCATATGTATGCTGTTACTCTTTGTGGTGGAAATAAAAAAATAAATTCTGGTAAATTCAGCTAATGCCTGTGAGGAAAAAGCTCAGGCTGCAGATTCCTTATACATTTTGGTTTCAGACTCTCAGCTCTTTGTGATGAATCGTATGTGTAAGTTCAACAAGGGCGATCTGTAATTACTCATCTGTCTATTCTTTACATCACTTCATTTTTCCCACGCTGTCAAACTCATTACTGACATCATTACTCTGGTCCAATAATTTCCTTCCCCAACTTCCGCAAGTCAATCAACCTCTGTTCTATGTGCTTCAAATCTCAGGACTCTTCTGTTATTCTGCCTTTCAGGCTTTCATTTGTGCAATCCGCCTCCTCCCCATCTGCAAGCCTCCATATTCATCTTCACCACCACCGGGGTGGATCCTATCCTAATTCCTATCATTGCTGGACTCCATTCTGCTCTGATGGTTCATTGGAGTCTAATTGCCAAACACAGTAGTTTATTAATCAATTTTTGTATCTCAATAAATCCTGTTCAGTTCTTCTTCTAAATAATCTCTCCTTACTGAAATGTCGGTGAGAGGGGACATCCTTAATATGTCATCTCAGGCACATTTTTCTGGCTGTCAGCACAGCAGTTCCTCCCACTTGCTGTTTAAACCTTCTGTATGTGAGAGGCAGCCTATCAGAAGAAAGTTTGCAAGTTAAGCAAAGGTGCCCTTAAAGGGGAGGAGCCAAAGGCAAGTAGGGCGAGGAGTTTGTCTCAGGCAGAACTGTACCAATGGCTGTCATGGTCCTGGGTTCGTTACCTTTGATTTGGGTTTTGTGGACTTTGAGGGTTTTTTCTTTTTTAATTATTTGTTCTTGGCTCCTGGGTCATTGCCTCTGTGTTTTGAGTTCTTTTGGGGTTTTATTCCCAGTTTCTGTTTTCAGTGATCTGTGCTTTTGTTCTTGTAGTCATTGAGTATATTGTAATCCTCCTTTCAGTTTTTCTTGCCTTCCCTGTGTTTCCTCCTGTGCAGTTGTTCCCTTCTTCATTGTGCCTGCCTCCCTGTGTTGTGTCAAGTCTGTGTTTCTGTTTTCGTGTTTAATTCCTGTTTTACTTTGCCAGTCCCTTTGTGTGCTTTGTGCTCAGCTTTGCTTGTCTTGTTAGTTAGATTCAGCTCACCTGTTCTCCTCTGCTGTCGCCACTCTCCCTCGTTACCTCATGTGTATATTTTGCCTGTGTCCTCTGTTCTTTGTTGTGTCCTCATCTTTGGTTTGTCTCACACTGTGTGCTCTGTGTGTCCACGTTTCCACCTAGTTTCCTTGTTAGTATATCTCCAAGTCCAACAGCCCAGTCAGTATTTAGTTTATTTTCCCTGTGTGGTCCAGCAATCAAGCTGCATTTAAGTTCAGTCCTGTCTTCTGAGTCCTGGATTGGGGTGCTGTTCCTGCCTGCCACACAGCTGATCCTTGACAAAGGCCCAGACAAATAAGGATTCGTTTAAACTGTGAATAATGCAAATCTACTCTAGTAGACTCCCAAAATAAAAATATGAAACTAGAAGCCAGCATAAGTTCTCTTTAATGTTAACAACAGTAGCTGTAGATTAACAACTTAATGAAGTGAAAATGAGGCTTGAACTGTGAAGTAAGCTGATAAATTACTGTTAAATGACTATTATGATTGTGCAACAATTACTTTTATTCTCACTAAAGATTCAAAATGAACTATTGCCTTTTAGATTTTCATTTAACAGGTTGCAGTTTTGAAAATTAAGAGACTATCTGCTCGATGAATGCTGTTCTTTTATTACAGCATTCAACCAAACAGACCAATTTCAAGGTTTATGAGATACATTCATATGCCAGAAAAAAGTATACCCTGTACACCATTCCAAATTTTAGCATTTATGTTGTATTCTAAGCAAATAGGCAGGCATGCTTAATGCAGACTCGTGGGTCTAATGGGTGCTGACCTACAAAAACTCCAAAATAACAATGAAATCAAACATCCACAATCAAGTATATGATACTTTTATTGTTACACAGCAACATTTTACATCACAGCATGTAATATTAGAAGTATCATATACTTAATTGTGAGTCATGATCAATAATAATTTAAGTGTTTGTGTTAAACTGTTTAAGCATTTTAATTTCAAAGATTTTTTCATTTGCAGGTATCATTTCTGCTGGAGCCAAATCATAACAGTTGCCTCATGGCGCTTTATATTGTAAAGCAAAGACTCTACAATAAAAGAGAGAAAATCCCAACAATAAGACAACCCTCTATAAGCAAGCACATGGTGACAGTGGGAAGGAAAAACTCCCTTTTAACAGTAAGAAACCTGGCAGAACCAGGCTAAAGGAGGGGCAGTCATCTGCTGCAAACATTTGAGGGTGAGGGGAAGGAGATAGGGAAAAAAGCCATGCTTTGGAAGAGAGCCAGAGATTAGTACTGATTAAATGCAGAGAATGAAATGCAGAGAGTGAAAAGAAGTGAATGAGGAAGAAGCACTCAGTGCATCATGGGAAGCCCCCAACAGCCTAGACCTATTGCAGCGTAACTAAGGGAGGGTTCAGGGTCAACTGATCCAGCCTTAACAATAAGCTTGATCAAAAAATAAAGTTTTAAAGTTAATCGTAAAAGTAGAGAGGGTGTCTGTCTCTATGTCTTTAAGACATTCCTGCAGTTTAACTAACTGGCTTCATTGATAGATAAAGCTGGGTATCATCTGCGCAGCAACGAAAATGTATGCTGTGCTTTCTAATAATATTGCCTAAGGGAAGCTTGTATAATGTAAACAGAACTGGTCCTAGCACAGAACCCTGTGGAACTCCATAATTAACCATACTGTGTGAAGACGACTCCCCATTTACATGAACAAATTGGAGTCTATTAGATAGATATGATTCATACCACTGCAACACAGCACCTTTAATACCTACAGCATGCTCTAATCTCTGTGATAAAATATAATGGTCAGGACAAGCACAGAGGTAAGTCCACTGTCAAAGGCCGTAAGAAGATCATTTGTAACCTTCACTAATGTTGTTTCTGTATTGTGATGAATTTTGAAACCTGACTGTAACTCTTCAAATGAACCATTCCTCTGCAGATGATCAGCTGTTTTATAACTGCTCTTTCAAGAATGTTTGATGTGTGTGTGTGTGTGTGTGTGTGTGTGTGTGTGTGTGTGTGTGTGTGTGTGTGTGTGTGTGTGTGTGTGTGTGTACATAAGTGACTAGTTTGATATATGGACTGTGTTAAGTCTCTACAGCTGAAAAATGAAAGGAACTTTATTTGTCTCTTTTGTTGACTGGTTGATGCTTTAAGGTTCCGCAGTCAAAGCAAGTAAAATACAAATGCTATTCCTTTATCTTGTTTTAATGAGGCAGATCAAAATGTGATCAAACACTGTCTGCAATAAACTTTGAACCTTTGAAGAAAGGTCCTTCATGGGAGAAGTAGAATATATATTTATATATATGCATTTATGAGACAGATATGGAAAGGAGAGCGAGGAAGCTGTTCTTAAAAGTGTTGCCCGGGGCCTTTTATGCTACAAAGTCGATCCTCAAATCAAATATGATGGGCTTTGACTTCATCAGTTGGAAAAAGGGTGCATACAACACCCCCACAAGAGATAATAGGCAATCCAATATTTGTGCAGACATTCTCAACACATCAAACGTGTACACAGTTTGGTTAAAGATATTGTTTATACACTTGTAACACATAAAAACCACAAAGTAAAATCTTCACCCCTCGCACTGAAGATTTTAATTATTCCACAGAAGTCCGACAACATTTAGTGTTACTAATAAATATTTGAAAGTTGTTTTTCGACATTTTGCTCTTACAATCACACCAAGTTGGTACTGACAGCTACAAATATTGTTCTTTCCAAAGTGTAATCTTGTAGTACTGATGGCTAAAGCTGAGCTTTTTGAAAACACGAGCACATGAACCATTTCTGAGAACTCAACTTCTGCCCCGTGTTCTTCAAACATGCCTGGAAGCAAACAAGTTTGAAAACAGCACAAAACCACTTGGCAGGAAAGATGTTAAGTTGTCTTGGCTTAACATGCAGACATGAAGCTGAATGAACAGATTTTTGTGGCTAATTGGGGTGTGTGGGGGGGGTGTCACTGGAAAAAGTTGGAACACTGACAGTCAGGCACCTTAAGCTCTATGCATTTACAAATAGCAACAGGTCCAGCAAACCAAGAAACCTCAGCATTCTTAAGCAACTGATTCTGATGACCTCAAGTTCAACACCTTCCCTCGGTGATGGAAATATCAGCCTTTTTCATTTTTTAACTCCAATTTGGGGCAAGACAAGTTCAAGCAGTGAGCAATTGCTAAACTGGAAAATGTATTTCTGCTGTTTTCAACTCCAAGTAAACCTGTCACAATATAGAGTCATGTGACTCTTTAAGTTTGAAAGCATTGATCAGTGCAGCTTTAATGTTTTTCTACTGTGAGCCCAACCTGAAAGTATGGTCTCAGAAGCTTATGGAAACACCGCAGGCACCTTGAGGATGCAAACCAGCTGTGGCACACATAATAAAAGGACATCAAAAGGCAAAACATTTCTCATAAAAGCAGTTTGGTGTTTTTTTTTTTTCCCAAGCTCTAAAAAAGGAGCTGCAAAGAAGCAAAGAGATGGAGGAAATATCAAACTGTAGAAAAGAAACTTCAGAGAAACAGTGGACAGCATAAGAAAAACCCACTCCACATTCTTGCAAGAGAACAAATCCAGTGGAAAATAAAATAAAATAAATAAATACCACTGTAACAACAATTGATCCAACAACTGAAAAATGATTTTCATCTGTGCCACAGACATTCATGGTTGTCAAAAAAGCTCAACAAATCCATAAAACACTCCAAGAAAAATGAAACTATATATTAGTGACTGATTGCATGTTATTAGAAAAAAATAGAGTTGAGCTGAAAACTGAAGACAGAAAGGCTGAAAAAAATGAACAAATACATTGTTTTTGTGGGTGTTTTGGGGGATTATTAGGGTTTGCTTTCAGTCTGATATTGCCTCCAATGTTATGGCATGAAACTATTTTTTTTTTCTTTTGTTTGTTTTTGGTTTTTTTATGACACAACAATGCCAGGCGATTCACACAACCTGTTCAGGTGGACTGATTTACAAGTCTTAAATTTATTGTGAAAATAACAGCAGCAGTCATAATGTCAGATAAAGGTGATATTTTAGCAAACTGATAAGTTCAGTGCTGGCCACACTGTTATGATATGATATGAGTCTATTAAATTTGGGTAAGACTTCAAGTTCGATGCATGTACAATGAGAAAATCATACTTCCCGATGGCTACAATGCACAGCTGCAGTTCCTCCAATATTTGTTTTCATGCTATGTACTCCTTGGAGCGGTCATTAAGACAGCTGGATTTAACATCACACACATCATTGTGTTTTGCAGCCGGAACTCACTTAACTGTGTTCTTTTTCTGAAACCCTAACATTTTGTTTTGCCCACATAGAGACTACCATCTGTTCCTTTTAATTTTTTTTTTATTTTTTTTCATGCCGTGTTCCTATTGGTTGATTAATTTAATACCAAACTGTGGTAGGAGCATCACAGTGGTAATGCTGCCTATTGGTCTCATAACGCCTGCTTAATGTTTCAAATTACGTAATTTTTACTAATGTAAAAACATAAGACGGGGCCCTACCACAGCAGTTTTACAAAAAAAAATTTAATTTTACATTTCCAGTCTAAAATCATTTAATTTGATAACATATTATTATAAAAGTACCATGAGTTTGATATAAAGTTACATTGGTAAAATACATTCCTGCACACTTCAGTCCCAGTGACACCCTTAGGCAAAAATTGGTTCATCCTGAGAACAAAACAGCTATAAACACAAGCTGAACAATACTCTTACCCATACACAGGAGAGACCAAAAAGCCACACACAACATAGGACAGCCAGCTCATCAGGACAAGACTCAGCTTAAAGGAGAAGGTGCTCTCCCTTTTGAGGATTCTAATGTTCACATTTTGGACAAAGAACACAGTTTGAGAGAGGAGCAAAGGAAGCTGTCTGTGTCCACCGTAAACAGCCATCACTGAACAGAGGTGGTGGCCTGTGACACCAACTATCAGCCACCTATAATACAGTCTTGAGATCCCTTCCCAGGTGTTTCAACCCCCAATCACAATTGTGGCATTAATAACTCACATGATGATAGGGTGGGGAAATGCCTCACAGCTCACACCTTGACTCATGTAGTGCTTGTTTTATACTTGCGTGGGGGTAGCATGAAGGCAGTCCATCTACCTACAGAGTGTTTGTTGTCGATGAAGGCAGAGAATCGGTCTCTTGGTTGTGCTGTTGTTGGTCCATCAGCAAGCCGAGAAGAACAGGAAAGTTCTAACATACAAAGAACTAAAGTGAAACCAATTTTTAAAAACAAAAGTGTTCACTGTAGCCATCGTCTGTGCTTTTCATGCTGTTTTTGATCTTGTTTTTTTTATCATGCTTTTATTTTTTTCTCCAATTTCTGCCATTTGTCATCAGCATTCAGTCTATGCACGTTGTCATCCACGTCAAGCTACATGCTGTTATTTTGCAAGCATGTTTATGTAGGCTGCGTGCCCCTTTGCAGAAATTCTGCATATAGGCAGTTATCTACACAAAGAGACACAAATGCAGAACCATGAAATGGTCAGACCATTATAACATCCAACTTTAGAGGACCAGTTCTGAATCCAAACCCAGAGATATCACAATTCTTTCACACAGTTCTTTCTTTTTCCATCTATTGTATCGAACATCTATTGATTTGAAATCAGAGAATATGACACAGTTAAAGTGATTAGTATATATTTTTATAATAATGTATCTCATAAATATGAGTGAAATATTTTTTAAAAAATCTCGGTGATAACCAAATTTTTCATTCTTAATGCTGTCTTTGGTTTAATAAAGATTGTATGTTGATGGTGACAGAACTACAGAAAGAAAAAAAATCTCAGCTCAGCACTTTTTGCTCAGCTCTGCAAAGCCTTTTAGTATGTTTTGGATATCTTTTGGTTTTCTGGACCCTACGTCCATTCTAATCAGAGCTGTTTTCTGCTGCAGCAATCAAATGCCCTCATTGAAAAAGAAAACCTACTGTGCAGAGCATCAAACAACAGCAACAAGCTGAGGAATACCATTTAGCAGCTAAAGTGCTGGATATTTCCCTCAGGAGATGGTGGGAATTTAAACAGCTAGAGCTTAAAGGGGGTGTAATGGAGACCAGGGGTTCCATTACCTTTTGCCCACAGGGATTGTGTAATGGTTGTTTTAAATAAGTGACATAT
>JAVDPK010002389.1:843393-883548 GCA_034780415.1 Cichlasoma orientale | reverse complement strand
AAAATCCTCTGGCTTATTGAATAAAACCTACCTGTTGGATGAACCCTATTGGAGCCTCATGCCTTTAATTACATCAAGTGACCGCCGGCCAAACTGACAGGGGGACTGAATATTGGACTTCCATTTGCCAGATGGCGACCTTTAATAAATGAATGATAATGTTGCTCTGTTACTGCTGAATGTATAAAGTCTGAAAAGTTCACCAAAAAAGTGGTGATATGCTAATGCTGAGTTCATATCTTGTTTTCATGTCTTTCCTGACTCCAGAGACCAAAGCAAGAAAGCAAGAAAGCTATAATTACAGGTTGAAATTAAGCCACAGCATACTGTACATTGCAACCACTCCTGCAGACTTCAATTATTTATTGGATTAAGTGGATTCATGGCCTACTTTAAACCTTGGAAATATTATATTCTACATCAGATATTTGAACCTGTATTTCGACCATTTATTATGGTGACATTTGTATTTATTGTACAGAATTCTTTGTGCAAGCGCTGAGCAGAAGGCCGTGTTCTTGTCCTGTACAAAGTGACATTGCTCAGGCAAAGTAGTTGTCATGTTCGCTTTCTCTCTAGAAATATATAACCAATATGTTTTGAATTGAGTTTCTCAGTTGTTGACCATGTGCAGATGTACCAAGCCCAAGCTGTTTTGACCTTCAATTTTGTTTTTTCTAATTAGAGTCTGTTGGAAAGCTGAACTTCCATGACCAGTCTCCACGACAACCTCCACAGTGATGTACAAAATAGAGTGCATTAAATTACTGAAACGTGTATTGAAACAGGGCTTGTATAATCTGAGAACATTGGAATTAATTAGAGCCACAAATGCTTACTGTTACTCACTCAACCTAATTTATATTCAGACCAGATGGACACAATGTGTTTTAAGGCATCTATCTGTTCTTGTGAACCTGATTGATGCCCATATGACTGAAAAAAAGAAAAGCCATTAGGAGAGTCATATCCCACAGGCTCTTTTAATGGCCTGTTGTAAGCTTAGCTACAGGTCACTATTCAAGTCAAGACAAAATTCTAAGTGAGTGCGTTTCTTTCTAGACTGATGACTTGTCCTGCATTTAAAAGGCTCCCACACAATAGTATAAGTGCACAGTTAAATATTTTAGATTATTACACAGCTGCACCATATAAAGACTAATATTCTATTGATTTTCTGTCAGACTTGATAAGTAGCCTTAATTAAAAGGCATATAATTGAGACGGGGAATTCTTGTGCAGTGTCTAATCCATTTTGAAAAACTGACGTGCCCATGTTTTCAAATATAAAACACAAACAAAAGTATTTCAAAAATAACTGAAATTTGGCCAGTGTTAGTTTTAATTTTTTTCACATGAACGTGTCTGGTTTGTTATTTTCATATACTTTAAAAGTGCTCAACCATGTACCAAGTATCATAACATGTAATTACTGAGAGTGAAAGCAGTTAGTGGAAGTCAGTCAGGGTGTCATTTTGGTGGCTCTCTCTTAGGAACCAGAATTTTCCATAACTTCATCAGGCTGCTTTCCAGCTACTGGGCGATTGTAAGGTAGCCTGCATATTTGTGCATGTTCCGACCGAAGGAATTGGCTCAGTGGGACTTCTTTTGAGGCTATTTTCAGTAAAAAAAAAAAAAAAAAAAAGAAACAAACAAACACTGACAGATTAAACTCAAGGAAGATGACCATAATGGGCAGCATTTTTAAAAAACCAGCAACTGGAAGCAGAAGCTTAAAAAAAATAAGAAAAAATCTTCTCCATTGAAAGGACAAAAGATGTCAGACGAAGGCACTCAAATACTGAAATGTTGTTTCCCTCTGATCACAAATTGAACACTTGTCCTCTACAGTAGCACTGCTGACAGTAGCTACAGTTCTATGTACCACCCTCCACTCTAGGTCTGCGTGCCTCTTTGATAGAGGAAGTTTACACAAAGACCTTCAGACTGGTGTAATGTCAGCACTTAAACCCAGATAAGCCCTCCATGAAGCACCACTGCACCAATCTTTTTGTCTTTAACATCAGCCTACACAAGGTCTTTCCTAAGGAATAAAGAAGCACCTACAGAGTAGACTAAAGAGCCTGAGAAACCAGTAAAGTCAGGAAACAGTCTTATGGCAAGATTTGGATCACTAATGTCTGATAGCAAAATATGATTGCATTAATCAGTTTAAAAAGAACATTCATGCCCTTTCAAATCATATTTTGTGATGATTCAAACAATATGGATTGAACTCTCAGACATAAAGCCCAATCTGTATTGTCCTGAAGGACAGTCCACCAGTACTGAGAGGTGAGCTCTTCTGTCCTTCAGCGGAGTCCACATTGTAAAAACACATGGGGTAAAAGACTAGCAGAGAAAAGAGACATAAATTCCTAAAATCTATAAAAACAAAAAGCAAGAGAAAGAAAAACCAAGATCAATTTACCAAGTTATCTGAATAAACAGGACTGAACAGATGTGACCCTGATCACCTTCCTCTTCCATCTGGGAAGAAACAGGATGTTCTGAGGAAACAAGTGCGGCCTGTTCCAGAAGAAAACCACCAAAACTCTTTTCGCCATTAAACAGAAGAGAACCTGAACAATCAACGCAGGCCAGAATAAAGCAGGTCAACCAGGTTACTGATAACTCACAAAGCTAGGACGCTTTCTTTTATTAACATGACCTTTAAACCTTTTCTTAGTTTTTCTTCAAGAACTGTTTATTACCTAAAAAGACCTAATAAAAAAGACAAAGAGAAATTCTTCATCAGCTCTATTTTTAGTTTCAACCTTTTTCAGTAGACCAAATATCACCCCTGACCCACTTTACTGTTTGAAGAAAAGTTTAAAAATACCTAAGCTAATAGTCGACTGGCACAGTACTCAGGGTATTATAAATAGATCACTGTGATACATGTGTCAACATATCTTGTCTGTAAAGGTGTTTAAATTATTTAGAAATCTAAAAAATCTTGCTTATATTGCTTATAGTTATGATTGCAACAAAGGCTGCAATAAAATCCTCAACCACTGCAATGGATCACTGGAATCCTGGATTGTAGTCCTTGTGTGGCCAATAGCCTATCTGAGACACTCACCGTAGAAGAGAAGTTGCAAAGAGAGGTTTGGGGTTTTTAATCAAATCTAATAGTGTGATTAAAGTGCTAATAATCCTAGTAATGGGAAGTGTCACAGATGGAAGGACTGAACAAAATGTTTAGCCTAGATGCTTAAAGCAACCTATGACTCATCAAAGATATATCACATCACACAGCCTGGATTGTGTTCACATGCCAAAACTTGTACCACTTGTGGTTAAATTTAGACAACAAGTTATTTTTGTAGCAAAAAGTTAAACAGCTGTTTATTTACCAGTATGACAGATACAGAATCAAGTAATTTTTTCCATATTTTTTTACAATAACCTGCCAAACTGAAGCGGAATGCTCCCTGTTAGTTCTGTTTTTGATCTGTAACAACTCCCGGGGGAAACGTCTGGCTGTTTAGCTGCTAAATGCTCCACTATATTCACTAGCTAGACACTAACTGTCTGGCTGCTGTTTGCTGCTCAGTAGGTAGAGACCAGTAAATTTTACCACTAAAGAGTGAGCTGTAACGCTACAAAGCTCTGAAAAACCAAGGGGAGCTGTAGAGTCCTGTAATTATTTTTTTGCTGTTTAATCACAACAATTCTTTTCATAATGTCATTTGACGCATTGCTGTTATAAAAATATCATTAAAATCATAATGGCAGCTTTACAGTAACGTAGTAGTTTCAAATTATTCATGTATGAATATTATACAATTTCTGGAACACACACACAAAATGTGTGTTGGAATAACTGATAGCATTATTCATCTCTGCCAGATGCACATTGCCACAGGAAAATTGAGCATAGAGGGGTCTAATGATGAATACCACATTACACACACACTAGACTTGGCTGAAAAAGTGCAAAAAGTTTCATATCACTTGGAACTATCCTTCCTTATGCTTGCTTTCATTTGAAATAACATTAAATTGATCAGAGATGTCGAAATGACAATTAACGATCAATGATTAATCATAAATTATTTGTGATTTTAATGGAATATCTATAGCCCATTTTCAGCAACTATCACTCCTATGTTCCAGTGTTACATTGTGTTATCATGCAAGTTTATCATGTTCTGCTGGGGGATGTTTCTTTAAATACTTATTGTTCTACATGGTAGATTTTAAATTTATTTAGTTAAGTATCTCATGTTAAAATACAATCACAAGTCTTGTATGATAATCTGTGTGTGTGTGTGTGTGTGTGTGTCGGGGGGTGGTGGGGGTAACCATGCTGCATAGCTAAATTCTTACTGCTGTTGAAACAGGTTGTTAGGGCATGACACACTGAGAAAAGTTCTCCATAGGAATATCTTACAGGAAAAGAATCCTGGCATCCAAAAAAAAAAAAGAAAAAAAAGTCGGTATAAGTTATCTTAGGTCATTTAATATTCACTTTTTTTAAACAGGAATGTGATACCTATTGATTTGTTAAAAGAAGAAACTTGGAATTAAACTTCCATACTTTCCCTTTTCAAGAGTTGCGAGAGAAGTGCTTGTTTGTTTTTTAAATGAGTTATTTATTGATCAAGTACATCAAAAATACAGGACCCTTTTTTGCCGTTATGTATTCAATAATATTTGACCCTTAGTGGCTTAATGCAAAAAAAAAGTTTTTTGGTCAGATGACACTGCAGACCCTACAGTGACACAAATAAATACACACTATTTCTGGGGAATTTGTGCTCATGTTGTAACAGTTTTTTTTGTCTCCGATGCAAAGACACATTTCTATGTTCACATCAGATTTGATCAGACTTAAGAAACAAAAGACTTCTGTTTCACAGGCTGAGATGTGTAAAACTGGTGCAATGTGAATTTAACAAATAAGCAAATAACCACAATAAACATACCAATACAAACCACATGTCTATATTTCAACAGTTTACAGCTCAGTTGAGTAATTTGCGATCACTGGAGCTGAACGTTGACAAGCTGTCCAAAAAAGTACCCCACAGCACAGATGCTTAATCCTTTTGATTTATGCAGCAGTTTTGGCCAAACTTCACCTTTTTGAACCCCACTAGTATGCATGCTTTGCTCCTTTTGCATTTTTCCTCATACAAAAACATGGTTTACTTGATTGATACTTTATAGTTACAGAAAAACATGAGACAACTTTCATGAGTTAATTATAAACAGAAAAATGTGTTTCTTTTCCATAGGGGTGTCCATATCAAGCAAAAATAACCCTGTATTGCTGTTGGTTGTTTACTTAAGGAAACGATGAACGACATTGAAAATGCAGCTGTAACTGTGAGATGAATACTATAGGTGTGTGACTGCTACCCTGTTCCTCCTAGGCATCACTGCACACTGCTGCCACTGGCCTTTTAAGCTGATGCTTTCAATCCAAAGCCACACTGTCACTGCTTATCTCCACTTCAAATGTGTTTGTTTGCATGTGAGGCACATTCTTGCATTAATGAACACATGTGTGTGTGCATGTGTGTTTTCTGTTCGCCTGAATACAGGTTAAAATATGAAGATTCGTGCTTTATTGACCTTATGTATCTTTTTTTATTCATATTTATTCATGCATTACTGGGTTTAATCATTTGCACATATGTGCAAAAATATCGCTTGTAGCCCAAAGTGAAATAATAAGCACTTCACTGCACCCAGTGTACCATTAGCTTTATTTTAGCTCAAGTAAGATTGTAGAGAAAAATTACAGCAATTGCCTCGTTTAGTGTTTTCACAGTAGTCCATTTCCAGTGCTTTTTACCAAGAAGCTGCTGCATGTATATAACCTTTTATCTGCATATACAACATATAATGTTCTATTTAGGAAGCTAGGAAATGCTGTAGAGGTTTTATAGGGTCATCTAGATTTCCCAAATGAGCTGGAAGGTGCAAAAGCCAGGGGAGATTAACTGCATGATAAAAAAGATTTACCTAGACCTGGGTTTCTGCAGTGTGTGTGTGTGTGTGTGTGTGTGTGTGTGTGTGTGTGTGTTTATACCTCTGTTTGTAAGACGAAAAGATGCCCACAAAAAAATTACTAAAATTTCAATTAAAAGTGAGAAAAACATTAGTGTTGGATTACTTTAGGGCTTTCTTGGTTACATTTGAAACTCGGAATAAAAATTAATTAGGGTTAGCTTTGGGCTTTGTATTCAACAGTTACAAAAATATTAGGGGTTATGGTTGGCTGTGTTGTTTTCAGGTAGAAAAAAATACATTTCACTATATCCAGAGGAAAGGACGATTTAAAAAGGGATCTCTTCTTTGTCCTTCCTATTTCTATAAGACATAACTGAGCTAATTCTAACATCAGTACACTTCTCACATTCAGCTCCTGAGAAATAGCCTTCCTCTACTCTGAGCCTGGGTTCAAGATCTTAGAATTACCCCTTTTTCTGTCACAGCACTGATATTTGTCTGAAATAATCAGTTTTAGAGATAACAGTAAGGTCTGACAGAAAGCTTTATTGGCTTATATAAATATCAGAAATTTGTCTAAGGGATCAAATTCAAGTCTCAGGAGAAACAGGTCAGAATTCAGTTATCTCCAAACATGGTCTGTTTCTGATGAGACATGAAAAGACTCTTGTCAGGAGTAAAATTTTGTTTTGAGTAAAAAGGAAATAAGTCCCCATAAATATAGAAAAGCATATTAACACCACAGGACTGGGGGTGTTTGAGTGGGTGGGTAAACGTTTCAGTAACCTAAAAAAAAAATTCAGTCAAAATGTTCTAATGCATTTTTCAGCCTCATAGTGTTTATGTTAAGCATATGCATACTGCAGCATGTAGGGGAATCAAATTGCATATAAAGTGCTTCCATGTGTCAGAGCAATAAAACACAATTAGTTGTTTACCAGAAAGGGCATGACGATGCAATACACCAAGGTGTGTGGGTGTGTATATAGCGTATATGACAGCTGCTGTATTTCAGTCTCTCCTTATCTCAGTTAAGCCATATTTACTGTAAAGTCTGCTGAGTGCACTGGGATTACAGAAGCTGTTTAGTAACCTTTATCTTTTTAATCAGTTTGCAAGTCACCTCCCTGCCCTCAGTTGTGCCCTTGCTGTTGACGAGTTTAAAACTGTCAAGAGTTTCAGTGCTCTTTGTCTCTGCCCCCCCAAGGCCAGTCATTATGCCCATTTTGTCGCCTGTCGTCTCTCGTGTGCCGCCCTGCCGAATCCCAGTAGCAAATTGCTTAAAAACACTACATAAATAGGACAGGAGGAGAGGGAGCCTGTGGCCTCAAGTATTGTATTCAGGGTTATGATAACACTACATGAGGTTATTTTCAACATCATAACTCCTGATCAGAAATGAGGTCTTCAAAAGCAATACCACAACAAGAGAATTTGATAAAAGAGGTGCCAGTGGACAAAGATATGCAATGGAAAAAACAGTGAAGGGTATAGTGCATATACTATGTGTGTGTATGTGTGTAGCAGGTTATGGTGATCTACAGCGAGGCTCCTTACTTTCAGACACTCAGCACAGTGCATAGGGCAGCTCTGCTGATGGGAGAAGTGTATGACCGTTGACCCCGTTGGTGTTGTGGTAGTACAGTGTGTAGTCCTTTTGTTGTTAACTGGTCTCAGAAGCCCAGCTGTAGGGAAGTTACAGACCACTGGAAGTAGTATCTTGACCCTGGAAGTGATGACTACATTTACACATAGTAACTGCTGAAAGTAAAAAAAAGTTATTGTTTATTAATTCATATTTTATGGTGACGTCTTGGACTATCTGTAGTAATTGCTGTTCAGTATTTTAATACAATCCATTAGGCATTTGTTGAGAAATTTCAGTCTGTGTGAAAGCAGGGGACTTACTGCCTGGCTCAAGGGTGGGACCTCAGTAACCTTATCCCAAGCTGGGTAAACTAGTCCCTTGATGTCTCTCTCATTAGGGTCGTTGGAAGGTGAGGCCATGGAAAACTTTCAAACAGCCTCAAAGTGATTCTGGCAAACAATTGGGCAACTCAGCAGAGGAAAGCAGTGCTCTACTCACACATTGTGTAGTGTGGGTGGGGTGCTGTTGACTTCAACTGAGGCTACAGTCGGATGGTGAAAGGAATACTTCGTGAGTACTTAATCCCACTGACACGCCTTCTGTAGCAGAAGAAGAGTCTGGGGATGAGGGTCCATCCACCCACTGTTGCAGGCAGTTACGTCCGATTGTGTCTTTCTTCCCTCAGGCCCAACCGGTTGCCGCAGATGACTGCCCCTCCCTAAGCCTGGTTCTGCCGGAGGTTTCTTCCTGTAAAAAAGGAGTTTCTTTTTAGTCAGTTCACTTGGTACAACACATATAGTATGGGATATCATGCCCCTGCGTGTCCTGGCTGAGGACACCTCTATTCACGTCTTCAAGGTAGATGACCTGTGATGACATATGTGAGGCACCCACCCGCACAGACGGGTGACATTTGCGGAGAAAGTGCTGGGAAGAAAGGCTGTCACACGGCATGACCCTCTCCTCTCCAAGTCTGAGGCCCCAGCTTCATCCAGGTCCGAAGGCGAGGACTATCCGGTCGATATCCCCACAATTAACTGGGCGGACCACATGGAATACATTGATGGATTAGCCGAAGGTGAACCGGAACCATGGAAGAGTGCTGGCCAGTTTCAGCCTGAACTAGCTGCTTACCAGGATGATGATGACCTGCTGGGCATTGGCCTAGACTTGCTTGACAGAGGATGATATTGAGTCAGTACTGCTGTGGGTGTGTCACCAATGAAAGCGCAGCCTCCAGGTCAGGTTCCAAGCCAGTCAGCTTGGAGCAAAGGCCCAGCTGTGGGACTGAGTGGAGAAGGGCTCCAGCGGCAGGGAGACGTTGCTTCCCCCCATCTGTTGCCACCCAAAAGGTGCCACCTAATTTCTGTTCAGGTAGTCAGTCCTGGAAGGCGTTGTACTCTCCTAACACTGTCTCCCAAGCACAAATCCCCGGCACACATTTTTTTTTTTTTTTTTTTTTTTGTTGCCTCAGGTTGTTATTCCTGGTGTGGATGTGTTCAATGTTCAGGTGGCCAACTCAAGTGTTCCTGCTGTATTTCAGTGTTGTGCTCCAATAAAGGTGCCTCTAACAAAGTATTTGTTTTACATGTTCCCATGTTATGATCAATAAAAGAAAATGCATATTCTCAAACAATTGCAAATCCTCAGCCTGCAGGCCAAATGAGCCAGGTCAGGCAGGCGACTGTATGCTCACCGCCCTCAGTGGCACGCTTGCGCCCCCTCTCCGTGGGTTGTGAGAACCATTGCTACGGCTTACGGTTACAGTTCCAGGCCAGGCTGCCTCGTTTCCGTGGTCTAATGAGTTCTACCATAAGAAACAAAGCAGCAGCGATACTAAGGGAGGAAATAAGCACACTGTTGCAGAAAAAGAAAATATGAGTGATCCCCGTGTTTCCAAACAATATTACAGTTGTTGGGCATGATGGCATTTACAATTGCTGTAGCGCCACTCGGGCTGTTAAAGATGAGAGCATTTCAGCGCTGGACTCTCACCGCCTGTGTGTGTCGCGCCACCTCCGAAAGAGGCTGACGATAATGTCATCTTGCATGTTAGTGCTCTCCCCTTGGAGGGAGCCCGGGCTGCTACATCAGGACTCTCAGATTGGGATTGTTTCGCAAGTTGGTGTCCACAGATGCCTCCCTTATGGCATGTCCTATCTACAGGAAGCCTTAGGCCAGACCCAGGACACGCTGGAGAGATTATATCTTTCGGCTGGCCTGGGAACCCTCGGTGTCCCACCGGATGAGCTAGAGGAGGTGGCTGGCGAGAGAGAGGTCTGGGCTTCGCTGCTTAGGCTGCTGCTTCTGCGACCCGGCCTCGGATACGCGGAAGAAAATGGATCCATAGATGAGCAACTAAAATAATGAATTATATCTTCTAAAACAAACTGTAAAGCTGTGGGTGAAACATGACAAATCTCATATATTTTTGCACTTCATATCAACAATATATTTTGCTGTTGGTCTATTTTACCAATAACTAAATTAAAAAATTATTTTTTGGGGGCATTTTTGACTTCATCCATTAAACATTTCTGATAGAGTCATTCAATTAAGTCAGGTAAATTCGCATATTAAAATGCACTGCCACACTATGCTTATTTACATAATTAGAATACGTAAGCATATTCTTGATCTGATCTTTCTGTAAATGCATAAGTAAGTTGCTACCAGTGTTTGATTAGGGCATTGAAGTCCACTGTCAAATGCAGAAGGGGGATCTGAGGAAGATTATTCTGCAGCTCAAAAGACAAGTTACAGTCATTCAATTCTGAAGTGCAACATTTACGACACTGTTTTAATGAGCTACCCACAAAACATAGAGGCAAGGTGGATCATAAGGTGACGTAGTGAAACTGAACCAAAGTTATACTGAGGAGTTATGCAGTTGTCAGGGGAGAGTATGCGGAGCAGCTCAGCTTACATGAAAAAATACAAATAGAAATGTTCTACAGCATAACGTGCCTGCTTTTCTGTAGAGCAGAGACAGTCCATTAATCAAGTACACAGTTGAGATAAAATTAATTTGTAACTATAATTGATTAATTGTTTCAGGTCTTTGCCAAGCAAAAATTTGTAAGCTTCATTAGTTACAGCTGCTAAAATGTGAGGATTTGCAATTTTCTCCAACAGTGAATTGAATATTTGGTATTTTGGACTGCTGATCTTAACAAAATGACCAGTTTGAAGTCCGTCTGGCTCTGAGTTTTTTGAGAATTCATAAATGGTGCAATCAATTAATACACCAATCATGAAGATAATATAAACATGGCATTATATGTACATCTGAGAGACCTTGTATTCACATATAAATCCTCAGTTTAGAGCTGCAAAAACAGTATTTGGAGTAAAATTATAAATTAATATAGTTGATTTAGCAAGTTGCCAAAACAGTCTAATAAACTTGGCAAAATACTGTCTGCCATTGTTAAATACTGTTATTTCATTTCTGGAAGAAAAAATTAGGCTGCTACACTATTAGTTTTTTTGGTAATTATGCTCAGGCACTGAGAGCAATTTGTTAAGGTCTCAGGATACAAATTCCAGTCTAAGGCTTAGATCTGTCAAATACTATAGTGCAATGTGAAAACTTAAGTAATATATGCAAACAGGATTGCTAGCGTACTGAATGTAGTACCAAATGGGCATAAAAAATTTGAATGAACTGGTAATAGTGATTGATATTTGGTTGAAACCACATGTTGCTTTTTAGGTCTTGGTTGAAGAAAAGCAAGCTTGATGACACTCTCAACTAATAAATAAATAAATGGCCAAACATTTATCTTTACACCAAATTTTAGGATCACTATGTCGTGCACGAAATGTAAATATTGAATTATCTGGTTCTAGTAAATGATACATAGTTTAAAAAAATCTGTTATGGACTATGAATCAACAGTCTGTATGTCAGGCAGAAACAGAATTTCTCCTGGATCAA
Source organism: Cichlasoma orientale (assembly GCA_034780415.1). Taxonomy (NCBI): domain Eukaryota; kingdom Metazoa; phylum Chordata; class Actinopteri; order Cichliformes; family Cichlidae; genus Cichlasoma; species Cichlasoma orientale. The sequence continues at coordinate 872,053 of JAVDPK010002389.1, read as the reverse complement.
GTGATGATCCTCTGAGGCTGATCTTGATCCCTGACCTCCCTGCGGAGGAGGGACAAGTGGAAAAATTATCTCCCCTTTTGGCGATCAAGACACATTAGCTGAAACACACCCTGTCTGTAAATGTGCTCTGCATAGGAGCACACATCAGTCACGCGCCGCTCATTTCATTATTCCGCCTGCAGGGAAAGTCCCAAGGGGGATCACTTTCATCATAAACCACACACACCATCGACACCTCCACTCGCACGACTTGGCACACATATGCCCAAGTTCTGGTTTTTAAAAAAAAAAAAAAAAAGGAGAGAAATGGATAGAATCAAACAAATCTGCTTTTGTAGCATTTCCTCTTGGTATAATTGGCATTAGAACAAAGCTGTAGATGTATATTTAGTCTTATGATATACTATGATCCCATCTCTACCCATGTCTAAAAGCTTTGTTAATACATATTCTGGCTCCACTGCAAGTGTGTGCCTGCCTGGGGATTGCTTTCTAGATTTAGTTTGGCCCTCACCTAATCTCCTCCTCTGTGCTGTTGAACTGTTTCTAACCATCTCATCATTCTCGCTCTATTTCTCTTCATCTCTCTATTCCTGTCTGTCTCTCCATTTCTGACTGTGAATCCTTTTTTTTTTTTTACTTTCTGTGCGTGTGTTCCTCAGAAAAAGCCAGCAGAGGAGGAGGAGTGTGGCAGGACTATATGATTATTCATCTAGAGAAAGGCAGAGAGTTTTTTCCACTCACTCAGCCCACGGTCAGTTTGCCTATCTGTGATTAAATTCATCAGCACCCTCCCCTTCCTCTACACACTGACACATGACTCTCCTCAGAGAGTTGTCATTAGAGTTCTCTTCCTGCTGGAAAAAGACTCACACACAGAAACTTCCTGTGCACGAGGTCCATTTAAGTATACTTTCTTTCAGTTCCTGTAGAAGAGTAGCTTTGTGCTTAGTCCATAAACATCACTTGAATTAGATCTGTACATTTTTCCTCCTATTTATGCAAACTTGCAGACTGTGTTCCTCAATAGACCATTACGAACCAAATTGATATTATGCAAATAAGGACAGAAAAAGCATGCACAAGGGGTGCGAGTACTACTGGGATAGTCCAAGGCTGCCAGCAGTATGAATTAATTGTGTCCTAGCATGTGGGGCCGGAGGAAGCAACAGCAGGAGGGGGCTTTATCCCTCTCGGCACGGCCTGGAGCTCTGCTGGAGTTTTAGATCTGGTGATTAGGCTGTGAGGTCGAGCTACTCAGTGGAAATCTCCTCTGAATTCTGAGGAACCGCTGAAGGCATGTTCTTCATCACATCAGAAGAGGAGGGGAAAAAATGATTTTTTGCAACCCCACATTCAGCTGGCCAGCACACAAAAGATGAAGTCTTCAAGGTCCTTTGATTGGAATCCAGTTTCTCATTGAGACTTCTGATTGATGGATTTTAGGCAGGACTACTGCCTTTTGCACAGTTTTCTTGACTAAACTTTGTCACTGGTTGCATCCTTCCGCATGTCCATTGTGTCTCACTTTGTGATCCCAATTAGCTCTGCATTAAAATAATTTGTGTAATATTTGCACCGAATTGATTACCATTACAGAACATCTAACCAGACATCCTTAAATACTCCAATTTGTAGTATACTCACAAATCACCTGAAAAAAAACTGCTTCATATGCAAATTCCCTGGATACTCATATTGCAAGGGATAAAAATGCCCAAGGCTGTATTTCTACCGAAGGCACTGCATTATTCACAAGATAGTCTGCTGTGGATTTTGGTGAACAGCATGAAAACACTCTCCCATCTCTTACAGACAAGGTATAAATCTGACATGATACACCTACTCCTATCATTCAGCTCGGGCTGGTTGTTGTATAAAGAAAGCACGCTCTGTTTTCTCAACCAGCATGACAGACAGGTATTCATGTGTGAAAGCAAGTCTCGCACAAATGTTCACACCATTAATACATAGATGTTGAAATCAATAAAGTCTTGTTTTTCAGTGTACCGCACACGACAGCCCATTGTGTTGAGAAGTGAAAAACCCCTGAATAACAAACATGCAGCGATTAATCAAAAATATTTAGAAATGTATAGAAAACTGAAAGGAAATTAGAGCATCTTTTCATCATCCACGCAATTGCTTTGTGAAAGGGGAGCCGTGTGTACTCACAGGGGACCTTTGTACAACTATAACTCGAACACGATGCCTGTGCTCTCAACAGTTATGTGAGATGTTTGTCCATCTTTTTAAAATCACATGTTTGCAACGCTGCACACAAGAAAACAAATAACAACAAAGACTAGTGTTAGTACAGCAAATTGACTGAACCCACAGAAATCTTTTCCATCATAAGAGATAAAGGGATTTTCTGTTTTTGCCTCTTCATTCACAGACACCCACACTACAATCGCAGAGAAGCTGCCATTCAAGTCAGTGATTTGGGGTTCATGGAACTGCCCTAAAGCAGCGCAACACGTGGACAGGAGGAGCCAGAGATCAAACCACTGTATTCCAGAGCACAAGGCCCATGCCTGTTAAGTGTTGTACTGAATGTTCAGTCAGGGTCTGAAATCCCCTTCCATAATACCTATCTTACGTGGGAATTAGCGGGATTATGTTCAAATAATTTGCAACTCTCTAAAATCAACACTTCAATGTTTACTTCATGACTACTTTTATCACTTTGCATGTATACAAAAGAGTAAAAATAAGCCTTCACCATAACTGTTTATCTTTGAAGTCTGTGGCCCAATCACCACTTCCCACAGTGATTATCGTGCAGGATCTCGTTGCTATGGACACTACATACTCAGCTGGGCAATACGTGAATTTCATCAGGGTTACTGCCATCTCAAATCAAACACAGCAAGCTGCGCAATTAACCAAAATGACAACCTCCCCATTTAACTGTGATTTTGATGCTAACTGATCCAGTTTATGAACATTAAAAACTCTTCCAGCTGGCTATTCATAATGTGAAATTCTTCGACAGTGACATCAGTAATTTACACAATGTCAAAAACGTTGTTGCTGAGGTTAGCTAACTAGTACATTGCCATCATCAGAGCAAATGACAGTGTGCTAGCTAGCTACGATTTCTATTAACTAAAACTTTATAGTGGCCCTACACTTTCGGCTACATAGCTAAGATGGCATCCATTGATAGGTGAGAAATCTATAGCATTTTATACCATTTTTGACCGACCTCTCTGATGGAAGATTAAACATTCTCCAGATGTACCAGGCAAGTTATTGTATTATGCAGAAATTCAGTCTGATCGTTAGAAAATTTTATTGTCAAGAACTGGAACATTCAATGCAAACAAAAAAGCCCCAAAATTGCACTGACAGCTTCATAAAAGTAACGATTTTATGCTTCCTAAAAAATATAATTACAAATTAAATAGCTTTGGTTTAGGTTTAGGGTTTGAGGTGCCAAATCCCAGATGGCACACACATTTAGGTCTGATGTGGGCTACTTATGGACCTTATGACTCAGGTTGATGTTGCCAAAAGTCATGAACCTGGCTTGTCATGAGTTCCAGCAAGTGTTGGATGGACTAAATGCCATAAAATAGACTTATGGCTGAGCTGCAATAGGCAAACTCACCTTGAATCTTAGGAAACCTTAATAGCTTTTTTTTTTTAGGTTTTTCTTCAGGAGAAAGGAAACTTACACTGAATACAATAACAGTGTTAAATGTTTCAGTGAAATGTAACCAAATCTTACATAATCCTCAGATATGTTTAGCAGCGCCCACTAAAATCTGACTGACATTTGTTGGTCTTCAGCCACCCACCTACAGATTTAGAATAAGACATTTAATGAGATATTAGGCTTGTCAATATCACCAGTGTACTGTGGTTGTAAAAGCAAAAGTACTTGAAAGTACAAAGCTAAATCCCAAATGCCTGCCATCTGTTTAGTGCAAAAAAATATATATATATATCTTTTCCTAATACCACTGCCAATCTAATAACTGCCATGCACATCTCGAACATTTCCATGTCTATTTTCAGGTATGACAGGCATGCTGCAAAACATCCATGACTTAAAAATGAGCTGCTTCTAATCTCCTCTTTCTTTCAAGGTGCTGCTCTTGAAGCACTTCCTGTAGCTCCAGCACAGCAGTTAAATCCTTCACTGGGAATTCTTTAATTGCATCACACAGCAATCATGACACACTCCAAGCCCCTTGGGAAGATGAGCGTTTCTTCCTATTCATGTCAATCAAATTTGCTGTGCTTAACCTCTGTTACCTGTCACTCATCTGATTAAACACAGCAAGTGATGAGTAATGTCGTCAGGGCAACTGTTGCTGAGTGTAACAGTTTTCAATAAAGATTCCTAATTATTTGCCGCACTTTCATCGTAATGTATGCGATGATGTCAGTTTTACCTTGACATGCTGAGCGAAAATATGAATGTAGCCACATAACCGGTATGTTCCTATAATGGTATAGAAGGTTCATCAAATAAATTAACTGGGTTGAGTTTTCTGAAACTAATTATTTTCTGTTCCTTTTAGTTTTTTTCTTTTTGTCTCACTTAATTTATTTGTAAAAACAATTTGAACTGCTGCTATGTATGCGATGAAAAAAAAAACTGCCTGAAATAAAACCATTAGAAGTATTAATAGAATTATATTCTAATGTGCAATGAGAAAACTAAAGAAAACCTTTATTTCCTCACACCATGTGCTTCCAGATGATAAATCATTAAAGTGCTGAGAAACAGTGGAAGTTTTGTCGAAACTGTGCCAACTCCATCTACAAAATAGACCTCGAGGTTATCCTGTTTCTTTGTCAAAATACCGAAAAGTTCTAAGTTCAAGCGCTGCAATAAACAGTATATCAAGATGAAACTAAGTCTTGGTGCTTTCTAAGGAAGTGCTGCAGAGTAAGTCTGACAGTATAAATAATATATATTGCTGCCAGTTTACAGAGCAAAAAACAAAAAGCTGCATCATTTCTGTAAAGTATGCATTACAGCAGAGTTTATTGTGAAGAACTACCACGAAACATCACTTCATGAATTTCTGACTTTCTAGGAAGACAACTCAAAATAATGTCTCTCTTCGTATTTGGAAGTATCCAAACTCCCCTGCCATTCTTAAATTTGCTAACTCCAGAAATTGTCCTCACAGCGCTGATCTATCTTCACTCACTTACAGCAGCTGTTGCTAGGTAACAGCTCACGCCTGCATGTGCTTATTAAGTTTTATATCAAAACTACATTAAATAGTCAATGAATCAAAATGAAACGGAAGTGCCGAGGAATAGTTATGTTGAAAGTCTCGGTCTAATGCAAGTCACTGTCTCTAGTTTAGTAGTTTAATATGTTGAAAATAAGAGTTAACCACACCACTGTATTATTTAGTAATCGGTTAGGCATGTAAGGCCTCAATCTTCAGGCGTATCATTCTTCCTGTCCCCTTATATGACCCAGAAACCCATGGCTGAACTGCTCACAGTAAATATGCTGCTCTGGAACCAAAACCTAGAGGGCATTTCTAATTAGGTAAGGAAACAGCACTACACTGTGAGTAGAGGTTGGGATGAGAGGGAGAATACTGGAGGAAGTGAGGAGAAGGGGGTTGATTGGGAAATGAAGAGAGAGGAAGCAGATAGCAGGAGAGAGGTGGGAAGAGAGGGAAGACGGAAGGAAAAACTGTGCAAGATGACAGGAAGACTGGGGACTTATCCATTAATTATGACACAATTGAGGCTGTCATAGATGCAGCATGCAGGGAAAGAGTTGGTGATATGACAAGGAGATTGGAGCAGATGAAGAATATGGAGATTTGTACGTGGATGGAGATTTGCACACACAAACAGAAACAGATTGTGTAGAAAAAACAACTGAAAAAGGACTGAGGGCATGAAAATGATGGAGGGAACACAATCCCCCCCACACTCAGAGACCTCTTAAACATGATCCAAGGTAGCAGCAGGGCCACGTTCTAGCAACCTTGTGCCTACATACCTGACTGTCAACCTGCCAGCCCTGGATATCCCATGGATGATGTTCCAGAGGGGCCAGGCTCCGTGCCGACACATTCCAACACAGAAGCCCTTTCAGTAGGCATGAGACGGCATTGATGTGGCCAGGGACCAGCCTGGGTCAGCCAGCACTGCAGAACTAATACGTGCCTAGACTTTTACCACAAAACCCCTCAGGCCCCGCAGTCAATGAGCCCAGAGATTGCTGTGCCGCTTTCACTTTGGGAGCCCCAGATCTGAGACTGAAGAGGTGAGACCACGGTGTCTTGGAATGAGAAGTAAAACAAACAGACGTTTTAGCACAGGATATGGTTTGCTGCTTCTATGTCTTACTAGCCCCTGATGTGTATTCAACATTAGCAGCAACACAACACAGCAGCATACTGTATCCTCCCTCTATCAACCACAGCTAAGAATATTCTTACTATGAAACTAAAATCAAAGTCTTTCAAAAGCATTTCTCTGTCTGTATCTATTTGCAATCCGCACAGGCAGTACAAGCCTTTCCAAATCATACTTGCAAATGATTTATGGGAGGACTGGTAAGTGAGTTCACAGGGATGTTTGCAGGTATTCTGGGGACCTGGCTGAATCAAATGAAAACAAATGATGGTAACACTTTAGATTACAGTCTGCAAACTACAAGTAATTACACTACTATTGTGCACCGGTATAGTACAGTAACAATACATATATGTAGGTACTGGGGGGATATTTTGAAGTTAACACTTACTGGGTACATATTCTGCGTTTGTATACCCTACTGAGCAATAATCTGGACGTCTGGGAGTATCTTAGAGATAATTTATGATTACTGGGCACCTTTCTGTTACTATTACAGTATGACATAAAACCTCCAAAACCTCCGGCAAGATGAAGTGATGACTTCTGCATTGCTGCAGTTTTTATCCTTTGAAAACCATCCTCACCAGTAGACTTCATTACTGGGTATTCATTTATGTCCTCGTGGGTCCACCTGCCAATGATAGACAAAATTCACCAACCCTAGATGTCACTCACTAGTCTTTCTGTCAGAACACAAGCTGACAACTTTGAAGTTGTTAAAATGATGAAAGTCTTCTCTCCGGCAATCATGTTCATCCAGCTCTACAGCTCCTCGAGGTGCAGCCTTAACTTTTTTTTTCCCCTCAGCTCTGTGCAAGGAAATAAATCCCATCCCAGGAAGAAACACAAATATAGCAATATAAAACACAAGGTGTGAGTCACAATATATATATATATAGTGCACAGCCCCATTCCCCAAACAGTTGTGCTGTGTGAAATTTAAATATATATAAGATTTGCACATCATTTAAACCTTATGTTCTAATTGAAAATACCACAGAGAAAACATATAACACGCTGAAAGTAAAATTCCATCGCTTGTTGAAAAATGTACATTTATTTTGAACTTGATGTCAACAACACGTTTCAAAAAAGTCAGGTTAGGGCATGTTTACCACTGCATTGCATCATCTCTTCTTTCAGCAACACTCTCTAAGTGTTTGGGAACTGAGGAGACCAATTGCTGTAGTTTTGAAAGTGAAATGTTTTCCCCAGCCATCGGATGGTGGCTTTTGAACTGTGCACTGATAATAAGCGGGATGGTCCCTTTGCTCTTTTGCCAGCAGGACGCATCATCCATGGTTTCTAAAAAGAATTTTTACATTTTGATTGGTCAGACCGCAGGACCGCAGGAGGTTTAGCTTGCATTTGTGGATGCAACAAAGAACTGTGTTCACTGACAATGGTTTTTGAACCGCGCCTGAACCCTGCAGTGATTTTCACATCAGAACTGTGACTGTTTTTACTGCAATTCTGCCTGACAGCTATGTGGTTTTGGCCGTGTGCCTTACATACAGAGATTTTTCCAGATTTTTAAATTTTTTTTATGATATTAGGTACTGTAGATGATGAAATCACCAGCTACTTTGCAATTTTAGATTAAAAAAAATGTTATTCTTAAATTGTTAAAAGCCACTAAACATTTTTACTTCTAAAAGACAGTTGGAATGTTGTTTTTTTAATACACAATCAACCTAATTAGTTATGTTCCAGGTTTAGGTGTGTGGGTTTTTGTTTTTTTCACATAACAGTTGCAGTCTTTTGTTGTCACTGCCTCAAAATTTTAAAAACATGTTAATTAGAATTAGTAATGAGATTCATTTGACGCAAACAGCTGGCTCATATTAGCTTATTTTAGATGTGCTTTTTTTAATATGATCAGTTTTAAAATTTGATAATACGTTTTTATTAAAAAATTTGCAAATCACTCTATACCAATTTTATTCAGATTTCCCCTCATATTACCGACTTTTTTGGAAATGAAGCTGCAGAACTTGGAGCCAGTAGCTTTTTCAGTGTGTTTTAAGAAAACCGTGGGCTGTAGTTCTTCTAGGAGTTCTTTGAATTAGTGCAAGGTGTACTAAAGTTTGTTTTTTATTATGGTAATTTTAAAAATATATAATGATGCTTTTTTCCTAAAATATATATATTGAAAAAATCAGCATTATCTCTCATAACTTTTTATCTGCTTCAGAAGGAGAAAGACACAAATTTAATTAACTTCACTGTGAGTGGGAAAACAGTTTCAGATGCAGTATATATCTGAACTCACAGAAAGAAGCGATCCATATATTTACATGAAGCCTCAATTTATCTCTGATTACAACTGAAACTTCTTTTGGCTGGTCCCTTATTTACACCACAATGGCTAAATCTGTATGTTTGTTTTAGTGGATTTTTATGGCAGATGCTCTTCCTGACTCAACCCTCCCGGGGGTTTGTGTCTCCTCCCCATCTCAAACTGGGGATCATTTGTATGCACGGCAAATGTGTTAACCGATAAACTATGGAGCCATATCCCTAAGACGAATGGCAGCAAAGTTTTAGTTTCATTGTATGACAAAAAAAATTGTTTGCCATGAACTTAGTGATGGATTTAAAAAAAAAATGTAAATGTTACATGTTGTTTGATGAATCAGGCACTGATGATAAACTGCTGTAATGTGATGTATCCCTATATACTGTATAGGCATATTTTCATACTAAAATTGAGTTTGAGAAACACAGGCCTGCTAAATATTAATACATTTTGTCTGCGTTCCATCAAGATTACTGATCAATAAATTGAACACACCTTGTAATAACAGAGCAAGTACCCAGCAGTTTAAAAAAGCACAGTGTTGGATCTTAAATTGTTGCTGTCTTATAATGTACTTATACATAGTTAATACAAAAATGATCCTCTTTTATGAGCAGGGTAAATTCTGTATTTTTTGTACTGTAATCTAAATTTGCACACGAATGTTTTATGAAAAATCCAGTGATTACAACCATTTCAGAGATTTAAGTCAAGGTAATTAAGACCCTGAAACCAATATTACTTTGTAGTGGAGGTGCTGTGCAGGTGACAAAAATGTCTAACATGATAACCTCCAGTGTAAAAGACAAAAATCCTGCCTCAGTTTCACTGCTGATGATACCCGCTCTTTTTTTTTCTTTCTTTTTTTTGCACCTTTCAAAGCTGGTGCGCATTCTTGGAAATACAGAGGTTTCCACTTAAAATGAGCAGAGCTCTAATCAGCTACAGCAAATTAAAATGTCTGTGTGTGCAGGGACTGCTAAACTAAGAGCTAGAGTTGGATTTTAAATACAGGAAATCCATTAAAAAAAATAGAAGGTAAACTCTATTTTGGTTAAATGTTTACAAAATAGTAAATATGTTTTTAAAAATAATTATTTCTTATTATATATAGTTATTTCTTCCAACTTTAAAAAAAATTGGTATGAATTTCTGTCATATTTAATCATAAATACTTAATTTGGTAGTAAATCCTTCTGAGCACTGAGAAAGTCTCAGTTTTACTTAGTTAAAGCTCGTTGAACGGAAGTGTTGATGCAAGCTGTTGTGCCATTCAATTTCAATATGCCAAAAATATTTATCAGGATGTGTGGAGTGTAAAGGTTAGGACCCAAAAACAGCAGGGTCAGAGCTTTTAATGCTGCACATAAACGAAGTCCAAGGGTGCCAAAAGATATCCAAAAAGCACAAAGCGTGAGGAAAAACACAGAGGGGTACACTGCAAAGCAAGATCAATGGCTTAGTGAACAGTGTTGAGCTTAAAGTCAGAGTTTTCAGGGTCACTGAGGTCACTCTCTTTTTACCTAGCTAAATCACCATGGTAACTTATGCTGAACACATAACCTGAGCTGAAGGAAGGCATGTTTAAGGTTTTGGTTTGAAACCAGCTGGAAGCGACACATTTTCACTGATTCTTTATTTACAGCATGTCTTAACTGCAATATAGATTCTCTGCCGGGTAAATACATTTTATGTTTGTGATGTTTGTATTTTTAAGTCATACCTTACTAACAATCATGCATGATGCCCAGCTGTAGCTACAGCAGTGCAAACTGTGCGTCACATGTCACTGGAATGTGCATACTGTGATTTGGTGATGCAGAAACTGCATAAATCTTTTTATACTTGCAGTAATCTGCTGTTAAGTTTCTTTTTAACTGCTGAAACTGCAGCTACTAGAACACAGAACACACACCAAGAACACCTGATCAATCAATAACATTAATTTCACTTTGATCTGCCGACAAGCTAAAATGATTCCCCCGTCTCTTTTATTAGGCTGGAGGACAGTAACCTTTCATGTTTAAATGTATCCAGTTTAAAGTTTAAAGCTCTAATTTGCAGCCGTCGCCTTAGAAATGAGCATCAGCACTGAGAGCTCAGTCAGCATTAAAATGATTGGCTCAAAATAAAATGTTTATTTTACTGCTCTGTGCAATAAATCCCAAGATTAATGATTTTCTGTTACATTAATCCCATCTCATTTGCAGCTGTGTTACATTTTACTGTTGTACACGATATTGCCATAAGTATTCACTCACCCATCCAAATTATTGAATTCAACTGTTCCAATCAATTCCATGGCCACAGGTGTATAAAATCAAGCACCTAGGCATTCAGACTGCTTCTGCAAACATTTGTGAAAGAATGGGTTGTTCTCGGGAGTTCAGTGAATTCCACTGTTCTACCGTCACAGGATGGCACCTGTGCAACAAGTCCAGTTGTGAAATTTCCTCGCTACTAAATGTTCCACAGTTAGCTGTCATTGGTATTATAATAAAGTGGAAGCGTTTAGGAACGACAGCAAATCTGCCACGAAGTGGTATGCCCGTTTCATGCGGCCTTCAGATTAGCTCAAGAACAGTGCTCAGAGAGCTTCATGGAATCAGTTTCTATGGCCAAGCAGCTGCATCCAAGCCTTAATCACCAAGCGCAATGCAAAGTGTTGGATGTGGTGGTGTGAAGCACGCTGCCACTGGATTCTAGAGCCCTGGAAACATGTTCGCTAGAGTGACAAATCACGCTTCTCTGTCTGGCAATCCGATGGACAAGTCTGGGTTTGGCAGATGCCAGGAGAATGGTCTGACTGCATTATGCCAAGTGTAAAGTTTAGTGGAGGGGGGGGATTATGGTGTGGGGTTGATTTTCAGGAGTTGGACTCATCCCCTTAGTTCCAGTAAAAGGATGATTCAGCATATCATGACATTTTGGACAATTTCATGCTCCCAACTTTGTGGGAACAGTTTGGGAAAAGTTGATAACCGCCGTCATAATACCCATTATCTCTGACCTGTGGTTTAAGGTTTTGTAAAGCCAATTAACACAAAGAAAACATGGCTGTGTTGAACCTGCCTCATAGTATACCCCTAAGGTCATCTTCAGAGTACTGGTTTCTAAGCTGGAAGCACCATATTTTTTTATTTTTGCTTCTTAATGCATATTTTAAATGCTATATAGATTCTCTTCTGCAGAAACAAGTTTTACAAATGTGTCAGAGCTGCATAAACTCTGCATCAGAGAAATTCACATGTATTCTGTTGGCGATGCAGAACTTGTATATAGTAAATGTTTTCATGTTTGATCCTAATCTGCTGCCAAGTCAGTTTGGAATTACAGCTGAATACAGATTAAAGGTTTACCAGTTTGTTTGTTGGATATTTAAAACCAAAAATATTGTGTTAGTAAAATTTATTTCACTTTGATCTGGCAACAAACTAAGGAGATTTCACCATCTTAAGGCTATGAGAGAGAGTCAGATCTAACTGTACTGAATAGCTTTTAATGTTTAAATAGATCAGCCTTAACATTTCAGAGCTCTGATGCAGGTGTAACATTAGAAACAAATTGCAGCATCAAGCAGTAAAATATATTTATTAACTCATATGATTAATTTAAATTTTATGCCATTTGCTCTTTTTGTAACAGTGTGAAATTTCATCATTGTATGATTGTTCTTATTAGATCTCTATCACCTGCTCCTCTGAATACTGAGTTTATTTATTTTGGGCAGAAGAAGAGTCAAATGACACATCAATTGGCCCCTTTCACATGAGCGTGCACACAGCCTGGCAGAAAGCCTGTGTTAACAAGGAATGCTGAAAACCAGAGTTCTGACACCCATGACCTCAGACTGGGGTTTTAGGTTTTATCAATCCAACAGCAAAAGCTTGCATCATTGTACAACCCTCTGGGCCACACATGCAGAACAAATTCAAGAAACAGACACTGTGACAAAGATTAAGGTGACAAAAGGACTGTTTACACACAGAGGGCTGATTAGGGAATGACCAACAAAAGGGTAACAAGACAAAGGTGAAAGCAATCACACACAGGTGAAGGAAGTCAAGACAAGCAGGGGAGACAGGAAGCAAATCTAAATAGGACAAAACCGTTTAAGTGAAAACAGAAAGCAAGTGAAAGACAAATACTACAACACCGAGACAAAGAGCCCCACATTTCCATGAAGACAAAAACAAAGGAACATTAAAGGACAAATGCAAAACAGAAGGATGAGACAGGGGAAGGAACAATTCAGAAAACAAAGGAACATTAAAGGACAAATGCAAAACAGAAGGATGAGACAGGGGAAGGAACAATTCAGGAACAATTCAGAAAACACTAAAGGAACTAAACACATGGGAAACAGCGAACTCAAAATAGAAACTGAAGCGAAATAAAGACCAAAACTACACTAGAACAGGTCATCATAAACAGGCATCCACAGGTTAGAATTAATACTTAAGGATAAAACACAGGATTGTGAAATAGAAACTAATTAGGGAAGTCATGTAGTAAAGACAGAACTCAAAGACTCAAGTGTATCACAAGGACTTAAACTCACTATTAGAATATGAAAAAAAAAATCAAAACCCAAAAAACCCAAACTACCAAATCAACAATGAAGCTTCAAACACTTGGAATAACAATAAAATGTCAACAGAGGCCTAAACTCAAAAATATTCACAAACCCCTAAAACAACCATGATGTTACTTTATTTTGTTTAGAATACATTAATTTTTTTTAAATTGGAAAGTCTCATGCACTTTAGTTTAGCTGGGGAAAAAAAGCTGGTTTCAGATAGCAGCAAGGCAGGTACTTATGTTTCATTAGACTCTGATTCACTTCTATCATAAGATCAAAGTATCCCACATATCCAGGTCAATTTGATGATAGATTCATCAGAGCCGGCGTGTTTGATTGAACGTCCTAAAGCTTCTCGAACCCAATTCTGCGCTCCAGCATAAAGTGAACGTATCAGAGTGTCTCTCTCTCTCTCCCCTCACAGTCAAATCCCAGTTTACTGCAGGGTGGATATCATCATCAGTGCATCTGAAGCATAAACATGAAAGCTGATTTTCTTCCCTTCCCTGATGGCCATTGAGTTCCTTTGTTTTCTGAGAGCACAATATATTTCAAAGGCCCTGTGAGGTTGAATACTATTTTGGTCGTAGTAAAAGATGGCTCCAGGTGAGGCCCAGACTCACAGAGAGCTGCTGTGATAGGCATACTGAGTGACAGAACACCAATAAAGCATGAAGAGACAGGGGGAGGGGGGGTGAAGGCGGGATGAAAAGAAAATTAATGAGAGGTTTAAAATTAAATAATGAACATGTGAAAAGAAATGGCATGCAGCCAAAAATAACAATCCAACAATACATCTTGATTGTGAGCCTGTTAGGAATGTTAACATCGTAAGAATAAAGTGCACAAAACCCAGAACAGTCGCAAGCAAGAAAAAACAATCAGGAACTAATTTGTTGGCTTGGTAGAACAATGCATACTGAAGGGAGCAAAGAAATTTAGTAACAGTGAGGCAGGCAGTAATGGTGCATTTCTTAAAAATCCAGCGTGATGTATTACTTTATTTAAGGAGGCACAAAAATAGGAGTTATCGCTAATAAGGATGTCATGATTGATTATTCGTCATGTGCCATTTAGCAGCTGACTCAGAGCTTATTAGGAAGGATTAATTAAGAAAGTACTCGGTGTGCCGATTCATGAAAATTGGGGATTAGAAATGTGTTGAGCTTCTAACAATCTGTTTTCAAATAACTTAAATGTTGACTATATTACAGACTTTACACCTGTTTTTATGTTTGTTTTTTCAACTCATTGTCTTAATAAAGTATAAAATTTTCCTCTTTTTTTTTTTTACAGTAGCACTGGTACTGTACTTCAGTCTCATTGCTCTTACCTGTGGTGTTTTCAGTAGCAGGAGGCAACTAATTTTAGTGTTGAAGATTTTTAAAATCCACTGCATGTCTACCCAACTTCAGAGAACACAGGCAGAGTTAGCTATAAGTTGGTAGGGCCAGATACACTAACCAGCCACTTCATTAGGTGTTAGGTGCTATTCAACAGCTTCTCAATGACTAATCGGCTAATAACAGCACCTCAGTGCATTTAGGCATGTAGACGTGGTCAAGATGAAGTTCAAACTGAGCATCACAATGGGGAGCAAAGGTGATTTAAGTGACTTTGAACGTGACATGGTTGTTGGTGCCAGACAAGCTGGTCTGAGTATTTCAGAAACTGCTGATCTACTGTTCCCACACCACCGTCTCTAGGGCTTACAGTGAAAGATCCAGAAAAGAAAAGAAGCTATCCAGTGTGAGTGGCAGTTCTCTGAGAAAAATGCCAGAGTTCAGAGAATAGCCAGACTGCTTTGAGTTGATAGTAGCAACAGTAACTTAATAACCACTCACAACAGCCAAGGAATAAAGAAGAGCAGCTCTGAATGTACAACATGCTGAACCTTAAAGCAGATGAACTACAGGAGCAGAAGACCAAAACTGTGCAACAGAAGGCTGAAAAAAACATTGCCTGGTTTGATGAGTCTTGATTTGGATGGTAGGGTCAGAATTTGGCATAAACATGAAAGCATGGATCTGTCCTGACTTGAATTAATGGTTCAGGCTGCTGGTGGTAGCGTAATGGTGGGGGGGGATATTGTCTTGGCACACTTTGGGCCACACTGATGGCTGCTTCCAGCCAGATAATGCGCCATGTCACAAAGGTCAGATCATCTCAAACTGGTTTCTTGAAGATGACAGAGAGCTCACTGTACTCAAGTGTCACGGCTGGTGAGGCAGGCAAGGCAAAGGACCCCAACACAAGACCCACGAGGCTCAAATAACATTTAACTTAAACTTTATTAACAAACTCAAAAAATACCAAAACTGGACAGGAGCCAGCTACACAAGAAAACATGAAATACAAAACACACAGCATAAGCTGACATTCAGGGCTAGGACATAACAAAGAACAGAAACAAACTGAGGGCTTAAGTACACACACTAGGTAATCAGGGCAAGTGGAAACAACAGGCAACAACAGGTGAAACAAATGATTCTAATAACACAGGGGAAGCAAAACTAAACACAAAGTACAGGGAACACGAGACTGTCAAAATAAAACAGGAAGTAATCCAACATGGTACACGCATACTTAACACCTAGGAGGACTGGCACACAGAGGGAACTAAACAGGGGTCAGGACACGGGGAGACACACACAAAGAGAAACACAGACACAGGAGCACAAAGACGGGGGAACACTAGAACACAGGGAAATCAGAATAAAACAAATAACTAAGTAACGGAACACCTAACCACAACAAACTGAGGATCTAAACTATAAGAAACACTAAGAAACAACCCGAACAGTAAAACAAAACAAAACTACATAAAAGGAACTAAACACACTGGGCCACCGGCCCACAACCATGACTTCAAGCGGCCTCCACAGTCACCAAAGCTCAATCCAACAGAGCACCTTTGTGATGTCCGTTTGCAGCAGGCAGATCTGCAGCAACTTTGTGATGCTGTCACGTCAATATGGACAAAAATCTCTGCAGAATGTTTCCAGCACCTGGTTGAATCTATGCAATGAAGAATTAAGGCTGTTCTTAAAACAAAAGGGAGATCCAGCCTGGTACTACCAAAGTGTAATTAATGAAGCGGCCAGTGAGTGCATTATCCGTTACTTTATTTAATGGAGACTGAGCACAGCTAAAAGCAGACTTATTGCACCTGTAAAGTCATCAGCTGGGTGAAAACACAATAGCAAATAAATGAAAATGTTTTCACATGTCAGCTACATGTGCAGACTGGGAAGTATTTTTCTAAAATATTCATGATATTGACTGTTCAAGGTGATGAAATGTCAGTACCACAGCTTAGTGAATAAATAGTCAAATCCTGTTTTAAGATAAAGTGAGACTTGCATTAACATGCAAGTCACACGCTGCATCTGAAAATATAAAATGTGGAGCATTTTGTTGTATGTCTAAAAGGCTAATGTGTTTTGTGTTAATTTAGATTTTCCTTCCCATTACTCAATTTGTCTGTTCATCCATTATCTTCACCAATTCATCTCTATGGGGGTTGGAATCATTCCAGCCAACACTGAGGGGCTGCATTTCCCCTGGACACATCGTATGTTATCTATTACACGGCTGACACATATAGACAGAGAACCTTTCACACTCTCAATCACACCTACAGGCAATTTTAGACTTGCCAATTAACATAACTGGCAGGTCTTTGGACTGTGGAAAGGAACTGAAGCACCAGAAAGGAGCAAATGCCAATATTCATGTTATACAAATTTTTCCCAAAAAGTAGCATTTGATTTTTTAGTCCCTTTGCACGATAGCTTCAAAATTAATTTCAAGAATACGGTCATGTCCATTTCATATTCCTATCAGTTTCAAAAGCTGTGTATACTATGTGGAATTTGAGGGTTATTTGAGATGAACAATATGAAAGAATTGCAGTGATATCTTTGTTCTTGACTTCAAAGTGGTAGCCCTACATTTCAAAGTGAGAGATGCTCAAAGTTGGCTGTTGTAAAGGTCTCTCGTCCAAAAAAATCTGGGACAGAATTCTGACAGTGTGAGAAATTTAGGATGACCATCTGAAAATGTGACCAACCAATAAGGATGCACGATGACAGTGCGACACACAGCTTAGATTCACTCTCACAGTATGCAGATGCCTTTACATGTCCTTTTATTTCATTTCCTGCCTTTCGGCAGCAGTCTTAAGCTGTTGCACATGCCTGATCCCCACCTGCCTCTACACCTACTTGTCCCAACACACTTGTCCTGTATCTATTGCACCTTCCTTTCTTGTCCAGTCCAGCTCCTGTTTTGGTTTGCTGCAAAGAGTCAGGAGGAGGGGAGGCAGGTTATATTGGCATGTTTGTACAAAATGTATACACTAATTAGATGCATCTGCTTGCAGTTTCTCAGATTATGTTTGCAACCTCCTATTTTTGCAGCATTTTATTGGACCGAAAAGCACCTTTAAAAATGAAATACGTTTCTCTCAGAGAAAGTGTTTATGCATTCGGCTCCATTAAGAATGCATGGAGGATATTGATTACGGCTGGCCCCCAGTAGTTTTGTGAAAAACTGAAACCTGCCAAAAACTGAACACCTTGCTCAATTATGCAGATCTTCTCATCTTTACCATCAACCCACCAGTGCTCAAATTTGAGTTAAGTAAATCTGATATAATTATTTTCTAATTCGCAGGGATGATTAGGATGTTCCTGAGGCGACCATAATGAAATTAGCTGTTTGATTAGTGATTTCATGCAGTGTAGTGTACATTCTGTTTCTGTCTCATTAAGAAAAACCTAATGAATCGACTGGTACGCCAAACCCGAGGACTCATGCATATCCTCCCCAGGTGTTAGCCCCAATTTAAAATCCAAATCAGTTTTTGACCTTCATGCCACAACAGAACCTCTGGAATATGATGGTGCCATTCTTTTTAAAACAGCTTTAATGTCATTATTGCTGCTACTACACCCTCATCACAGTGTCAGTCTATGCATTGCCATCAGCACCCTGCAACTGAGCAGCCCTGCAGGCCTGGAAATTAGATGCAGCATCCCAGCAGGGGGCAAGCTTGGTGATCCCCAGAGGCACACAGTCCCTTGGCTGATTGCTGAGCCGAAGCTCTGATGGAGAGGGTAACTAAATGAGATGAGAGCATTAATAGTACATGAGACGTGGTGTGTGTGCTTGTGTGTTTGATGAGACTGGGATAAAAAGGTGGCAGAAAGGAGTAACAATAATCTGGGTCTCTTGTGTAACATGTTTGTTTTTATGTACAACTACAGAAAAATGTAAGATAATGCAAAAGGCTTTAGGTCCCAGTAAATTTTGAAGCACCTCCACACAGTAGTCAGAGGAACATACACAGATGTTCATCTGGCATCTTATACAATTCCACTGCTTCCATGGATACCACCAAACAAACAATGAAACACACAGAAACAAACACACAGCAATATGAACACTTGATCACAGAGACCATCTGTAAAAAAATAAATAAATAAAAATACAAATCAACCACACAAGAAGGAGACCACATCAACAGGGAGACATGCCTTTATAAATATATATATGTGTACAGCGGAAACAATAAACAGTATCATTAAGTGTCTGTTCAGGCAACAGGAAATCAGGCAGGCAGATGCACAAACTGACTTTAATGGAAGATTACACAAAAGGATGCAAGCAGGCAGGTGCAGGAAGAAGCAGCTGCTAAAATGCTGAGAACAAACATGAGAAACAATGTGACAGGAAGAATGTGTAACTGGTTGGGAAATTTGGAAAAACAGGTGTGTGAGTGGGTGTGAAAGATCAGCGGGTGAAGGCATGGCAGGTGAATGTGGGAAGAAAAGAAAATCTGAGGACATCTGGTGGACTAGTGGAAATTGGACATGGACTGCAGCCACACGGGGGACCGAGAGACAAAATGGGAAGAGCAAATACAACCGGGGTAAGAACCTGGAAATTGCACATCTGCACAACCAAAATGAATTTCTGGCCTTTTATTAAGAAGCGACGAACCATATTTATGACCTGCACTGGAGTCAGCAGATGGTGTTTTGGGTCGATGAGGGGGTAAATAAAGCTCTCTGTTGTGATTCTCACACCAGAGTCCCATCTGTGTTTAGGGTTAGGGGGAAAAAAAAAAAAAAGCAAAAGCAACATTTCCTTTTAACAATTCAAGAAAATGCAAAAAATTCCTTTAATATGGATTTGCTGCTACAGTTTAGTTTTAATTTCTATGTGACAGAAGATGAGTGCATCAGCATAAGCAAACGCAAGCAGGCATTTTCTCTGTAGCACAGATTATGTGGGTTCTTGTTTTGGCAGCCTATGGCCATACCTTTACTGTCCCTGTGCTGTCGGAATACGAACAAAACAGGAGAAAATTGATTGGGAAGACTGTGAACAGCGAAAATAAATAAGAATGGGTGAGGAAGTAGGACACAAAGAAAGACACAGAGGAGAAAACAAACATTTTAAAAATGGATATATATTCTTTCTCCTCGATACATGATTTTTTTTTTTTTTCTGCATCAGGGAGATTTGCATTTGGTAGCTCAGAGTGGACAACTGAGGATTATCAGAACAGAGATGCAGAAACTCCAGGTGAACTTTGAAAAGTGTACCAGGCTGTGACAATACAAGCCAGGGCTTAGGGAGAGCAAAAGAGGCACACATTGTTGGTCTGGATTTACCATGCAAATGTTTTTAGTCATGCATGGATTAAGAACAACAAAGCCACTTTAACACCGGAGACCTCCGTTTAAAATGTTTTCATGGCTGGCAGACTCAACCCCACTCTTAAAAAGGTGTGCAAAATGGGTGTCAGCAACTATTATGTTGCCCTACGTCGCTCAATAATAGAAAGCAGAATAGGAATAGGTCCGCCAGCGCAGGCAGAAAGACCTTCTCCTGATTAATTTTCAGCGTGTGAAAGGAACAAATGAGAGTTGTGGTTACATATTCAAAGTTTCACATCAGTGATCTCCTGACTCACCAAAGGCTAATTATTTTTTCTGGTATTTTTCCACTGATACAATTGGGATAATAAGTAGATAAACTTATCATTCTCTTCAGGATTCAAGGTCTCACAGTTGAAACTCAGTTCACAGTAATTAACATGAACATGCTATAAAGATACCTGGACATATTGTGTATATCAAAGGGTGCAGCAGTGAAGCTGTTAATTTGTTGCTCTAAGGCAAATGTGAACTCAGCGCCCAGCTTAATTGTGAAAGTCACATCTTGTGTTACTAATTATACATTTATTAAACAAATGGAACACTTATTTCAATATATAGAGCACTTTCTTTTATTTGGCTGTTTATGGCTGTTCTTGTAAAATGCACAGAAGAAACCCCAGAAAACAAATCTTTTTCTGCCCTTTTATTTCTGGCATTTATCAGCTTTTCCAAACACATTTATTTCTTTGCATGCAGCTATGCATCGGAAAAACACTGTGGACACTTCATCTTTCAATGTTCAGACTTGACCGGGCCATTTGTGTTTACTACGACCATTCATCAGCTCAAGATGGCACGGCGGCCAACAAGCATAAAGGTCGCTCTCTGAACAGGAAGAAAAACACACACACACAATCGTAAGCAACATAGCAGCACAGCTTCGTGGCATTGTATTTGCGGGCCTGTGTACTCGACATCTATCAGATGGATTTCTGTGCAGTTTTCCTCAGACAGCAGTTGTCCCATGTGGACAAATCCTATTGATTCAAGTGAGCCCATGACTTTCTCAGGCTGACATTGTGATCTGGGTCAGGTTATCCAACGTTTATTGATATTTTACTTTCAAAGCAAATATATACAGTATCAGAGGTCAAAGGTTTGGACAAATGAAAGCATCATGAAAAAGCTTCATTTTCCCTTTAGTACCACACACCTGTAACCTGAAGTTGTATTGTGATGGTTATTTGTCATTTTCCAGTGAGTCCATAATCTCATTTTTGAAGACAGGAAACCCTTGGCTAGGGCCCATCAAACCTGTGACTTCATGAAACAAGCATGATCGTTGTTTTAATTAAAATGATCAAATTGTCCCATCAACTCAAAATTTAAGTTTGTCCAATACTTTGGTTTATGACCGAATACCTCCAAAACTGTTTAAATAGCCATTAGCCGGACCTCTTTGTGCAGCCTTATGTTAGTAACACGTTAAACTAAGCTGCCCCAATCTGTGCTACGTAGGACAGCAGGGAGGAGGATCCAAATGCAGACAAAACCAGAGAGGCAGAAACAGTTTGGGATAAAATGGTCAAGCAGGAAGATCTATATACAGAGAGGAAAAATGATACAGGTGTGGACAAAAATTTTATTATAAGGACAATGGCAGGAATGAAGTGAGAGGGGAGGCTTTTACTTTATGTAAAAGAAAGAGATATTCTGATCCGAGGAATGGATATGACCACTGGGCGTGTCTTTGGGTCTCTTGGATTGCAGAGTGGGACCTCTGTGGATGACCACCATATGCATGCATACATGCACACAGGATCTGGGCTTTGTGGCCTCTTTGTCATGTTCCTAATCTCTTTTGTGTGTGTGTGTGTGGTTGGTGGAGTGTGCATTGTGAGTGCTGTTGTCGTGGTCCTGTTTTGGACTCTTAAATTCTGTTTCTTTATATCTCTGTTTGGTTCTCAGTTTATTGTGGTTTTGCAGCTTTTCGTAGTTCCTTGTGTCATGTTCCCTTGTTATCCAGTCAGCCCGGGCTCGTCTCTCTTTCTCTGTGTTTGTTTACGTCCCTGTCCTTGTGTTGAGTTCTGAGGTGTGTGACTACGTCTCTGTGTTGCCACTTCCTGTCTTATTTTGATAGCGTCTTGTGTCATGTGTAGCGTGTTTAGCATTGCTTCCCCTGGTCTCGTTAATTTGACTCTGCCCACCTGTCCTCTCACTCTCCTCTCGTTATCCCTTGTGTATTTATTGTCTGTGTTTTCATCAGTTCTTTGTCGTAATGTCGTCCATGGCTCTTTGCTTGCTGTGTGTTCGTCTGGCTGGCTGTAAGTTTTCATAGTTTGTGCCAGTTTGTCCAACTCTGTAAATGAGCAAATAAAGCTGGAGTTGAGTTTAATCCTGTTTTCGAGTCCTGCATCTCCTGCCTGCCACACAGCTGACCCTGACAGCTGTGGCCATGAAGGCATGATTCATCTGCAGCAATATTTAGTTGCATGGCATGTGTCAGAGTGACATCCATATAAATGCTAGGTCCAAACATCTCTGAGCAAAACATTGCATTGTTATGGAAATTAACGATCTTATTCGCCTCACCTGTCAGTTGTTTCAGTATGCACAGTGGGCGGATGCTGTGGGACATGATGCAGGTGAAACTGAGACAAACGGGGCTCTAACCAAAATATTATACCTATGAAGACTTTGGCATTTAACTTGAACCTGTTTATATTTTATTAAAATGATAAAAACGCACGCGTACCAGTGTTTAAGTTACTATTTAAGCCTAACATAATCATAAGGATAATTTGTCCAAAATAGTCAAGAAATTGGAAATAACTCAACATTTCTGTAGCCCTGACATTAGTACATTAGTTCAGCTCGCTCTCTCCATTGTGGAGGATGTACAGAAAGTACCAGAAGTGTATGATTCTCTGTACTTTTAACTTTCCTTCTGACTTCCTCAAAAAAAAAAAAAAAAACTCTTGTCTACAGTTACCTCACACAGACTTTCCATATTTCCTAGAATTACTTTCAACAAGTTTGGAGAATTTCTCTGTGGGTTATAGCAGCAAGAGAAGCAGTGATACTGACAGGTATAGCAACAGCATAATGAGACAAAGATATTGGCATTTTCTTTCCTATATAAAGGATACGTGTTTCATTCATGCCCTGCGTGTCTTTTCGATTGCATCGTAGTCTATTAAAGCTGCTGCTGCAGCTTTAATAGACTACTCTTCTTCTGTCGTGACATATACAGTTTGTGGATTTCAGTTGCTAAATGTCAGTGCAAACCCTACAGTACAAGCCTATTATTATGCGGCATTGTTATCAGTACAAAGGCTGCAAACAAAATGTTTTGCATTCATTTAAAACAGAGAATGGGCTCAGAACTGTCAGCACACGGCCAACAGTTTCATTTGAGTGATTTCAAGACCACAAGTACGTTTCTATACTGTAAGTACACATTTTGTGTCCCCCCTTTTTTTTGTATTTTCCCTGGAAGTCACAGTGCACAGTCTACATTAAGCAGCCTCTGTGTTATTTTCTTTTTAAAGAACTGTATTCATAATTTCATCATTTTGTCTCTTGATGACTGTGAAATTCAACACAGATTAAAAACGCTGAATGTTTCATTTGTATCCGTGAGAAAAGTCACTCATGTTTACAAATTTGAATTACAGCTGCACAGGGTCATAAAATAAACATGAATCAGTCTTATTTATAATAAATTTGTGCTTTAATTTGGATGGTGGAGACATTCTCTGCAGCTAATGCTGAATTACACAGTTCCTCATATTGTGCTCCTGACCAGGCAGTGAAGACTAGAAAATCAGTTACCTGGAGATACATAAGATACCGGTGCTGGACTGTGTGGTATAACATGCCTAAAGGGGTTTTCATCTCTTTGTTCCATTCAGACTCTGGTGAACAGAGCTGTCTTTTACTTTATATAAAAGTCTGTGCGTTGACAGTTACATTATAAACCTCAATAAATCTGAGCTAATTTAAAAATCATTGCATTTTCTCCCTGGATTCATTATTATACATCTGAAAGATAGATGGATTTTGATGAAGCTATAACACAATAAAACCTGGTTAGAAATACTCATAGCATATATAATGTAGGGATTCAAATATGTTCCAGCACTGTCACGCAACTAGAAGTTGTAGGCAGTAAAGCGAGAAGCAAAAGGCTACACTTGGGACATACCGGCCTGAAAGATTGCCTCGCACTAAACTGTTAACACTCTCACTGGGATTTGAAAGCATGTGCGCAAGTGTCCTCTGCTAAAAGAAAGGGGGAAAAAAAAAGCAAAATCCAAAACAGTCTGTGAAAGTAAAAGTTTCACTATTTAAATGCTATTAGCAGGTTAGTTCAATTTAATGTGTTGAGAAAATCCTAAGCAGTCCAGCAGTGAATCAATTCAGTCAAAATGCAAAACATGTTCCACTTAGCGACAGAGGAGGCAAAACAGTCCCAAATCAATGCTTTCCTTTGTTGAATCCGCAATCATAAACTTTTCCTTCCCCCTTGGGCGCAAAACTATTTTTATTTCATTTTTTAACTATGAAAAAGTTTTAAAGTTCTTTGCTTTTTCCCCCCTCTTTCTTGTTTTTCTACCTTTGTAGCAGGCTAGATGCATCTCAGGAGTATGACTCTCCTCCAACAACGGGGAATAGGGTTACCTATATTTTCCAAAGGAGGCTTACCTAGTTTCCATAACGTTGATAAACTCCATAGAAACTCTACTCACGGGCAACAAAATGTGGTTCATGACTGAATGTGGTCGGAACCAGACGTTTTATAGCAGCTATAATTAGTATTTTGAGATGAACGGTGGCATCACACCTTGCAGTGCGTGCAAGGAGTTGCTCGCTGCGATGAGCACATTAAGAATTAGTACCCGACTCTGGGCTCTAGATTAATTTTAGCATGTTTGAGCTCGAGTTTTCAGCATGCAGCTGTTTCTGGGGGGGGTTTTTCTTACCGCTGTCATAATTGGCTTTTCTTTTGGATGCAGCAGACACCTGCACAAATATCTCAAACTCACCGCACATACAGACAAACTGAAACACAATGTAAAGGGATGCAATTATTTTAACAGCAATTAGAGGGCAGGACAACTGACACCACACAAATAAAGTGTTAGTGTGTGCCAGCTAGAAGTGTAAAAGAGCAGCTGCTGACTAACAGGTTCACCTGTTTTTTTGTTGTTTTTTTACTCACTGTTTTATCCCTTATTTGTCATTTTGTTCAGACAGATGGCACTTTAATCCCAGAAACAAGTATACTATGTTTTAAAAAAGGGCACCTTATTTATTATTATAAAGCGATGTAGAGCCTCATCTATCCCATCTTAAGCTGCGATTTAGCGGAAGAGTTGTTAGGTGACATCTTTCCATAAATGATTTTACAAGATGAAACTGGTTTATGGTGTTAGGCAGGTTTTTTTGAGCTGGTGTAGGTTTAATTTGTGTCTTACTGGTGTTGTTCTTTGCTGAGTCACAGCATGTGTGTAAATGTTATTGAAGCATTCTTAAAATTATTCTGGAGACCCCAGAAGAGCAGCTTCTGTTACAATACGGTAGGTAATTGGAATCTTGTAAAAAAAGAGAAAATTCCACCCGCTAATGAGGGTGAGATGTAGCTGAAAGCTATGGAAGAACTGCAGCAACTGGAACTCGAGGTGAAGCATTTTTATTAAAATAGTTTTTCTACTTCCGCGTGCACGTCTGCACGACTTGTAAACATAATTCTAAACACTGTTAAATCCAAATGTGACTCACATGACGCGAGCTCACGCGTTCAGCAGCAAAACCACCCATCAATTAGATCTGTATATAATTATATGCAAAAACTGCAAAAGATGATTAAAGGCCTCGGCGATGTTAAAATGCAAAGCTTTTGAGTTTTTATTGAAGGGCGTGTTTGTAGCAGCAGGTTTGGCCATTCACCACAGAACATTAAGTGTGCCCTGAATTTGATATTCTTGATAAGAGTCTGAGTCTGGGGACTTCTTTGTGGCAATATTTAGTCACATTTATTGTAGTGGCAACAAGAAATCAGCATTAGGAAATTTTCATTGTGGGTTCCGTACATAATATAGAGCAACATGACATATAATTAGTGTGTGTTCTTGTACGCCACCTCGTGCGCAAAGGAAGTGATAACTAATTTGTGCAACAGGGAGTATGATATCCAGACTGCAGCACGCCTCACAGTGTGCCAGGGTGGAAGGGCCCTATCACTGCTGCTCACAGATTTAACTGCTATTATTTCTGTAAACAACAGAAAGCCATGGTCAGGATTTCCATTTGCTACACCCAAAGCCCCCAAAACGTTTGATGTGGTTCCCAAAGGGTTCAAAAAGAAATCCGGTTGTATAGAAATCTATGGTAAAACAATCTGTGGCCTGTGATTGGGAACCTCAGTAAAACCTTTCCAGAGTTTATGATCACAGTCACTAGCTTCAGGTCTTATTTAAGCACCACATGATGTTTATTTCAGCCACTAACTGTTTATACATGGCTTCTGATAGGAGAAGTTACAATTATTGGCAGAAACACTTGTAAATACCCCGTGTGCGTCCCTCGAAGAATGAAACACTAATTGGCGAGGTTAAAATAAAGTGTTCCTGAAAAGGTGGTTTTATTAGAATGCATCAGAAAAGAAACCAAAAAAAAAATAATCTTGGTGCGTTGAGCCCTCGGGCTGGTGATAGTGGCACCCTCTCATTTCCTCCACACATTTCTGCATCGAAAGCATTCAGCAGACTCCCTCTGCAAACTACAGCGCAACGTGCTAAAAGATCCCAGGAGTGCAGTGTTCATTAAATTGGCTCTACTGTATGTGGTAACTAAAACTTTGCAGTCTACATTTCACTGTGAACAAGTACCACTTTCCCTGTCGTGTGGAAACTCACACTTACTGTGACTGTTTCCTGAGCTGTTGTGAAGCAGTCAGTTGTGTGAATGTAGCCCAACCAAGTTCTGGGTTAGAAGGGCGGTCTGACGTTCTTCTGTATTACCTCCCCCCATGAAGCCCGCACACTCGAGAGATCTTTAGTCAAACCCTGCAAAGCACAGTTCAGCCACCCCTCCAATGATGCTGCATGTTTTACTTGAAGAGGATCTTGGCATGTTCTCTGCGGTGTCTCTGTGTTCCGCCTTAGGCGCTTTATGGGGCACCATGCCACAGGAAAGGATTAATATTAATGCCTTTCCAATTACTCAGAGATTCAATTATGCAAGATAATGCAAATACTGAGTCTTTCAGGTCTGTTTTACATCCTACACACAGACACAAAGACAAAATCTGCCAGTTGGAGCAGGATTGTCTGACACAGCAATTTTTTTTCCCCTCTTTTCTGCTCGTGTGCACCTTTAGTGAGAGGGCTTTTTCTCTGTGTTTGTGAAACATCTGAGTGTGGGGGTAATCACATCTGGGAGATAATGCCACTGCTAATGTATAATACAACTAAAACCTCGCCATCAAATGAAACTTCAGTATTGATAGTGCCTTTTTTTTTTTTTTTTCCTTGACATCTCTCGGCACTGCAGAAAGTTTTGCCTAGCTGAATGTCAGCCTCCAGGGAAGTATCACAGGGACCATTAGACCGAGAAAAAAGGAGGTCTTCAAACTCCGTTTAGAGGCTTGCGCTGCTGATGTTTCGGTTTGCGTTTTTGAAGCCACAAGGGTCTCTGCTAGTTGGGCTGGCGTGCCCTGAAATGTTTCACACTGGCAGTTAATCACTTAGATCTCCAGCAACAAAACCAACCAGGCAAAGTGAGAAAGAAATATATAAAAGAGAGAAAAGAGCATGACTGAGAATAGACCCACAGT
Source organism: Cichlasoma orientale (assembly GCA_034780415.1). NCBI lineage: Eukaryota > Metazoa > Chordata > Actinopteri > Cichliformes > Cichlidae > Cichlasoma > Cichlasoma orientale. The sequence continues at coordinate 844,307 of JAVDPK010002389.1, read as the reverse complement.
GTACAGGGAAAGAAATACAGCACGAAATGAAAAGGTAAATATGATTTTTGCAAGTAGCCAACATTTCTCCATTTCATTTTCTGTTTCTGTGATGAATATTTTTCAGCATAAAACTGACTTTTCATTGGCGCAGATATTGTAGCGTGCCTTCAATAAGAAGGAGATCAGGACACAATGAGTCTCGAAACAGCAAAAACCCGTAAACCACTCTGCTGGCACTGGGCCAGCTTCTTTTTTAGGCACCTTCAGACTAAGTCCCCCGCTTTGAACTAGCAGATAAAGACAACAGGCGATCCCTTTAACGCCCTGCAAATCACAGACACTATTTCACAGGCTTCGCAGCTTCTGAGACGAGAACATGTTTACTGACCTCTCGACTGAAGTTGCCGCAGCAGCGTTTAGAGCTCTACAAACAGCATCTCTGAACACAGATAGTTATAATATAAACATGTCATCCAGTGTTTTTCATTGGTTCTGAAACTTTTGGGGGCGAGGGACCCCTTTACAGGAAAGAAAAACATTTCCAGTTACCCAGGGCTAAGCATTACTCGATGACGTGGACAAAGTCAAATATTTCTCCATGCGTGGTAACGAGCTAATGATAAAGGAAGAAAATGGGCAGATGGAACGTACAGAACCAAGATGAGTGTCATTAGTAATGCTTTATGATATTAAAATGGCTATTGGGAAATAAGTCTATTGTCTCCATCTGCATATGTTCACTTTTTAATGAAACAGCAAAAATGATTTTGATGACTCGGCTATAGGTTGTGGACCACTGGGGGGGTCACTATCGGTGCGTTCCATTTGAAGTCAGAAGTTAGAATTTTTTGAGTTCTCAGTCAGACTTTTCCTCGCGGGGGGGGGGGGGGGGGGGGGGGGGGGGGGGGGGGGGGGGGGGGGGGGGGGGGGGG